>VFSX01001159.1:0-11143 GCA_016618255.1 Chlamydomonas sp. UWO 241 | reverse complement strand
GACCCTTAGCCCCAGCGGCCTCTAGGCCCCTGCTCCCCCAACCCCTCTCTCCGCCGCTGCATCCTTTTTGTTTTTGGTGTGCACGCACGCACGCACGCACGCACGCACGCACGCACGCACGCACGCACGCACGCACGCACGACGCACGCACGCACGCACGCACGCACGCACGCACGCACGCACGCACGCACGCACGCACGCACGCACGCACGCACGCACGAACACGCACAGGCACAAACGCTTGCCTGAGCACGCATCGGCACGCATGCACGCCCACTAGAATGCACGCCATCCTTTGAGTCTAGCGCTGCCGGTGCCTCCTCTAGCTGCTCCCTGTCTTTCCCGGAGCCTTCCGACTCGTAGTTTTTTCCTGGCCCTCCCAGTGGCCGCCCTAGTGACTCACAAGGGGCCCTGAGCCCCCCCCCTCCCCCGGGGCCTCTTTTATCTCTGCCCGCTTCCCTTTTAGCCCTCTGGCAACTCCAGCCACTAGACCCGCCCCCCCCGGCACCCTTAGTACCACCGCTTTCCACGCGCACTCGCACCCCGTTTTCTCTGCCCTGAAGCGGCGCCAGCTCAAGCGGCTCCGTCCAGACGGGGGTCGCACTCCGCTGCCACCCCAAACCGTGCCGCTCTGACCCCCTCCTGGCCTCCTCTGGCCTGCCGACTCACCGACCCCCTGAGCCGCCGACCCCGAGGTAGGTCCCTGACCTGCCGGACTGCTGACCCCCCCACGCCCCCAATTCCCGATCCACCAGCCCAAAGCCCCTCCCGTCCGCACTTCCCCCCCGCCCTCGCCTTCCCTGTTTTCTTACTTTTCTTCTAAGTTTGTCCTGCCCGTATAGGAGCCGGCTTGCCGCCGCCCGGCCCCGACGACTCGCGGCCCGGGTTGTCGGTGCCTGTGCGGGGGGTTTGAACTTAGAAGGAGGGGACGAAGGCGGCGACTCAGAGCCCCGGCGGGAATTCCGGCCGTTGCGGTTTAGAGGCAGTTTGATCGGGAGTTTGACGGTTGTGTGGGGGATTGGTAGGTCAGCCCTAGGGTAGTCGACTCCTACGGCATGCTCGTTCGGAGCGCGCTGTGGGCGGGTGATCACTCTTTGGTCGCCCGCGTAGTCGACCATGGCCAACGCCTCGGTGGTGGGACGGTTGACAACGTCCACGCGCGCACGTCGGTCTTTTGCCTGATGGTGGGGGACGCAGCCGGCAGGCCGCACCAGGACAGCCTTCACGCGGCACTGATGACCGACCTGACCACCAGATTTGGTGTCGGGAAGGATCACCCACCTGCATGCACCATCCGCAAGAGCGGGATCATCGTGATTGAGCTCCAGCTGAACCAGATGACCGCATCGTATGGCTCCCTCTACCGTTACCTGACCAGCGGTGGGGCTTACCCAGTAGAGTGGCGTAACGGCATCTGGCAGGTGGCTGTTAAGCGCGCTGAGCACCCGCTCCCCAACACTGCCATCCAGATCCTTGTGCAGAATGTGCCTGCTGCCCTCTCCACTCACGAGCTTGCGGCGGCCCTCCTCGCGATGGCTGGCTACGCACCAGTGACCCCACTAATGGGCACGGCGCCGGCTCACGTGGTGCGCTTCAACAGCGACCCCGATGCCGTCGTCGTGCTGCGCATGCGGCTCGGTCGGGACAAGGCTACCAACCAGCCCGACGGTGGAAAAATCGTGGTGTGGGTAACCCAGCCGGCGTCGGACCCTTGGCTGCGCCGCCTCCCGGCTGCGCTCTACGTGCCGGGCATCACAACCTCACCGGTGCTCGTGCTCCTAAAGGACGACCCGCTCGTGCGAGCTTCTGTGCTCACCCCCGCGGTCCTCTACTCACCAGGGCACCCTTCTCCGGCGGCTATGCCTGCCGTCGCGGCTGCAGCCATCGGGGGCGGCTCGGCCACGCTGCCGGGGACCACGCTGCCAAACGGGGTCATGCTGCCCGCCCACCTCGACCTTGACATCGACGTGGTCGCACGCGCGTCCGGCGGGCCCGCCCCTGGCTCCACTTCTGCTGACGCTGGCCCTCCGGCTGCGGGAGCAGCGGCGGGGGTCGCGCCGCCTGGGCTTAACGCCCCTTCTGGCTCGGCCGAGGCTGCAGTGCCCCCGCTCGCCGCTGCCCCCGAGGATGGCGGCGCGCACGTGGGGCCCGCTTCTGCCACTGCCACTGAGGTGCCAAACCCCCCGGAGCGGGGGTCTTGCTCTATTTGCCGCGAGCCTCTCTCCGACGTCGACAACCTGGTCAGCACCAGCTGCAACCACGTATTCCATCTCTGCTGCCTTGACAAGTGGCGCGCTGGCCACAACACGTGCCCCAACTGCCGCACCACCATCCCCGCTCTTCCCGGGGCATCCGTTGACTCACCGGGGTCGGGTGGCCTCTTGCGGGAGGGGTGGGCCGGCGTCCTCGACGGGTTCTATGAGTCGGACGAGGAAGGCATCGCTGGCAACACGTCGAGGTTTGCCGACGCTGGCCGCTATGCGGGGGCTGGTGTCACCGAGGGCGGTGCGGCCGCCGTGCTAGCTGGTGGTGCTGACTCGCTGGTGCCTGGCCGCTCCTGCGGGCTCACCGAGCCGCGACGCATGAGGCCATCGCCCTCGCGCGCGCTGCTGCTAGCCGTGCTCGGGGCGGGCGGAGCCACACCTTCAAACCCCCTGCAATCCGTACACGAGTAGCAGCGGTTAATGCTCCGGAACCGCTTCTGCCCTCAGCCCGCCGGGCAGCTGGCTAAACCTCCCCGGCATGAAAGGCCGCGCGCACGCCGGTGCGATGGCAATGGAAGTCGACCTGCCCGTTGTCACTGCTGCCGCGCCTTTGGTGCCTCCCACCGTACCCAGGCAGTCAGCACCGGCGGATCTTGGCATTGGCCTCGGCGCGCACGCTGGCACCTCCCGGGGCCCGGTCGGCACCCAGACTCTGCCTTTGCAGGTCAACTCCATCTTTGGGCAGCCAACCCTAGGGACATCGGCCGCGCTCACCCCGCCCACGGGTGCACGTGCTGCCGGGCGTGGTGCATCGGCAGCCGCCACGTCGCTGCCACCGCGGCCCACCATCTTCGGGCAGCCGATCCCGGCCCAACCGGCATCGCGCTCCCCAGCGGTCGACCCGCGCACGCAGTACCAGTTTGGGTCAGGGGTGTCTGGCCATGCCACTCCCGACAGGTGGTTCGACTCAAACCCCGTCTTCGACCACGATCAGGTTCACGGCGACTACTGCGAGCACGACCGTGGCCCCGCCTTCCGCCACCACCCGGAGCGAGGCCGCAGGTCCTATGACGACGACGAAGACGACTCTCTCCCAGCGCGCTGCGGCCCCCACGGCAGGTGGGCTGGTCCCCAGCGCAGGGCGCCATGAGTACGCCCGGTGCGCCCACCGGCCGCCGCCTCTCAGTCATCATGCTCAACGTACGGGGCCTCACTGGTGCTAAGCTGGTGCAGGTCACGGCCTGGATGCGCGAGCAGCAGGCGGACGTGGGCATCTTGACTGAGACGCAAACCGCCGCAGATCCAAATGATTTGTTGCGGCGGCAGCCCGGTGCGAGCGCCTTTTGGCCTGGCGCGCGGTTCTTTCACACGCCGGGTGCCGGTTCCACCGGCGGGGGGGTGATGGGCCTCAGTCCGGACTGCCCCCTCACTCAGCCCACTAGGCATGATGCCCCCCTCGACACGTCGGGGCGCATCCTCCGCGTCGACGCGTTCCTCGATGGATCGCCTTTCCGCCTCATTGGAGTCTACGCCCCGGCACAGCCTGTCCACCGGGGAGTTTTCTTCTCTTCCACCCTGGCTGGATACTTCCCGGTCAATGACCCTACCCCGACTGTTGTGGCTGTCGATTTCAACGTCACCCTGCACCAGGATGACCGCGTCGCCTGCCCGGTGCCAAGGGTGCACATCGGTGCATCAGAGCTGCTGGCCGTCATGGGCTCGGCACAGCTGTGCGACATTTGGCGCGACCTCAACCCTGCCGCCATGGCCTTCACTCACTGGTCGGCCTCGACATCATCGGGAAAACGCTGGACCGCTTCCTTGTCTCTGAGTGCTTCTCACCAGCTCTGACCACAGCTGCGCTTCCTGCCGCCACTGCGCTCAGTGCGACCTCAGACATCCTGCCCTCAGCGCCCGTCTCCACCGACCACCTGCCTGTGACCCTCATGGTGACTTGCATGACGTCAGGCGTGCCGCGTGGCCGGGGCATCCTGTCGTTCCCCCTGCGTTTGTTGAACTCCAAGGAGCCCTCTGCAGCCGTGAGCGCCTTTATCGTTAAGACGGTCCCCCCACTCATGGTGTGCCCGGCGTCTGAGCTCATCGGCGCCTTCGATGCCTGGAAGTCGGCATTCATAGACATGGCTGTTGGTGTTGACAAGCGCCACCGCCGCGACCGCCAGGCGCCCGCGCGTGCCGCCGACCACTGCGCGCGCAGCGCCCGAGAGGGCATGCTTGCTGCAGCAGCATCCGGGGGGGACGTCGGTGCGGCTGCCACCATTTGGCTCGCGCAGAAGGACAACGCTGCGGCGGCATGGCGTGCGCTCTCCGCATTGGCATGGGACGTGGCTGCCACCGTCGACCAGAACAAGGGTGAAACCAGCTCGTACTACTTCCACCACCAGGCACGCGAGATGCACACAGTCACCACCATGCGCTCCCTCAACCGACCCGGCCGTGCCCCTACTGACAGCCCCGATGCCGCCTCGTTTGTGTCGGACGCTCCGAAAGCGACCAAGTACGTTGTCGACTTCTTCTCTTCTGAGTCTTCCATCGGTCTGTTCCGCCCGCAGCTGGGCATTGACCCCGCAGCCCAGCACACCATCCTGACCACCCTGCCAAGGAGGCTGGATGGGCCCTTCGCTGCCTTGGCCGAGGGCGTCGACTGTGCCAACGACGCGCTTGCTGGCATGCTTACGGCAGAAGAGCTGCAGGTTGCGCTCTCCCACGCGGCTAGGGGCAAGGGCCCCGGCGGCGACGGCATTCCGTACGAGGTCTACCGCCACTGGCGCGGTTCCCTCTCCCCCCTCCTCCTCCGTGTGTTCAACACCGGCTTTGGAGAGGCTGGCCGCACGTCACCTACCCCGTTTGCTCTGCTCCTCCGTGGGGTTGTTTGCTTGCTCTCCAAGCCAGGCAAGCCGGGTAATGAGCTCGATGGCTACCGGCCCATCACGCTCCTCAATTCAGACGTGAAGCTTGTGATGAGCATCATAGCCAACCGCCTACAAGTCCCGCTTGACTACCTCATCCACATCGGGCAGGGCGCGTTCATCCATGGCCGTGACATCTCTCACAACGTGCGCTACAATCTCGCGCTGGCTGCCCGCTTCCGCGACCTCGGCCTGCCGGGCTGGCTGGTGCACAGCGACCTGACTAAGGTGTACGACACGGTGAACAGGGGCTGGCTCGACCAAGCCATGATCCGCATGGGTTTCCGACCCGACGGGGTGGTTAGGTGGTGTCGAATCCTCCTCGGAGGGGCCAAGGTCAGGGTGCGCGTCAACGGCTTCTTCACGCCAGATTTCCCTATGGACTCTGGTCTCTTTCAGGGCTCGGCGCTCTCATGCATGGAGTGGGTCATCGTTCTGCAGCCCGTGATGTCCTACCTGTCGTCGCTGCAGGCTGGGGGTACACTCACCACGTTCAGGCTGCCCGGACCAAACGGGGTCGGTGAGGGGTCGGAGGCCCCTCCGGCGCAGGGGTTCGCGGATGACGTCACGCTCGCCACGCGCTGCCCCGAAAGCGACATCGCGAGGTTCCAGACGGCGCTCGCCCTCTCCCGCAGCGCTGGCAACCCGGGCGAGTCGGTCAACAAGTTCTTCTTCACACGGCTCGCCGGTCCGACCCCCGATGTCGCCACGCAGTGCATCGCGGCCAAGCTCGTCTACCAGGCGGGTTTCACCATGACCGTACGTGGTACGTGGTACGCATCATGCCTCCGGACTCGCTGTCTTTTGAGTCTGTCATGCGCGAGGCCACTTTTGGCAACGACGCCGTGCCGGGCATCGATTTCCAGGGCCTCCGCACCGATGCGGCGCGGCGGTGGAGGCGCCTCTGCATTACCCGGCTTGCCTGGCTTGGAGAGCAAGCAAACAACCCCACGGAGGAGCAGAGCAAACGGGGTAGGTGACGTGCGGCCAGCCTCTCCAAAGCCGGTGTTGAACACACGGAGGAGGAGGGGGGAGAGGGAACCGCGCCAGTGGCGGTAGACCTCGTACGGAATGCCGTCGCCGCCGGGGACCTTGCCCCTAGCCGCGTGGGATAGCGCAACCTGCAGCTCTTCTGCCGTAAGCATGCCAGCAAGCGCGTCGTTGGCACAGTCGACGCCCTCGGCCAAGGCAGCGAAGGGCCCATCCAGCCTCCTTGGCAGGGTGGTCAGGAGGGTGTGCTGGGCTGCGGGTTCAATGCCCAGCTGCGGGCGGAACAGACCGATGGAAGACTCAGAAGAGAAGAAGTCGACAACGTACTTGGTCGCTTTCGGAGCGTCCGACACAAACGAGGCGGCATCGGGGCTGTCAGTAGGGGCACGGCCGGGTCGGTTGAGGGAGAGCATGGTGGTGACTGTGTGCATTTCGCGTGCCTGGTGGTGGAAGTAGTACGAGCTGGTTTCACCCTTGTTCTGGTCGTGGGTGGCAGCCACGTCCCATGCCAATGCGGAGAGCGCACGCCATGCCGCCGCAGCGTTGTCCTTCTGCGCGAGCCAAATGGTGGCAGCCGCACCGACGTCCCCCCGGATGCTGCTGCAGCAAGCATGCCCTCTCGGGCGCTGCGCGCGCAGTGGTCGGCGGCACGCGCGGGCGCCTGGCGGTCGCGGCGGTGGCGCTTGTCAATACCAACAGCCATGTCTATGAATGCCGACTTCCAGGCATCGAAGCGCCGAGCTCAGACGCCGGGCACACCATGAGTGGGGGGACCGTCTTAACGATAAAGGAGCTCACGGCTGCAGAGGGCTCCTTGGAGTTCAGCAAACGCAGGGGGAACGACAGGATGCCCCGTCACGCGGCACGCCCGACGTCATGCAAGTCACCATGAGGGACACAGGCAGGTTGTCGGTGGAGACGGGCGCTGAGGGCAGATGTCTGACGTCGCTTCTGAGCGAGTGCGCAGAAGCGCAGCTGTGTTGTCAGATCTGGTTGAGAAGCCCAGAGACAAGGAACGGTCCAGGCGTTTCCCGATGATGTCGACGCCGACCAGTGAGTGAAGGCCATGGCGGCAGGGTTGAGGTCGCGCCAAATGTCGCACAGCTGTGCCGAGCCCATGACGGCCAGCAGCTCTGATTCACCGATGTGCACCCCTGGCACCGGGCAGGCGACGCGGTCATCCTGGTGCAGGGTGACGTTGAAATCGCCAGCCACAACAGTCGGGATAGGTTCATTGACCGGGAAGTATCCAGCCAGGGTGGAAGAGAAGAAAACTCCCCGGTGAACAGGCTGTGCCGGGGCGTAGACTCCAATGAGGCGGAAAGGCGATCCATCGAGGAACGCGTCGACGCGGAGGATGCGCCCCGACGTGTCGAGGGGCGCATCATGCCTAGTGGGCTGAGTGAGGGGGCAGTCCGGACTGAGGACCATCACCACCCCGCCGGTGGAACCGGCACCCGGCGTGTGGAAGAACCGCGCGCCAGGCCAAAAGGCGCTCGCACCGGGCTGCCGCCGCAACAAATCTTGTGGATCTGCGGCGGTTTGCGTCTCAGTCAAGATGCCCACGTCTGCTGCTGCTCGCGCAGCCAGGCCGTGACCTGCACCAGCTTAGCACCAGTGAGGCCCCGTACGTTGAGCATGATGACTGAGAGGCGGCGGCCGGTGGGCGCACCGGGCGTACCCATGGCGCCCTGCGCTGGGGACCAGCCCACATGCCGTGGGGGCCGCAGCGCGCTGGGAGAGAGTCAGCTTCGTCGTCGTCATATGACCTGCGGCCTCGCTCTTGGTGTTGGCGGAGGGCGGGGCCACGGTCGTGCTCGCAGTAGTCGCCGTGAACCTGATCGTGGTAGAAGACGGGGTTTGAGTCGAACCCCCTGTCGGGAGTGGCATGGCTAGACACCCCTGACCCAAACTGGTACTGCGTGCGCGGGTCGACAGCTGGGGAGCGCGATGCCGGTTGGTCCGGGATCGGCTGCCCGAAGATGGTGGCCCGCGGTGGCAGCGACGTGGCGGCTGCCGATGCACCACGCCCGGCAGCACGTGCACCAGTGGGCGGGGTGAGCGCGGCCGATGTCCCTATGGTTGGCTGCCCGAAGATGGAGTTGACCTGCAAAGGCAGAGTCTGGGTGCCAACCGGGCCCCGGGAGGTGCCAGCGTGCGCCCCGAGGCCCATGCCAAGATCCGCCGGTGCTGACTGCATGGGTACGGTGGGAGGCACCAAAGGCGCGGCAGCAGTGACAACGGGCAGGTCGACTTCCATTGCCATCGCACCGGCGTGCGCGCGGCCGTTCATGCCGAGGAGGTTAAGCCAGCTGCCCGGCGGGCTGAGGGCAGAGCGGTTCCGGAGCATGTAACCGCTGCTACTCGTAGTACGGATTGCAAGGGGGTTGACAGGTGTGCTCCGCCCGCCCCGAGCGCGGCTCGCAGCAGCGCGCGCGAGGGCAACGGCCTCATCGTCACGGCTCGGTGATGCCCGCCAGGAGCCGGCCCTGTCAGCACGGCCGGAAGCAGCCGGAGTCCCGACGCGGGGTCCTAGAGAGCCACCACTGTCCCCGCCGTCATCACCAGGGAGTGAGTCAGTGGGTGGTGACCCCGCAACAGCCATGGGGGCGGAAGCGCTGGCTGTCGGCGGGGCAGCAGACCCAGAACGCATGGCAGCACCCATAACGCTTGTGCCTGCAGAGTGCACCTCGTGGCCCCCTGCGGTCCCTCCTGTGGCAAGCACATCGCTGCCCCCTTCCGGCATATGCATGGAGGTGTCCGTGTGCACCTCGTTGGCACCGCCAGCCACGCGGCCAACACCCGCAGAGTGCGCAATGTGGCCACCGCTGGCCGTGGCCCCAGCACCGTCAGCAGTGCGTGCACCGATGCCGCTGTCAGCTACGGGGAGGGCAGCGACAGCAGGACCTGCATCAGCGCCACTGCCACCAGCGGAGTCGGCACCACCAGCTAGCACGACGGCCGCACCGCCCTCGGTGACACTAGCCCCCGCAGAGCGGCCAGCGTCGGCAAACCCCGACGTGTTGCCAGCGATGCCTTCCTCGTCCGACTCATAGAACCCATCGAGGACGCCGGCCCACCCCTCCCGCAAGAGGCCACCGGACCCCGGTGAGTCAACGGATGCCCCGGGAAGAGCGGGGATGGTGGTGCGGCAGTTGGGGCACGTGTTGTGGCCAGCGCGCCACTTGTCAAGGCAGCAGAGATGGAACACGTGGTTGCAGCTGGTGCTGACTAGGTTGTCGACGTCGGAGAGAGGCTCGCGGCAAATAGAGCAAGACCCCAGCTCCGGGGGGTTTTGCACCTCAGTGGCAGTGGCAGAAACGGGTCCCACGTGTGCGCGGCCATCCTCGGGGGCAGCGGCGAGCGGGGGAGCCTCGGCCGAGCCGGAAGGGGCGTTTAGCTCAGGCGGCACGACCCCCGCCGCTGCTCCCGCAGCCGGAGAGCCAGCGTCAGCAGAAGTGGAGCCAGGGGCGGGCCCTTCAGACGCGCGTGCGACCACGTCGATGTCAAGGTCGAGGTGGGCGGGAAGCATGAACCCGTTTGGCAGCGTGGTCCCGGGCAGCGCGGCCGAGCCGCCCCCGATGGCGGCAGCCGCGACGGCGGGCACAGCCGCCAGAGAAGGGTGCCCTGGTGAGTAGTGGACCGCGGGGGTGAGCACAGAAGCTCGCACGAGCTGGTCGTCTTTTAGGAGCACGAGCACCGGTGAGGTTGTGATGCCCGGCACGTAGAGCGCAGCCGGGAGGCGGCGCAGCCAAGGGTCCGACGCCGGCGGGGTTACCCACACCACGATTTTTCCCCCGTCGGGCTGGTTGGTAGCCTTGCCCCGACCGAGCCGCATGCGCAGCACGACGACGGCATCGGGGTCGCTGTTGAAGCGCACCACGTCAGCCGGCGCCGTGCCCATTAGTGGGGTCATTGGTGCGTAGCCAGCCATCGCGAGGAGGGCCGCCGCAAGCTCGTGAGTGGAGAGGGCAGCAAGCACATTCTGCACCAGGATCTGGATGGCAGTGTTGGGGAGCGGGTGCTCAGCGCGCTTAACAGCCACCTGCCAGATGCCGTTACGCCACTCTACTGGGTACGCCCCACCGCTGGTCAGGTAACGGTAGAGGGAGCCATACGATGCGGTCATCTGGTTCAGCTGGAGCTCAATCACGATGAGACCGCTCTTGCGGATGGTGCATGCAGGTGGGTGATCCTTCCCGACACCAAATCTGGTGGTCAGGTCGGTTATCAGTGCCGCGTGAAGGCTGTCCTGGTGCGGCCTGCCGGCTGCGTCCCCACCATCAGGCAGAAGACCGACGTGCGCGCGTGGACGTTGTCAACCGTCCCACCACCGAGGCGTTGGCCATGGGCGACTACGCGGGCGACCAAAGAGTGGTCACCCGCCCACAGCACGCTCCGAACGAGCATGCCGTAGGAGTCGACTTCCCTAGGGCTGACCTACCGGTCCCCCACACAACCGTCAAACTCCCGATCAAACTGCCTCTAAACCGCAACGGCCGGAATTCCCGCCGGGGCTCTGAGTCGCCGCCTTCGTCCCCTCCTTCTAAGTTCAATCCACCCGCACAGGCACCGACAACCCGGGCCGCGAGTCGTCGGGGCCGGGCGGCGGCAAGCCGGCTCCTATACGGGCAGGACAAACTTAGAAGAAAAGTAATAAAACAGGGAAGGCGAGGCCGGGGGGGAAGTGCGGACGGGAGGGGCTTTGGGCTGGTGGATCGGGAATTGGGGGTGTGGGGGGGTCAGCAGTCCGGCAGGTCAGGGACCTACCTAGGGGTCGGCGGCTCAGGGGGTCGGTGAATCGGCAGGCCAGAGGAGGCCAGGAGGGGGTCAGAGCGGCACGGTTTGGGGTGGCAGCGGAGTGCGACCCCCGTCGGGACGGAGCCGCTTGAGCTGGCGCCGCTTCAGGGCAGAGAAAAGGGGTGCGAGTGCGCGTGGAAAGCGGTGGTACTAAGGGTGCTGGGGGGGCGGGTCCAGTGGCTGGAGTTGCCAGAGGGCTAAAAGGGAAGCGGGCAGAGAAAA
>VFSX01000915.1:0-21611 GCA_016618255.1 Chlamydomonas sp. UWO 241 | reverse complement strand
TCCCCCCCGGGATGCTGCTGCGCAAGCAATGCCCTTCGGGCGCTGCTCGCGGCGCAGTGGTTCGGCGCACGCGCGGACCCGGCGTCGCGGGCTGGATGGCGCTTGTCAAACACCAACAAGCCATGTCCCTATGGAATGCGACTTCCAGCATCGAAGGCGCGATGAGCTCAGACGCCGGGCACACCTGAGTGGGTGGGACCGTCTTAACGAATAAAGGCGTCACCAGGCTGCAGAGGCTCCTTGGAGTTCAGCAAACGCAGGGGGAACGACAGGATGCCCCGGTCACGCGGCACGCCTGACGTCATGCAAGTCACCATGAGGGACACAGGCAGGTGGTCGGTGGAGACGGGCGCTGAGGGCAGGATGTCTGAGGTCGCTCTGAGCGCAGTGGCGGCAGGAAGCGCAGCTGTGGTCAGATCTGGTGAGAAGCACTCAGAGACAAGGAAGCGGTCCAGGCGTTTTCCCGATGATGTCGACGCCGACCAGTGAGTGAATGCCATGGCGGCAGGGTTGAGGTCGCGCCAAATGTCGCACAGCTGTGCCGAGCCCATGACGGCCAGCAGCTCTGATGCACCGATGTGCACCCTTGGCACCGGGCAGGCGACGCGGTCATCCTGGTGCAGGGTGACGTTGTGAAATCGCCAGCCACACAGTCGGGGTAGGGTCATTTTGACCGGAAGATCCAGCCAGGGTGGAAGAGAAGAAAAAACTCCCGGATGGACAGGCTGTGCCGGGGCGGAGAACTCCAATGAGGCGGAAGGGCCGATCCATCGGGGAACGCGTCGACGCGGAGATGCGCCCACGTGTCGAGGGGGCATTCATGCCTAGTGGGCTGGGTGATCGGGGGCAGTCCGGACTGAGGCACCATTCACCACCCCGCCGGTGGAACCGCACCCGGCGTGTTGGGTAGAACGCGCTGCCAGGCCAAAAGGCGCTCGCCACCGGGCTGCCGCCGCAAACAAACTGTGTGCGATCTGCGCGCGGTTTGCGTCTCAGTCAAGATGCCCCACGTCTGCTGCTGCTTCGCGCAGCCAGGCGTGACCTGACCACGCTTAGCACCAGTGGGCCCCCTACGTTGAGCATGATGACTGAGAGGCGGCGGCCGGTGGGGGCACCGGGCGTACTCATGGCGCCCTGCGCTGGGGAACAGCCCACATGCCGTGGGGGCCGCAGCGCGCTGGGAGAGAGTCGTCTTCGTCGTCGTCATATGACCTGCGGCCTCGCTCCGGGTGGTGGCGGAAGGCGGGGCCACGGTCATGCTCGCAGTAGTCGCAGTGAACCTGATCGTGGTAGAAGACGGGGTTTGAGTCGAACCACCTGTCGGGAGTGGCATGGCCAGACACCCCTGACCCAAACTGGTACCGCGTGCGCGGGTCGACCGCTGGGGATTGCGATGCCGGTTGGTCCGGGATCGGCTGCCCGAAGATGGTGGGCCGCGGTGGCAGCGACGTGGCGGCTGCCGATGCACCACGCCCGGCAGCACGTGCACCAGTGGGCGGGGTGAGCGCGGCCGCTGTCCCTAGGGTTGGCTGCCCGAAGATGGAGTTGACCTGCAAAGGCAGAGTCTGGTTGCCAACCGGGCCCCGGGAGGTGCCAGCGTGCGCCCCGAGGCCCATGCCAAGATCCGCCGGTGCTGACTGCCTGGGTACGGTGGGAGGCACCAAAGGCGCTGCAGCAGTGACAACGGGCAGGTCGACTTCCATTGCCATCGCACCGGCGTGCGCGCGGCCGTTCATGCCGGGGAGGTTTAGCCAGCTGCCCGGCGGGCTGAGGGCAGAGCGGTTCCGGAGCATGTAAACGCTGCTACTCGTAGTACGGATTGCAAGGGGGTTGACAGGTGTGCTCCGCCCGCCCCGAGCGCGGCTCGCAGCAGCGCGCGCGAGGGCAACGGCCTCATCGTCACGGCTCGGTGATGCCCGCCAGGAGCCGGCCCTGTCAGCACGGCCGGAAGCAGCCGGAGTCCCGACGCGGGGTCCTAGAGAGCCACCACTGTCCCCGCCGTCATCACCAGGGAGTGAGTCAGTGGGTGGTGACCCCGCAACAGCCATGGGGGCGGAAGCGCTGGCTGTCGGCGGGGCAGCAGACCCAGAACGCATGGCAGCACCCATAACGCTTGTGCCTGCAGAGTGCACCTCGTGGCCCCCTGCGGTCCCTCCTGTGGCAAGCACATCGCTGCCCCCTTCCGGCATATGCATGGAGGTGTCCGTGTGCACCTCGTTGGCACCGCCAGCCACGCGGCCAACACCCGCAGAGTGCGCAATGTGGCCACCGCTGGCCGTGGCCCCAGCACCGTCAGCAGTGCGTGCACCGATGCCGCTGTCAGCTACGGGGAGGGCAGCGACAGCAGGACCTGCATCAGCGCCACTGCCACCAGCGGAGTCGGCACCACCAGCTAGCACGACGGCCGCACCGCCCTCGGTGACACTAGCCCCCGCAGAGCGGCCAGCGTCGGCAAACCCCGACGTGTTGCCAGCGATGCCTTCCTCGTCCGACTCATAGAACCCATCGAGGACGCCGGCCCACCCCTCCCGCAAGAGGCCACCGGACCCCGGTGAGTCAACGGATGCCCCGGGAAGAGCAGGGATGGTGGTGCGGCAGTTGGGGCACGTGTTGTGGCCAGCGCGCCACTTGTCAAGGCAGCAGAGATGGAACACGTGGTTGCAGCTGGTGCTGACTAGGTTGTCGACGTCGGAGAGAGGCTTGCGGCAAATAGAGCAAGACCCCAGCTCCGGGGGGTTTGGCACCTCAGTGGCAGTGGAAGAAACGGGTCCCACGTGCGCGCGGCCATCCTCGGGGGCAGCGGCGAGCGGGGGAGCCTCGGCCGAGCCGGAAGGGGCGTTTAGCTCAGGCGGCACGACCCCCGCCGCTGCTCCCGCAGCCGGAGAGCCAGCGTCAGCAGAAGTGGAGCCAGGGGCGGGCCCTTCGGCCGCGCGTGCGACCACGTCGATGTCAAGGTCGAGGTGGGCGGGAAGCATGACCCCGTTTGGCAGCGTGGTCCCCGGCAGCGCGGCCGAGCCGCCCCCGATGGCGGCAGCCGCGACGGCCGGCACAGCCGCCAGAGAAGGGTGCCCTGGTGAGTAGTGGACCGCGGGGGTGAGCACAGAAGCTCGCACGAGCGGGTCGTCTTTTAGGAGCACGAGCACCGGTGAGTTTTTGATGCCCGGCACGTAGAGCGCAGCCGGGAGGCGGCGCAGCCAAGGGTCCGACGCCGGCGGGGTTACCCACACCACGATTTTTCCAGCGTCGGGCTGGTTGGTAGCCTTGTCCCGACCGAGCCGCATGCGCAGCACGACAACGGCATCGGGGTCGCTGTTGAAGCGCACCACGTCAGCCGGCGCCGTGCCCATTAGTGGGGTCACTGGTGCGTAGCCAGCCATCGCGAGGAGGGCCGCCGCAAGCTCGTGAGTGGAGAGGGCAGCAGGCACATTTTGCACCAGGATCTGGATGGCAGTGTTGGGGAGCGGGTGCTCAGCGCGCTTAACAGCCACCTGCCAGATGCCGTTACGCCACTCTACTGGGTACGCCCCACCGCTGGTCAGGTAACGGGAGAGGGAGCCATACGATGCGGTCATCTGGTTCAGCTGGAGCTCAATCACGATGAGCCCGCTCTTGCGGATGGTGCATGCAGGTGGGTGATCCTTCCCGACACCAAATCTGGTGATCAGGTCGGTCATTAGTGCCGCGTGAAGGCTGTCCTGGTGCGGCCTGCCGGCTGCGTCCCCCACCATCAGGCAGAAGACCGACGTGCGCGCGTGGACGTTGTTAACCGTCCCACCACCGAGGCGTTGGCCATGGTCGACTACGCGGGCGACCAAAGAGGGGTCACCCGCCCACAGCGCGCTCCGAACGAGCATGCCGTAGGAGTCGACTACCCTAGGGCTGACCTACCGTTCCCCCACACAACCGTCAAACTCCCGATCAAACTGCCTCTAAACCGCAACGGCCGGAAATCCCGCCGGGGCTCTGAGTCGCCGCCTTCGTCCCCTCCTTCTAAGTTCAAACCACCCGCACAGGCACCGACAACCCGGGCCGCGAGTCGTCGGGGCCGGTCGGCGGCAAGCCGGCTCCTATACGGGCAGGACAAACTTAGAAGAAAAGTAAGAAAACAGGGAAGGCGAGGCGGGGGGGGAAGTGCGGACGGGAGGGGCTTTGGGCTGGTGGATCGGGAATTGGGGGCGTGGGGGGGTCAGCAGTCCGGCAGGTCAGGGACCTACCTAGGGGTCGGCGGCTCAGGGGGTCGGTGAGTCGGCAATCCAGAGGAGGCCAGGAGGGGGTCAGAGCGGCACGGTTTGGGGTGGCAGCGGAGTGCGACCCCCGTCTGGACGGAGCCGCTTGAGCTGGCGCCGCTTCAGGGCAGAGAAAAGGGGTGCGAGTGCGCGTGAAAGCGGTGGTACTAAGGGTGCTGGGGGGGCGGGTCCAGTGGCTGGAGTTGCCAGAGGGCTAAAAGGGAAGCGGGCAGAGAAAACTAGAGGCCCCGGGGGAGGGGGGGGGCTCAGGGCCCCTTGTGAGTCACTAGGGCGGCCACTGGGAGGGGCAGGAGAAAACTACGAGTCGGAAGGCTCCGGGAAAGACAGGGAGCAGCTAGAGGAGTCACCGGCAGCGCTAGACTCAAAGGATGGCGTGCATTCTAGTGGGCTCGCATGCGTGCCGATGCGTGCTCAGGCAAACGTTTGTGCCTGTGCGTGTTCGAGCGTGCGTTCGTGCGTGCGTGCGTGCGTGCGTGCGTGCGTGCGTGCGTGCGTGCGTGCGTGCACACCAAAAACCAAAAGGATGCAGCGGCGGAGAGGGGGGTTGGGGGAGCAGGGGCCTAGAGGCCGCTGGGGCTAAGGGTCAGAGGCGGTGCGAGGAGGGAGAGCGGGCGGCACTAAGGGGGCCAAAGGGCCAGGGATCCCCAAAGGGCTTAGGGGCCTCGGGGTGTAAGCGGCAATATCCAAGGGACCATGGGACGGGGCGGCGGCGACGCAGGTGGTGGGGGGGAGTGTAGCCCAGAGGGGGAAAGACAGATCCTGGGGGGGGCAAAGGGAAAACCAGAGGCCGAAGCTGCCAGCTGGCTACAACAGACGGAGGGGAGAGGGTGCGTGGGGTGCACGTGAAAAGGGGTTTACGGCGTCGGGTGGGGGTGGTGGAGACTGGAAAAAGAGGGCCGCAGGAAGAGTCCTCTACGGAGGGGTGCCCAGGAGGGCCCCTTGGGAGTCGCTAGGGGGGAAACGCTAGGGGGGCCACTAGGAGTGCTGGCTACCTAGAGAAAGGAACACTAGTAGTGCCTAGGCTCCGGGAAAGGCAAGGAGCGCTCACAGGAGCCACCATTGGTTCTAGGTTCAAAACAAGGCGTGTGCACGCGAGCGAGCGAGCGTGCGTGCCAGCGCGTGCAGAAGCGTGCGTGCGTGCGTGCGTGCGTGCGTGCGTGCGTGCGTGCGTGCGTGCGTGCGTGCGTGCGTGCGTGCGTGCGTGCGTGCGTGCGTGGGTGCGTGCGTGCGTGGGTGCGTGCGTGCGTGCGTGCGTGCGTGCGTGCGTGCGTGCGTGCGTGCGTGCGTGCGTGCGTGCGTGCGTGCGTGCGTGCGTGCGTGCGTGCGTGTGCGCGTACGTGCGTGTGCGCGCAAGTCCAAAGGAGACGTGAAACCGCCACTAGGGACCGGGGGGCTAGGGGCCCGGGGGGAGGGGACACTCTAGGAACCAGTGGCGGCGTGGGCGGGAGGAGCACGGAGGGCGTGGGGAGGGCGGACACTCTAAGAACCGGCGGCGGCGTGGACGGGAGGAGGGGCCCTCTAGGAATCGGCGGCGGCGTTGGCTGTGTGGGTGGGGGCAGGAACAGGGAGAGGAGCAGAAGCAAAGCCTAGTTGGAGGGGCGAAAGGTGGAGACAGGGGGGGCAGCCCGGGGGGGAAGGGGTCACGCGCACATGGGGTCCATGCGCATGTGCATGCCGAACTGCATGAAGGCACTCACCTGGGCCAATACCAGAGCAGTGGCCACTCCTCGACGCACAGACCAGCAGGTCCGGGTGTCACCGGCTGAGCCAGGTAGCCGAACGACGGTGGCAACGAGCAGGGGTATCGGTTGTCGGCCACAGAGATAATGCGGCGACGCGCGGCTGTGCCAGTGCCTCCGCCGTCACTCTAGCGTCGAAGCGCACGTCAAAGGGGCTCCAATGCAACCGAAATCGACGAAATCCGTCCACGGATTTTATTTTTATTTTTAAGGTATAACATCAAAGCAACACCTTATGCCGACGCCTAGGCGACAGCAACACGGGAATAGGGAACAAGGAAACTGGTATTGGTATTTTTGGTAAACCGGAAACCAGAAACCTGTGCACCTGCCTCCCCATTTGCCGTCCGGCTCCGCCCCCTTCCTTTTTCCTCCCTCTCCCTGTTCTTCTCACTGTTGCCTCTCGCTCTTCTTCTCAGCCACCTCGCCCGCCTCCCGGTTATTCCACTCTTCCTATCCCTCCCCCCTCCTCCCTCTATAAAGAAAAAAAACTCCTCTCCCCGCTTGATCCGTCTCCCCCTCTCTCTGCTCTGTTTGCTCGTCCCACGCTCCCTGATATTCACCTCCCAACCCCCCCCACGCTCCCTCCCACCCTCCCACGCCTCCTTGCTTTCCCTGCCCTCTTCTTTCCCCCGTGCTCCCCGCTCATCCTGCCTGTTTCTCACTCCCTTCACTGTTCTTATTGGCCCCCCGCATCTCCCTGTCTTTACCTCTCCCCCCCATCCCTGCCTGGCCCCCTCCCCCGCATCTCCCTGTTCTTTCTCCCCCCCATCCCCGCCTGCCCTTCCCGCCCTGGCCTGCACCACCATCCCTTCTTGTCTGCCATTCCCCCCTTCCCTCTCCTTTGGCCTGCCCACTCCCTGCTGTGTTCCCCTTCCTCCCCCTCCCTCCCCTCCTTGCGTGCCCCGCCCCCCCCCCCCCCCGTGCCCCCCCCCCCTCCCTCCCCCTCCGCACAGGTATTCTTTCGTCATCCTTTGCTTCTACGTCTCCCTCTCCCTCGAGTCCTTTTCAGCTTTCTTCCAGTCGTTCCCTCATCGTTCCATTGTCCCACGTGCCTCGAGTTTCCTGACTTCCATTCCCTCGTGTCCGTGTCCTTCGTGTTCCTTATCCTCAAGTCCCGTTCCCCCGAGTCCAAGTTCCATCAGTCCTGTCGGCTCTGGTGCTCTAGATGGATTGGCGTGCGTGTCCATGTGTTTTCAGGGGCCGCCACGGCTCCGGCCGTGCCTTCGGGAGTCTCCGTTCCAACACCAGGGTCTCTTGTTTCCTCTTTGTTTCCTGTGTTGCTGTCGCTAAGGTGTCGGCATGGCTGCGTTGCTTGAGTGAAACGTTGGTCTCTGAAAAAAAAAAAAAAAAAAAAAAAAACTGAGGAAGGTCCTTTTCTATGTGCTCCTTGCCAGACATGTCTCTCAGAGACCGCTGTTTGGGGTAGTCTAGCCGGCGGGAGCGGTAGTCTATTGGCCGGGAGTCGGCGGTTCTCTAGTACACTCAAGTGGGCTGGAGTATCGGCGGGTGATCTCTAGTGCTCGTCGATGGATTGGCTTGCGGTCCCTGTGTTTGCAGGGGCCGCCACGGTTCCGGCCGTGCCTTCGGGAGTCACCGTTCCAACACCAGGGTCTCTCGTTTTCTCTTTGTTTTCCTGTGTTGCTGTCGCTTAGGTGTCGGCATGGCTGCGTTGCTTGAGTGTAACGTTGGCCTCTGAAAAAAAAAAAAAATAGTAGAAGAGTAGCCTGCTGGAAACCCCGTGTTACTTGTTACTGTTACTTGCTTTGGCATTAGGTTAGACACCGGTTTGAGTTTGCTGCTTTCCCAGTTAGGCGTGCTTTTTAGTCCTCTCTGTGCCCCTCCTTTCATTCCTGCCCATCTGTCCTCTGGCTCAAGCCGGTGGGCAGGGTCCTGGGTCGCTCACCGGTTTCTGGTTTCCGGTTTACCAAAAATACCAATACCAGTTTCCTTGTTCCTTGGTCCCCGTGTTGCTGTAGCCCAGGCGTCGGCATAAGGTGTTGCTTTGATGTAATACCTTTAAAAAAAAAAAAAAAAAAAGGGGGGAGGGGGCTGGCGGAGGATTCCCTCCGCTAGTCCTCCCCATTCCCTGTGCACCTGCCTCCCCATCTGCCTTCCAGCTCCGCCCCCTTCCCTTTTCCTCCCTCTCCCTATTCGTCTCCTCTGCCTCTCGCCCCCTTCATTCTTCCTCCCTCTCCCTGTTCTTCTCCTCTGCCTCTCGCCCTCTCCTCAGCCACCATGCCCGCCTCCCGGTTCTTCAACTTTTACTATCCCTACCCCCTCCTCCCTCTCTCCTCTCCCCACTGTGTTGCTGTCGCTTAGGTGTCGGCATGGCTGCGTTGCTTGAGTGTAACGTTGGCCTCTGGAAAAAAAAAAAAAACTCTGGTCCGTCTCCCCCTCTCACTGCTCCGTTTGCTCGTCCCACGCTCCCCGGTCTTCACCTCCCACCCCCCCACCTTCTCTCCCACGCCTCCCTCCCACGTTTTGAGTTTGCTGCTTTCCCGGTTAGGCGTGTTTTTTAGTCCTCTCTGTGCCCCTCCTTTCACCCCCCCCACCTGCCCTCTGGCTCAAGCCGGTGGGCAGGTGTGTGGGGGGAGGGGGGGGCTGGCGGAGGATTCCCTCCGCCAGTCCTCCCCATTCCCTGTGCACCTGCCTCCCCATCTGCCTTCTGGCTCCGCCCCCTTCCTTTTCCCTCCCTCTCCCTGTTCTTCTCCACTGCCTCTCGCTCTCTTCTCAGCCACCTCGCCCGCCTCCCGGTTATTCCACTCTTCCTATCCCTCCCCCCTCCTCCCTCTAAAAAAAAAACTCCTCTCCCCGATCTGATCCGTCTCCCCCTCTCTCTGCTCTGTTTGCTCGTCCCACGCTCCCTGATATTCACCTCCCAACCCCCCCCACGCTCCCTCCCACCCTCCCACGCCTCCTTGCTTTCCCTGCCCTCTTCTTTCCCCCGTTTTTTTTTTTTTTTTTTTTTCAGAGGCCAACGTTACACTCAAGCAAACGCAGCCATGCCGACACCCTAAGCGACAAGCAACACAGGAAACGAAGAGGAAACAAGAGACCCTGGGCTTGGAACGGAGACTCCCGAAGGCACGGCCGGAGCCGTGGCGGACCCTGAAAACACAGGGACACGCAAGCCAATCCATCGAGAGCACCAGATCCGACAGGACTAAAGGAACTTGGACTCGGGGGAACGGGACTTGAGGATAAGGAAGACGAAGGACACGGACACGAGGGAATGGCAGTCAGGAAACTCGAGGCACGTGGGACAATGGAACGATGAGGGAACGACTGGAAGAAAGCTGAAAAGGACTCGAGGGGAGAGGGAGACGTAGAAGCAAGGGATGACGAAAGAATACCTGTGCGGAAGGGGAGGGAGGGGGGGCACGGAGGGGGGGGGCGGGGGCGGGGCACGCAAGGAGGGGAGGGAGGGCAGGGAGAGGGAACAAGCAGGGAGTGGGCAGGCAGGGAGAGGGAAGGGGGGAATGGCAGACACGAAAGGATGGTGGTGCAGGCAGGGCGGAAAGGGGCAGGCAGGGATGGGGGGGATAGAAAGACAGGGAGATGCGGGGAGGGGGCAGGCAGGGATTGGAGGGAGAGGGAAAGACAAGGGACAGCGGTTTTTTTTTTTTTGTTTTTTTTTTCTTTTTTTTTTCAGCGGCCAACGTTACACTCAAGCAACGCAGCCATGCCGACACCTAAGCGACAGCAACACAGGAAACAAAAAGGAAACAAGAGACCCTGGTGTTGGAACGGAGACTCCCGAAAGCACGGCCGGAGCCGTGGCGGCCCCTGAAAAAACAGGGACACGCAAGCCAATCCATCTAGAGCACCAGAGCGGGGGGCCAATAAGAACAGTGAAGAGAGTGAGAAACAGGCAGGATGAGCGGGGAGCACGGGGGAGAGAAGAGGGCATGGACAGCAGGGAGGCGTGGGAGGGTGGGAGGGAGCGTGGGGGGGGGTGAGAGGTGAATATCAGGGAGCGTGGGACGAGCAAACAAAGCAGAGAGAGGGGGAGACGGATCAGATTTTGATGGTTTCACCTTTGGGCTAGTGGTTAACGATGTTATCTGCAATCCTAAAGGCTCCTGGAGAGGTTCGATTCCTGGGTCGCTCACCGGTTTCTGGTTTCCCAAAAATACCAATACCAGTTTCCTTGTTCCTTGGTCCCCGTGTTGCTGTAGCCTAGGCGTCGGCATTAAGGGGTTGCTTTGATGTAATACCTTAAAAAAAAAAAAAAAAATGTCCCACGTGCCTCGAGTTTCCTGACTTCCATTCCCTCGTGTCCGTGTTCTTCGTCTTCCTTATCCTCAAGTCCCGTTCCCCCGAGTCCAAGTTCCTTTAGTCCTGTCGGCTCTGGTGCTCTCGATGGATTAGCTTGCGTGTCCCTGTGTTTTCAGGGTCCGCCACGGCTCCTGCCGTGCCTTCGGGAGTCTCCGTTCCAACACCAGGGTCTCTTGTTTCCTCTTCGTTTCCTGGGTTGCTGTCGCTTAGGTGTCGGCATGGCTGCGTTGCTTGAGTGTAACGTTGGCCTCTGAAAAAAAAAAAAAAGAGAGGACTTAAAAGCACGCCTAACCGGGAAAGCAGCAAACTCAAAACGTGGGAGGGAGGCGTGGGAGAGAAGGTGGGGGGGTGGGAGGTGAAGACCGGGGAGCGTGGGACGAGCAAACAGAGCAGTGGGAGGGGGAGACGGACCAGAGTGGGGAGAGGAGAGAGGGAGGAGGGGGTAAGGATAGTAAAAGTGGAAAAACCGGGAGGCGTAAAGTTGGCCTCTGAAAGAAAAAAAAAAAAATAAAACAGGGCACCCTTCTCCGGTGGCTTTGCCTGCCGTCGCGGCTGCCGCCATCGGGGAGCCTCTGCGCGTGCGGAGGAGGTCACTCCAAACGCGGGGTGCCTCTTCCCGTGCGCTTTTTTTTTTTTTTTTTCAGAGGCCAACGTTACACTCAAGCAACGCAGCCATGCCGACACCTAAGCGACAGCAAAACAGGAACAAAGAGGAAACAAGAGACCCTGGTGTTGGAACGGAGACTCCCCAAGGCACGGCCGGAACCGTGGCGGCCCCTGCAAACACAGGGACACGCAAAAAAAAAAAAACGCAAGCAAATCCTTCTAGAAGCACCCAGGCGACAGGACTAGCAGGAAACTTTGACTTGGGGGAACGGGACTTCGAGGAGACAGGAAGACGAAGGACCACGGAACACGAGGGAAGGAAGTCCAGGACTCGAGGCACGGTGGGACGATGGAACGATGAGGGAAAAACGGATCTGAAGAGAGCTGAAAAAGGACTCGAGGGGAGAGGGAGACGTAGAAGCAAGGGATGACGAAAGATACCTGTGCGGAGAAGGGGAGGGAGGGGGGGCACGGAGGGAGGGGCGGGGCGGGGCAACGCAAGGAGGGGAGGGAGGGAAGGGAAGGGGAACAAGCAGGGAGTGGGCAGGCAGGGAGAGGGAAGGGGGGAATGGCAGACAAGAAGGGATGGTGGTGCAGGCAGGGCGGAAAGGGGCAGGCAGGGATGGGGGGGATAGAAAGACAGGGAGATGCGGGGGAGGGGGCAGGCAGGGATTGGAGGGAGAGGTAAAGACAGGGACATGCGTTTTTTTTTTTTTTTTTTTTTTTTTTTTTTTTCAGAGGCCAACGTTACACTCAAGCAACGCAGCCATGCCGACACCTAAGCGACAGCAACACAGGAAACAAAGAGGAAACAAGAGACCCTGGTGTTGGAACGGAGACTCCCGAAGGCACGGCCGGAACCGTGGCGGCCCCTGCAAACACAGGGACACGCAAGCCAATCCATCTAGAGCACCAGAGCGGGGGGCCAATAAGAACAGTGAAGAGAGTGAGAAACAGGCAGGATGAGCGGGGAGCACGGGGGAGAGAAGAGGGCATGGAAAGCAGGGAGGCGTGGGAGGGTGGGAGGGAGCGTGGGGGGGGGTGAGAGGTGAATATCAGGGAGCGTGGGACGAGCAAACAGAGCAGAGAGAGGGGGAGACGGATCAGATTTTGATGGTTCCACCTTTGGGCTAGTGGTTAACGATGTTATCTGCAATCCTAAAGGCTCCTGGAGAGGTTCGATTCCTGGGTCGCTCACCGGTTTCTGGTTTCCGGTTTACCAAAAATACCAATACCAGTTTCCTTGTTCCTTGGTCCCCGTGTTGCTGTAGCCTAGGCGTCGGCATTAAGGGGTTGCTTTGATGTAATACCTTAAAAAAAAAAAAAAAAAATGTCCCACGTGCCTCGAGTTTCCTGACTTCCATTCCCTCGTGTCCGTGTTCTTCGTCTTCCTTATCCTCAAGTCCCGTTCCCCCGAGTCCAAGTTCCTTTAGTCCTGTCGGCTCTGGTGCTCTCGATGGATTAGCTTGCGTGTCCCTGTGTTTTCAGGGTCCGCCACGGCTCCTGCCGTGCCTTCGGGAGTCTCCGTTCCAACACCAGGGTCTCTTGTTTCCTCTTCGTTTCCTGGGTTGCTGTCGCTTAGGTGTCGGCATGGCTGCGTTGCTTGAGTGTAACGTTGGCCTCTGAAAAAAAAAAAAAAAAAGAGAGGACTTAAAAGCACGCCTAACCGGGAAAGCAGCAAACTCAAAACGTGGGAGGGTGCGTGGGAGAGAAGGTGGGGGGGTGGGAGGTGAAGACCGGGGAGCGTGGGTCGAGCAAACAGAGCAGTGAGAGGGGGAGACGGACCAGAGTGGGGAGAGGAGAGAGGGAGGAGGGGGTAAGGATAGTAAAAGTTGAAGAACCGGGAGGCGAAACGTTGGCCTCTGAAAAAAAAAAAAAAAAAAAAAACCAGGGCACCCTTCTCCGGTGGCTATGCCTGCCGTCGCGGCTGCCGCCATCGGGGAGCCTCTGCGCGTGCGGAGGAGGTCACTCCAAACGCGGGGTGCCTCTTCCCGTGCGCTTTTTTTTTTTTCTTTCAGAGGCCAACGTTACACCCAAGCAACGCAGCCATGCCGACACCTAAGCGACAGCAACCCAGGAAACAAAGAGGAAACAAGAGACCCTGGTGTTGGAACGGAGACTCCCGAAGGCACGGCCGGAACCGTGGCGGCCCCTGCAAATACAGGGACACGAAAAAAAAAAAAAAAAACGCAAGCAAATCCATCTAGAGCACCAGAGCCGACAGGACTAAAGGAACTTTGACTTGGGGGAACGGGACTTGAGGAGAAGGAAGACGAAGGACACGGACACGAGGGAATGGAAGTCAGGAAACTCGAGGCACGTGGGACGATGGAACGATGAGGGAACGACTGGAAGAGAGCTGAAAAGGACTCGAGGGGAGAGGGAGACGTAGAAGCAAAGGATGACGAAAGAATACCTGTGTGGAGAGTGGAGAGTGGAGAGTGGAGAGTGGAGAGTGGAGAGTGGGGCACGCAAGGAGGGGAGGGAGGGAAGGGAAGGGGAACAAGCAGGGAGTGGGCAGGCAGGGAGAGGGAAGGGGGGAATGGCAGACAAGAAGGGATGGTGGTGCAGGCAGGGCGGAAAGGGGCAGGCAGGGATGGGGGGGATAGAAAGACAGGGAGATGCGGGGGAGGGGGCAGGCAGGGATTGGAGGGAGAGGTAAAGACAGGGACATGCGGTTTTTTTTTTTTTTTTTTTTTTTTTTTTTTTTCAGAGGCCAACGTTACACTCAAGCAACGCAGCCATGCCGACACCTAAGCGACAGCAACACAGGAAACAAGAGACCCTGGTGTTGGAACGGAGACTCCCGAAGGCACGGCCGGAGCCATGGCGGCCCCTGACAACACAGGGACACGCAAGCCAATCCATCTAGAGCACCAGAGCGGGGGGCCAATAAGAACAGTGAAGAGAGTGAGAAACAGGCAGGATGAGCGGGGAGCACGGGGGAGAGAAGAGGGCATGGAAAGCAGGGAGGCGTGGGAGGGTGGGAGGGAGCGTGGGGGGGGGCGAGAGGTGAATATCAGGGAGCGTGGGACGAGCAAACAGAGCAGAGAGAGGGGGAGACGGATCAGATTTTGATGGTTCCACCTTTGGGCTAGTGGTTAACGATGTTATCTGCAATCCTAAAGGCTCCAGGTTCGATTCCTGGGTCGCTCACCGGTTTCTGGTTTCCGGTTTACCAAAAAATACCAATACCAGTTTCTCTGTTCCTCAGTTCCCGTGTTGCTGTAGCCTAGGCGTCGGCATAAGGTGTTGCTTTGATGTAATACCTTTTTTTTTTAAAAAAAAAAAAAATCCATCGTCCCACGTGCCTCGAGTTTCCTGACTTCCATTCCCTCGTGTCCGTGTTCTTCATCTTCCTTATCCTCAAGTCCGTTCCCCCGAGTCCAAGTTCCTTTAGTCCTGTCGGCTCTGGTGCTCTCGATGGATTAGATTGCGTGTCCCTGTGTTTTCAGGGTCCGCCACGGCTCCTGCCGTGCCTTCGGGAGTCTCCGTTCCAACACCAGGGTCTCTTGTTTCCTCTTTGTTTCCTGTGTTGCTGTCGCTTAGGTGTCGGCATGGCTTCGTTGCTTGAGTGTAACGTTGGCCTCTGAAAAAAAAAAAAAAGAGAGGACTTAAAAGCACGCCTAACCGGGAAAGCAGCAAACTCAAAACGTGGGAGGGAGGCGTGGGAGAGAAGGTGGGAGCGTGGGAGGTGAAGACCGGGGAGCGTGGGACGAGCAAACAGAGCAGTGAGAGGGGGAGACGGACCAGAGTGGGGAGAGGAGAGAGGGAGGAGGGGATAAGGATAGTAAAAGTTGAAGAACCGGGAGGCGAAGCGTTGGCCTCTGAAAAAAAAAAAAAAAAAAAAAAAACAGGGCACCCTTCTCCGGTGGCTATGCCTGCCGTCGCGGCTGCCGCCATCGGGGAGCCTCTGCGCGTGCGGAGGAGGTCACTCCAAACGCGGGGTGCCTCTTCCCGTGCGCTTTTTTCTTTTTTCTTTCAGAGGCCAACGTTACACCCAAGCAACGCAGCCATGCCGACACCTAAGCGACAGCAACCCAGGAAACAAAGAGGAAACAAGAGACCCTGGTGTTGGAACGGAGACTCCCGAAGGCACGGCCGGAACCGTGGCGGCCCCTGCAAATACAGGGACACGCAAAAAAAAAAAAAAACCGCAAGCAAATCCATCTAGAGCACCAGAGCCGACAGGACTACAGGAACTTGGACTTGGGGGAACGGGACTCGAGGATAAGGAAGGGGAAGGACACGGACACGAGGGAACGGAAGCCAGGAAACTCGAGGCAGGTGGAACGATGAGGGAACGACTGGAAGAAAGCTGAAAAGGACTCGAGGGGAGAGGGAGACGTAGAAGCAAAGGATGACGAAAGAATACCTGTGCGGAGGGGGAGGGAGGGGGGGGCGGCGGGGGCGGGGCACGCAAGGAGGGGAGGGAGGGCAGGGAAGGGGAACAAGCAGGGAGTGGGCAGGCAGGGAGAGGGAAGGGGGGAATGGCAGACAAGAAGGGATAGTGGTGCAGGCAGGGCGGAAAGGGGCAGGCAGGGATGGGGGGGAGAGAAAGACAGGGAGATGCGGGGGGCCAATAAGAACAGTGAAGGGAGTGAGAAACAGGCAGGATGATTTTTTTATTTTATTTTTATTTTTCAGAGGCCAACGTTACACCTAAGCAACGCAGCCATGCTGACACCTAAGCGGCAGCAACACAGGAAACAAAGAGGAAACAAGAGACCCTGGTGTTGGGACGGAGACTCCCGAAGGCACGGCCGGAACCGTGGCGGCCCCTGCAAACACAGGGACACGCAAGCCAATCCATCTCGAGCACCAGAGCGGGGGGCCAATAAGAACAGTGAAGAGAGTGAGAAACAGGCAGGATGAGCGGGGAGCACGGGGGAGAGAAGAGGGCATGGAAAGCAGGGAGGCGTGGGAGGGTAAGAGGGAGCGTGGGGGGGGGTGAGAGGTGAATATCAGGGAGCGTGGGACGAGCAAACAGAGCAGAGAGAGGGGGAGACGGATCAGATTTTGATGGTTCCACCTTTGGGCTAGTGGTTAACGATGTTATCTGCAATCCTAAAGGCTCCTGGAGACTTTCGATTCCTGGGTCGCTCACCGGTTTCTGGTTTCCGGTTTACCAAAAATACCAATACCAGTTTCCTTGTTCCTTGGTCCCCGTGTTGCTGTAGCCTAGGCGTCGGCATTAAGGGGTTGCTTTGATGTCATACCTTAAAAAAAAAAAAAAAATGTCCCACGTGCCTCGAGTTTCCTGACTTCCATTCCCCCGTGTCCGTGTTCTTCGTCTTCCTTATCCTCAAGTCCCGTTCCCCCGAGTCCAAGTTCCTTTAGTCCTGTCGGCTCTGGTGCTCTCGATGGATTAGCTTGCGTGTCCCTGTGTTTTCAGGGACCGCCACGGCTCCTGCCGTGCCTTCGGGAGTCTCCGTTCCAACACCAGGGTCTCTTGTTTCCTCTTCGTTTCCTGGGTTGCTGTCGCTTAGGTGTCGGCATGGCTGCGTTGCTTGAGTGTAACGTTGGCCTCTGAAAAAAAAAAAAAAAAAAAGAGGACTTAAAAGCACGCCTAACCGGGAAAGCAGCAAACTCAAAACGTGGGAGGAAGGCGTGGGATAGAAGGTGGGGGGGTGGGAGGTGAAGACCGGGGAGCGTGGGACGAGCAAACAGAGCAGTGAGAGGGGGAGACGGACCAGAGTGGGGAGAGGAGAGAGGGAGGAGGGGGTAAGGATAGTAAAAGTGGAAAAACCGGGAGGCGTAAAGTTGGCCTCTGAAAGAAAAAAAAAAAAAAAAAAACAGGGCACCCTTCTCCGGTGGCTTTGCCTGCCGTCGCGGCTGCCGCCATCGGGGAGCCTCTGCGCGTGCGGAGGAGGTCACTCCAAACGCGGGGTGCCTCTTCCCGTGCGCTTTTTTTTTTTTTTTTTTCAGAGGCCAACGTTACACTCAAGCAACGCAGCCATGCCGACACCTAAGCGACAGCAACACAGGAAACAAAGAGGAAACAAGAGACCCTGGTGTTGGAACGGAGACTCCCGAAGCCACGGTCGGAACCGTGGCGGCCCCTGCAAACACAGGGACACGCAAGCCAATCCATCTAGAGCACCAGAGCGGGGGGCCAATAAGAACAGTGAAGAGAGTGAGAAACAGGCAGGATGAGCGGGGAGCACGGGGGAGAGAAGAGGGCATGGAAAGCAGGGAGGCGTGGGAGGGTGGGAGGGAGCGTGGGGGGGGGTGAGAGGTGAATATCAGGGAGCGTGGGACGAGCAAACAGAGCAGAGAGAGGGGGAGACGGATCAGATTTTGATGGTTCCACCTTTGGGATAGTGGTTAACGATGTTATCTGCAATCCTAAAGGTCTCCAGGTTCGATTCCTGGGTCGCTCACCGGTTTCTGGTTTCCGGTTTACCAAAAATACCAATACCAGTTTCCTTGTTCTTTGGTCCCCGTGTTGCTGTAGCCTAGGCGTCGGCATTAAGGGGTTGCTTTGATGTAATACCTTAAAAAAAAAAAAAAAAAATTCCCACGTGCCTCGAGTTTCCTGACTTCCATTCTCTCGTGTCCGTGTTCTTCGTCTTCCTTATCCTCAAGTCCCGTTCCCCCGAGTCCAAGTTCCTTTAGTCCTGTCGGTTCTGGTGCTCTCGATGGATTAGCTTGCGTGTCCCTGTGTTTTCA
The DNA here is from genome assembly GCA_016618255.1 of Chlamydomonas sp. UWO 241. Taxonomy (NCBI): domain Eukaryota; kingdom Viridiplantae; phylum Chlorophyta; class Chlorophyceae; order Chlamydomonadales; family Chlamydomonadaceae; genus Chlamydomonas; species Chlamydomonas priscui. Next base: position 4,066 of record VFSX01000915.1, on the reverse strand, counting down.
GGGTCCGCCACGGCTCCTGCCGTGCCTTCGGGAGTCTCCGTTCCAACACCAGGGTCTCTTGTTTCCTCTTTGTTTCCTGTGTTGCTGTCGCTTAGGTGTCGGCATGGCTGCGTTGCTTGAGTGTAACGTTGGCCTCTGAAAAAAAAAAAAAAAAAGAGAGGACTTAAAAGCACGCCTAACCGGGAAAGCAGCAAACTCAAAACGTGGGAGGGAGGCGTGGGAGAGAAGGTGGGGGGGTGGGAGGTGAAGACCGGGGAGCGTGGGACGAGCAAACAGAGCAGTGGGAGGGGGAGACGGACCAGAGTGGGGAGAGGAGAGAGGGAGGAGGGGGTAAGGATAGTAAAAGTGGAAAAACCGGGAGGCGTAAAGTTGGCCTCTGAAAAAAAAAAAAAAAAAAAAAACAGGGCACCCTTCTCCGGTGGCTTTGCCTGCCGTCGCGGCTGCCGCCATCGGGGAGCCTCTGCGCGTGCGGAGGAGGTCACTCCAAACGCGGGGTGCCTCTTCCCGTGCGCTTTTTTTTTTTCTTTCAGAGGCCAACGTTACACTCAAGCAACGCAGCCATGCCGACACCTAAGCGACAGCAACACAGGAAACAAAGAGGAAACAAGAGACCCTGGTGTTGGAACGGAGACTCCCGAAGGCACGGCCGGAACCGTGGCGGCCCCTGCAAATACAGGGACACGCAAAAAAAAAAAAAAAACGCAAGCAAATCCATCTAGAGCACCAGAGCCGACAGGACTACAGGAACTTTGACTTGGGGGAACGGGACTTGAGGAGAAGGAAGACGAAGGACACGGACACGAGGGAATGGAAGTCAGGAAACTCGAGGCACGTGGGACGATGGAACGATGAGGGAACGACTGGAAGAGAGCTGAAAAGGACTCGAGGGGAGAGGGAGACGTAGAAGCAAGGGATGACGAAAGAATACCTGTGCGGAAGGGGGAGGGAGGGGGGGGCGGCGGGGGCGGGGGCACGCAAGGAGGGGAGGGAGGGCAGGGAAGGGGAACAAGCAGGGAGTGGGCAGGCAGGGAGAGGGAAGGGGGGAATGGCAGACAAGAAGGGATGGTGGTGCAGGCAGGGCGGAAAGGGGCAGGCAGGGATGGGGGGGAGAGAAAGACAGGGAGATGCGGGGGAGGGGGCAGGCAGGGATTGGAGGGAGAGGTAAAGACAGGGACATGCGTTTTTTTTTTTTTTTTTTTTTTTTTTTTTTTCAGAGGCCAACGTTACACTCAAGCAACGCAGCCATGCCGACACCTAAGCGACAGCAACACAGGAAACAAAGAGGAAACAAGAGACCCTGGTGTTGGAACGGAGACTCCCGAAGGCACGGCCGGAACCGTGGCGGCCCCTGCAAACACAGGGACACGCAAGCCAATCCATCTAGAGCACCAGAGCGGGGGGCCAATAAGAACAGTGAAGAGAGTGAGAAACAGGCAGGATGAGCGGGGAGCACGGGGGAGAGAAGAGGGCATGGAAAGCAGGGAGGCGTGGGAGGGTGGGAGGGAGCGTGGGGGGGGGTGAGAGGTGAATATCAGGGAGCGTGGGACGAGCAAACAGAGCAGAGAGAGGGGGAGACGGATCAGATTTTGATGGTTCCACCTTTGGGCTAGTGGTTAACGATGTTATCTGCAATCCTAAAGGCTCCTGGAGAGGTTTGATTCCTGGGTCGCTCACCGGTTTCTGGTTTCCGGTTTACCAAAATACCAATACCAGTTTCCTTGTTCCTTGGTCCCCGTGTTGCTGTAGCCTAGGCGTCGGCATTAAGGGGTTTGCTTTGATGTAATACCTTAAAAAAAAAAAAAAAAAATGTCCCACGTGCCTCGAGTTTCCTGACTTCCATTCCCTCGTGTCCGTGTTCTTCGTCTTCCTTATCCTCAAGTCCCGTTCCCCCGAGTCCAAGTTCCTTTAGTCCTGTCGGCTCTTGTGCTCTCGATGGATTAGCTTGCGTGTCCCTGTGTTTTCAGGGTCCGCCACGGCTCCTGCCGTGCCTTCGGGAGTCTCCGTTCCAACACCAGGGTCTCTTGTTTCCTCTTCGTTCCCTGTGTTGCTGTCGCTTAGGTGTCGGCATGGCTGCGTTGCTTGAGTGTAACGTTGGCCTCTGAAAAAAAAAAAAAAGAGAGGACTTAAAAGCACGCCTAACCGGGAAAGCAGCAAACTCAAAACGTGGGAGGGTGCGTGGGAGAGAAGGGGGGGGGGTGGGAGGTGAAGACCGGGGAGCGTGGGACGAGCAAACAGAGCAGTGAGAGGGGGAGACGGACCAGAGTGGGGAGAGGAGAGAGGGAGGAGGGGGTAAGGATAGTAAAAGTTGAAGAACCGGGAGGCGAAACGTTGGCCTCTGAAAAAAAAAAAAAAAAAAAAAAACCAGGGCACCCTTCTCCGGTGGCTATGCCTGCCGTCGCGGCTGCCGCCATCGGGGAGCCTCTGCGCGTGCGGATGAAGTCACTCCAAACGCGGGGTGCCTCTTCCCGTGCGCTTTTTTTTTTTTCTTTCAGAGGCCAACGTTACACCCAAGCAACGCAGCCATGCCGACACCTAAGCGACAGCAACCCAGGAAACAAAGAGGAAACAAGAGACCCTGGTGTTGGAACGGAGACTCACGAAGGCACGGCCGGAACCGTGGCGGCCCCTGCAAATACAGGGACACGCAAAAAAAAAAAAAACGCAAGCAAATCCATCTAGAGCACCAGAGCCGACAGGACTAAAGGAACTTGGACTCGGAGGAACGGGACTTGAGGATAAGGAAGACGAAGGACATGAACACGAGGGAATGGAAATCAGGAAACTGGAGGCATGTGGGACGATGGAACGATGAGGGAACGACTGGAAGAGAGCTGAAAAGGACTCGAGGGGAGAGGGAGAGTGGAGAGTGGAGAGTGGAGAGTGGAGAGTGGAGAGTGGAGAGTGGAGAGTGGAGAGTGGAGAGTGGAGAGTGGGGCACGCAAGGAGGGGAGGGAGGGAAGGGAAGGGGAACAAGCAGGGAGTGGGCAGGCAGGGAGAGGGAAGGGGGGAATGGCAGACAAGAAGGGATGGTGGTGCAGGCAGGGCGGAAAGGGGCAGGCAGGGATGGGGGGGATAGAAAGAAAGGGAGATGCGGGGGAGGGGGCAGGCAGGGATTGGAGGGAGAGGTAAAGAAAGGGACATGCGTTTTTTTTTTTTTTTTTTTTTTTTTTTTTTTTTTTTTTACCAGAGGGCCAACGTTACACTCAAGCACGCAGCCATGGCCGACACAACTAAGGCGAAGTCAGCAACAAAGGAACAAAAGAGGAAAACAAAGAGACCGCTGGTGTGGATGGACGGAGACTCCGCGAAGGCACGGCCCGGAACCGTGGCGGCCCCCCTGCAAACACAGGGACACGCAAGCCAATCCATCTAGAGCCACCAGTATGTGTGTGGGCCAATAAGAACAGGTGAAGAAGAGTGAAGAAAACAGCAGGATGAAGCGGGGGGGGGGGAGCACGGGGGAGAAGAAGAGGGCATTGGAAAGCAGGGAGGCGTGGAAGGGTGGGAGGGGAGCGTGGGGGGGGTGAGAGGTTGAATATCAGGGAGCGTGGGACGAGGCAAAAACAGAGCAGGGGAGATGAGAGGGGGAGAAACAGAATCAGATTTTGATGGGTTTCCACCTTTGGGCTAGTGGTTAACGAGTTATCTTGCAATCCTACAAGGCTCCTAGAGAGGTTCGATCCTGGGGATCCGCTCACCGGTTTCCCTTGGTGGTGTTCCCGGTTTAACCACAAATACGCAATATACCAGGTTTAACCAGTTTTCCTTGTTCCTATGGTCCTGTGTTGCTGTAGCACTAGGCCGTCCGCATTAAGGGGTTGCTTTTGGATGTAATAGACATTAAAAAAAAAAAAAAAACGGGGACCAAAGAACAGGGAACCTGGTATTGGTATTTTTGGTAAACCGGAAACCAGAAAACCGGTGTCCGTGTTCTTCGTCTTCCTTATCCTCAAGTCCCGTTCCCCCGAGTCCAAGTTCCTTTAGTCCTGTCGGCTCTGGTGCTCTCGATGGATTGGCTTGCGTGTCCCTGGGTTTTCAGGGTCCGCCACGGCTCCGGCCGTGCCTT
>VFSX01000539.1:80000-97500 GCA_016618255.1 Chlamydomonas sp. UWO 241 | reverse complement strand
CCCCTGGCTGGATGGCGCCGGAGGCGCCGCTGAAGCAGCAGCCGAACACGCGCCCGGCCCGGCCTCGACCGGCTCTGGCGTTGCCGCTGGCGGCCCGCCGCGCGACGGCGTGGAGGAGGTCCCGTTTGAGATTGCTGCCGGCGTGGCAGCGCTTGGGCGCGCAGTGCGCGCGCACCGCCTCCCGCCCGGGCTGTCGTCCGCGCTCGCCGACCACCTCGGCGGCAGCGGGATGCGGCCGGCGGAGCTGAAGGAGGCCGGGATGCGCCTGCTGCACGGCCTCAAGGCCGCGGCGGCCGTGCGGCAGAAGGCGGCGGCGGCGGTGACCGCGGCGCGCGCCGCGGCCGAGAGGGCGCGCGCGCGGCTCGGGGACGGCGGCGTCGGCTCTGGCGGCTCCGGCACGGGCGTCGGCGGCCCCGGCAGCCGGCGCGGAGCGGCCGCGCTCGACCGTGCCGTGTCTGCGATGGAGCTGGACGGCATCGGGTCGATGGATGACGCGACAGCGAACACTGCGCTCGGGCTGCCGCCGCCAATCGGGGCCAAGGTGCGCGTGCGCGTGCGTGCGTGTGTGTGTGGGGCGCGCTGGAACCGCACCACCTATTTGCACATGCGGGACAGTCAGGCAGGTGGCAGTGTGTGTGTGTGTGTGTGTGTGTGTGTGTGTTGGGCAGGCGTGGGCCGTGGGCATGCGCTGTGGCGTGCCACCACCACCTGCATGGTTTCGCACCCCTGCCTGCCTGCCTGTCTCCTGCCTGCCTGCCTGCTTCGACCGAATACCTGCCTGCCTGCCTGCCTGCCTGCCTGCCTGCCTGCCTGCCTGCCTGCCTGCCTGCCTGCCTGCCTGCCTGCCTGCCTGCCTGCCTGCCTGCCTGCCTGCCTGCCGCCTCGACCGACTTCATTGACTGACTGACTGGCGCAGGCAAAAGGGGATGACGAGGCGGACTCGCTGTCGCCTCAGTACGGCAGCGCGCGCGAGGTGAGGCAGAGTGGGGCCGAGTGGGTGGTGTGGCACAGCACAGCACAGCATCGCACAGCATGGCACTTGGAAGAGTCGGGCGTGGTTGTGTCTACCCACCCCACACACACACCACCCTGCACACCGCAACCACGACACACCCACACACAGACTGCATGCCAGCACACACTTCCACCACCCTCCGCGCGGCTTCCGCCTGCATGACTTGAGTGGGCGCGCTCCGTAGGGCCCGCTCATGTGGTACATCATCCAACAGCTGGTAGGCCGGCGCGCTGCGTGGCCTTGCGGGCTCTCCTAATAGAGCCCCCCTAGACGTGTATGCTAGGAGAGGGAGAGGGAGCACAGAGGCTTGCAGGAGCACCATTGATCATTTACCCCCATGCTTTGCACGCGGCCCAGTTTGGGGGGGTTATCATTATCTCCAGCTGCAGCTGCATCCCTCGGCCTGTGACCACGCCATTCTGGAATCAGGTTGGGGAAGGAATGTTCTTCCTGGTGATGCCCTCGTTTTTTTCAAGAAAGTCGGAATTGAGGGAGTTACAGGCCTCCAAACCTATACTATTGATCATTTACCCCCTCTCCTCCTAGGCCTTAACCCACGCCCCGGGATCCTCTGGGCGCGTACGTGTAAAACCTGTAAAACATGATCCGACAAGGGGCTGGCTACGTGATGGGGTTCTCAACCCTGAACCCTAAACCCTTACCGTGATGCATGCGCCCAAGTGACTGGGTGTGTGCGCTCCCTAGTGCCCCATGCCAACAGGTGGCTGGGTACATGGTGGGGCTCTCAACTCTTGACCCCTGAACCCTATGTGGCTGGCTACCCCTGAACCGTGACTCTCGACCCTTGACCCTCGACCCTCGACCCTCGACCCTCGACCCTTGACCCTCGACCCTCGACTCTTGACCCTTGACCCTTGGCCCTAGGTGGCTGGCTACGTGGTGGGGCGCGCAGCCGGCGCGCACGCAGCGGTCACGCGCGTGCTGTCGGAGCTGGTGCGCAGCGACCCTGGGTTCCGACCCAAGGTAAGACGGCGTGGGCGGGTGGCTTGGTGGGTGGGTGGGTGCGAGTGGGTGTAGTGCGGATGGGTGGGCGGGTGGGTATCGAAAGGGCAGAAATGTGGGCAGGCAGGTGTGAGGCCGTTTCTGTCAGAGCTGGTGCGCAGCGACCCTGTGTTCCGACTCAAGGTTAGACGGCGTGTGGGCGGGTGGGCGGGTGGCAAAGGGTGGACAGCCAGAAGCGGTGTGCGTGCTGCCATCAGAGCTGGTGCGCAGCGACCCTGTGCTCCGACCCAAGGTAAGACGGCGTGTGGGTGGGTGGGTGAATGCATGCAATTGTTGGTGGGTGTGCAGGCAGGAGTGATGCGCGTGCTGTCATGAGAGCTGGTGTGCAGCGTGTCCGCCGTCAGCAACCTGTGGCCGGGCGCGGTCCTCCACCCTCCACCCTTAATCCCAAACCCTGGAACCTGCAGTACGAGTGGTGTCACGCAGTTACAGTTACAGTTACAGTTACATCGGCTTTCCAGCAAAGACTACCTCTAGTCCTAGTACCACCGCCTAGACCCAAGTCCAGTTCTGGCCCTAACAATTACTTGTGAGGGGCAGTAGCCACCAGCCGGCTGCCTGCCAACGTGCAGTCCCAGAGCAAAAAGGAGAGCTATTGTGCGACGCCTCCAAAATAGGTCCTTACTGCTTCCAGGGGATAGGGGGTAAAGTGGCGCTTGCCAATCTACTTGACCGCCGAGGTGGAGGGGCCGGCGCCTGAGGGGCAGCCGGACCGTACACCACCGCTCTCTGGTGTCACGCACATTGCCAAATCCATCGTCGCCATGAAACCCATCCGCAGTTTCTTCTCCGCGCACGCCGGCTGCTACGTGGCCAATGGAAGCGACCCGTGACCGGGCTCGACCCTCCACCCTTTCCCGCAAACCCTGCCGTACAAGTGTCAAATCCATCGTCGCCATGAAAACCATCCGCAGTTTCTTCTCCGCACACGCCTACTGCCATGTGGCCATCGGAAGCGACCCGTGGCCGGGCTCGACCCTCCACCCTTAACTGCAAACCCTGCAGTTCAAGTGTCAAATCCATCGTCGCCATGAAACCCATCCGCAGTTTCTTCTCCGCACACGCCTACTGCCATGTGGCCATCGGAAGCGACCCGTGGCCGGGCTCGACCCTCCACCCTTAACTGCAAACCCTGCAGTTCAAGTGTCAAATCCATCGTCGCCATGAAACCCATCCGCAGTTTCTTCTCCGCACACGCCTACTGCCATGTGGCCATCGGAAGCGACCCGTGGCCGGGCTCGACCCTCCACCCTTTACTGCAAACCCTGCAGTACAAGTGTCAAATCCATCGTCGCCATGAAACCCATCCGCAGTCTCGTCTCCGCGCACGCCGGCTGCCACGTGGCCATCGGAAGCGACCTCTGTATGGCCGGCCTCGGCCCTAAACCCCAAACCCTGAAATCTGAACTCTAGACCCTAAACTCCAAACTCTTCCGCAGTCCGTCCTCGACGCGGCCGCGCGCGCCGGCTGCCACGTGTCAGCCGTGACCAACCTCTGGCCGGGCGCGACGCGCGGGCTGCTCGCCGTGGAGCCGAGCCGCTTGATGGGTGAGCTCGGCGCGCGCGTCATCACCGCGGCCGGCGCGGCCGCGCACGCTGAGTGGGAGGAGGAGGTCGCCGAGTGGCAGCGCGAGAAGGACGCGCAGGGGCTGCACGCACGCGGGCGGCACGGCGGCGCCGGCGCGCCGGCGCGTGCGCCGCCGCCGCGGCCGCGCGTGACGTGGGCACGCGCGCTGCCGGGGCTTGACAAGTCGCCGGCGCTCAAGCGGCGCTTTGACCTGACGCTGTGTGCGTTTGGGCTTGGGGAGGAGCCGGGCGGGGAGAAGGCACGCAGGCGGCTGGTGCGCCGGCTGTGGGGTGAGTGGTTGGGCCCGGGCTGGGGGGTGGGGTGGGTGCGTGGCTGGGTGGGTGGGTGATTGCGCATAGCAGCGTGAGCGCATTGAGTGCGTTGGGTGGCTCGGGGGCAGCGCTGCTTGCCGGGAAGCCTCATGTTGAAAGCCCATACCTCCATCTCCCGACGCACAACGCACACGCATACACACTCTCATACACTCACACTCACACACACACACACACACGCCACGTCCCGCCCCCACCAGACATGACTGGCGACGTGCTGGTCATCATCGAGCCAGGCACGCCAGCCGGCTTTGCGCACATTAAGGCCGCGCGCGCTCAGATCCTGGCTGTGGAGCAGAAGCGGCGGAAGACCGCGCTGGGCGGAGGCGGAGACGGCGGCGACGGCGGCGAGGGCATGCCTGCCGCGGAGCTCGACAACAGCGCCGCCATCAAGGCGGCTGGCAGCGGCGTGCACATCGTGGCCCCGTGCGCGCACGACGGGGCGTGCCCCATGGAGGGCCGCCGCATGTGGTGCCACTTTGGGCAGAGGATCGAGCGCCCCGGGTTTGTCAAGGCCGTGCTGCCTGGCGCGCGCGGCCACGCGGACGAGACGTTCAGCTACGTCATCCTCAGGCGCGGGCCGAGGGCGGCAGTGGTGCCGATGGTGGCCATCGCGCGGGAGCCTGCACAGGCGCGCGCCGTCGACACCTGGGCCATCCCCGAGTCGGTGCTCCAGAAGCAGATCCTGATCAACAGGCTTGCGCGTGGCACTGGCCCGTCGGATGCAGCTGGCGGCATACGCGCGCCGCTGGGAGCTGAGGAGCAGCTGCGGCAGCAGGTTGGAGGCTTCCTCGACCGCCTCGCTGCTGAGCAGGAGGTGGACCAAGACGACGAGGAGCGGCAGCGGGGGGACATGGAGCTGCTGTACGACGACGAGCCGGACTTTGAGGACGATGCGGATGGCGGCTCTGATGCCACTGCTGTGCCTGAGCCCTCGGTGCCTGGCAGCGTAACGCCTCGCACTGGTGATGATGCGGCCTCAATACAGCTACTGAGGGCGCTCGCCGCTGCGCTGGACGAGCCTCCGACGTCGTCAGGCCAGGGCATGCAGTCGGGCCAGGGTAGTGGGGCGCAGCGCGCGCCCCGGGCACGCCTGTTCTCAGGGCCGGCAGTGCAGCAGGAGCCCACTCAGGTTGCAGGTGCAGACGGAGCTGCTGCTGTGCAGCCCCTGACAGCCGCTGCATCAGAGTTTGCCGTGCCGGGCTCTGGCCCAGTGATAGCAGCCTTTGACAAACGCTTTCCTGCGTTTAGCCGCGGCCTGGTCGACCGCCTCGCTGCCATGGAGGACCAGGGCATCCAGTGGAGCCAAGAGGGAGCGGGCGGCTTGACGGTGGATGCTGCCGAGTTGTCGGCGACGCTGGCCCCGGCCCTGGGCAGCTCCCGCGCCCCCCAACAGCAAGAGCAGGCACAGCCACAGCCACAGCTGCAGGCAGGGTCGGACGTTGAGGCTCTTTCGCCCGATCAGGAGCGCGCTGCTGCTCTGGTGCAGCTGAAGCAGCGTGTGTTTGGCCTGGGTGCTGAGGCAGCCGGCGACGCCACGGGGTTGCAGAACGCCGAGGAGGACGAGGACGCCGCGCGAGATGCCGACGCAGCCATCAACCTGGAGCGGTTCCTCGAGGAGGCTCGCCACCAGCAGCTGGCCATCGCGTCAAGCAGCCGGTGGCCACGCATCTACCGCCCTCCTCGCGCACGGGGCGGTCACGTGATCATGGATCTATGCGTTGCTGACGTCCAGCAGGCAGACAGCAGCACGCCGGGGGCGGCACCAACGGAGGGCGCGCGCCTGGAGCGGCACACGGTCACGCGGTCCGATATGAAGGGCTGGATGGGCAGGAGTGCCTGGCAGATGGCGCGTGAGGTGGAGTGGGGAGACCTGTGGCCGTCGTGGTACACGCACACGCGGCGCAGGATCGCTGTCCACGACCCAGACTCCAAGGAGGCGCAGGCACGCAACAAGGCGGCGGCGGGGGAGCGGCATGCGGCAGAGCAGGACGACCTCACTGAGGCACTCAAGTCCTACGGCTTCGAAAGGCCTAAGGAGTAGGCAGAAACAGGCCCTAGGAAGGTGCCTGATGCAGCGGCAGCCGGGGCGGGCTGCCTCCCTAGGGGCAGGCGCGCGCGCGCTGCCAGATGTAGCGCTAGAGGCGTGCCACCGCCATCAGGCCGGCAGGGTGTCCCTTTATCACCCACATGTACCCGTAGGTGCAACAAAAGGAAGTAGCCTCTTGGCTGGAGAGCGGTGCACACCCGCTTGGCACTTGTGTTGGTCACACCTGTGTTTGCACCACCCACAACTCGCTCTCGCACTCGCTCGCCCCAGTCGGTTGATTGAACGTTTTCTTTCCGTGACGTGCCTGTCGTATCGTGTGTCCCTGGGCACCGCTTGGGCTGAGCCAGCATGGCGTCTGCGCTCCTCCGCAAACCTCCGCTCCCTCCGAGCATGCAGCGCTCAGCGGCTCCGCAGCAGCAGCAGCGCCAGCAGCAGCAGCAACAGCAGCAGGGCCACGCGCAGCCCGGGCTGCAGTTCCTGCGCTCTCCAAGCAACCAGCTGTCATCGCTGGGAGCGCATGGGGCTGGCCAGACTGCCGTGTCCGCGATTACCGACCTCAAGCGCAGCGCTGGTAGGTCAAGGGGCGCCTGGAATGGGTGTGTCACTGCATGCACGGCAGCCTGCAGACGGGGGCGCTGGTGCTGGGGCATGCGTATGCAATGAGTTATTCGTGGCGCGACCCTGCCCCTCCCCTGCCACGCCCCCATGCAGACACGTTTGCGCTCCAGGAGGCCAAGGCAAGCCACAGGTTACAAGACCTGGTGAGTGGTGCGGTGGAGAGCCTCCAGCTCAGGATGCTGCACCCCGCACAGCTGCTCATGCCTGCTGGTGCATGCGCGCGCAGGCGAGCAAGCTCGAGATGTCCGAGCGGGTGCGCAGCGAGGTGGCTGCGCGGCTGAAGGAGGAGGAGGCGCGCGTGTCGCACCTAGAGGCACGCGTCAAGGAAGGTGAGCGGCAGCGCGCAGCATGCTGTAGTAGCTATGGGCCGCTCTGATGGCCGCATGCAGCATACGCCATGTGGTGTGCGGTGCGATGGACCGCATGCAGCATGCCATGTGCTGTGCGGTGGACCGACCGCTTGCCCTGACGGACTCTGCCTGCTGCCTCCCTGTATGCCTTGCCTGCCTTGCCTGCCTCCAGAGAAGAAGCAGTTCTCCGACACAACCTGCAAGCTCGACGTGCTGTTTGCCAGCCAGTCACTGCTGGAGCGCGAGTTCATGGACGCCAAGTCGTGCCTGCAGAAGGGTGAGTGCGCCTGGGCGTGCGTGCTGCCTGCTCCCCACGCGCAGCCTCACCCCTGCTTGCTGTGCCCTCACCTCCAATGCACCTGCAGCTGCACAGAACGAGGCCGCGCTCAACGACAAGTGGAAGGAGCAGGACCGCGACGTGCAGGTGCGTGGCGAGACGACGCGTGTGACCCAACCCACGCCGTGTGACCCTATTGCGCCACTCTCACATGCCTTTGCCCCTGCCCCTGCCCCTGCCCCTGCTCCTGCCCCTGCCCCTGCCTCCTGTTGCAGGAGCTGCAGCTCAAGTTCAGCACGATGGACGATGACCGCAAGCGCCTGGAGGAAGAGCTCGCAGCCGGTGAGGGGCATGCCATGAGCCATGGTGCTGCTGAACGCCTGGGTCGCACCTGCTTCACCCCTGCCTTAGCAAAAACTTTTCTGCTAACCTGTGCAGCCCTGGCCAAGCTGGCTGTGGCCTCTGCAGCCTCTGATGGCAAGGACGCCGAGATCGCAGGGATGAAGCAGGAGATCCAGGACAAGGTGCGGTACAGTTTGGTACAGTACTGGCCCTGCAATTGCGCGCTATTCCTGCTGCTGCTGCTGCTGCTGCCAGCCCCTGACCCATCGCCCTTGCCCACATGCACATACAGGCAGCAGAGGCCGAGAAGGCACAGGAGCACGTGGCCGAGCTGTCTGATGAGATCAAGGCGGCCACGGCGGCGCTGGCAGATGCGACCAAGAAGAGCGAGGAGCTGGCGACAAGCCACGAGCGCGCGTCTGACGAGCTGAAGCAGGCGACGGACAACGCGGCCAAGGTCAAGACCGAGCTGGACGCCGCGCTGGCATCTCTCGAGGGGGAGCGTGCCAAGATCAAGGAGGCAGACGAGGTGCTGTCGCAGCTGCGTGCCACAAAGGACGAGCTGGACCAGCACCTGGCCGCCACCAAGGGAGCGCACAGCAAGACCACCAAGGAGCTGGAGAGTGCACGCAACGCGGCGTCTGCCATGGTGGGTTGCCATCATCATCACAGCGTGCATCAGAGCCTGCATCAGAGCCTGAAGCACAGCCTGCATCAAGAGCCTGCATCACAGCCTGCATCAGAGCCTGCATGAGAGCCTTGCATCAGATCCTGCATCAGATCCTGCATCAGGGCCTGCATATTGTAGCTGCGCCACATGTCTCTCTACTACTGGACCTGCCTGCTCGCAGTCGACGCGCCCTGGCCTGACATATTTGCCCCACACACCTCCCTCGCAGGAAGCCAAGCTGACTGCTCACCAGGAGGAGAGCATGCGCCTTGCTGCCGAGCTGACAGAGTCCAAGCAGGCCACGCACAACCTTGAGGTGAACTACGCTGAGGACATGAAGCGCCTGGAGAGCGACTGCGACAAGGCCAAGGGCGCCGCGTCCAAGACCGAGGGCGACCTCAGGAGGCTAGGCGAGATGCACAGGGACCTCAAGGCCGCCAGCGAGAAGCAGACCAAGGAGCACACTGCAGCAGTGACTGCGGTGGGTCAAGAGGCACAGAGAATGCTTGCTGGCCTGAGACACCAAACCTGAACCCCAACTAATGCCTGCCTGCCTGCCTGCCTGCCTGCCTGCCGTTTTCCCAGCTGGACAAGGAGGACACCTCAATCTAAACTCAACCCTAACTGACGCCCGTCTGCCTGTCTGCCCGCCTGCCGCTCGCCCAGCTGGACAAGGAGGTGCAGGAGCTGAAGCAGCAGGCAGCAGACAAGGCCTCGGAGCTCGGCCCCGAGCTCGCCAAGGCTGCATCAGAGCTGGCCGACCTGCGTCAGAAGCTCACCGATGCCCTGGCTGCTGCTGCCAAGGAGCAGGGTGCCGAGAAGGAGCGCCACGAGCAGGAGTGCCAGCGCCTCAACCGCCTGCTGGACGCAACCGAGAAGCAGCACAGTGCCGCTGAGAGGTAAGCAAAACTAGACTTCCAGCCGCTCAAGCTGCTTCCGTCCTCTCCTGACTGACCTCTCCCCTTGACTAACTCCCTGACTGGCTGACTTCCTGACTGACTAACTGACTGACTAACTGACTGACTGACTGACTGACTGACTAAATGAATGAATGAATGAATGAATGCATGCATGAATGGCAGGCAGGCTGGCTGACTGGCTGGCTGGCCGGCTGGCTGGCTGGCTGACCGACTCCCTGACTGACACCCTGACTGACTCCGTGACTGACTGAATCCTTGACAGACCGACTCCCTGACTGGCTGGCTAACTGACTGACTGGCTGGCTGGCTGACTGGCTGGCTGGCTGACTGACACCTTGACTGAGGCTGATTGACTCCCTGACTGACTCCCTGACTGACTTAATCCCTGACTGACTCATTGACTGACTGACTGAGTGAATAAATGAATTTATTCATCAATTAATTAATTAATGCCTGGCTGACTGACTGGCTGGCTGACTGACTGATTGACTGACTGGCTGACTGGCTGGCTGACAGAGTCTGAGACTGACAGACTGACAGACTGATTGACTCACTCACTCACTCACTCACTCACTCACTCACTGGCTGACCGACCGACCGACTGACCGAACGAACGACCGACCGACTGACTTCCTGACTGAATCCCTGACTGAATTCCTGAATGAGTCCCTGGATGATTGACTGTCTGCCTGCTTCCCTGACTGACCGACTCCCTGACTGACTGACTGATTGACTCCCTGACTGACTCCCTGAATGCCCGACTTGACTGATATGCGCGCATGTCCCTTTGCCCACAGGGAGCGCAACAACGCCAAGGCGGCCATCGACAAGCTCACCAACGACATCGCCGTCATGCAGCAGAAGCGCTCCAACGAACTCGCCACAGTCAAGGAGACGCAGGCGGCAGCAGACCTCGCGGCGTGTGCCAAGAGCAAGGACCTGCGCGACGAGGAGCTCGCGGCGCAGCGTGCCGAGCTCGAGGCCACGTTCCAAGTGGAGCGCGAGGCACTGCAGGTAGACGTGAGCACGCGCGACCAGGCTCTGGCAGAGCGCAAGGGCAGGGAGGCTGAGCTGGAGGCCGAGGCCGCCTCACTCAAGGCTGAGGCCGTCTCTCTCAAGGCCGAGGCCATCGCCGCCAAGGGCGAGGCAGACACCTCCAAGGCTGAGATCGCCGCTGCCAAGGCGCAGGCTGCTGCTGCCACGCAGGAGGCTGCCGATGCCAAGGCCAAGGCGGCTGCTGCCATCAAGGGGCAGGCAGAGTCAGATGCTGCTGCCAAGGAGCACGCAGAGTCAGCTGCTGCTGCCATGAAGCAGGCAGAGGCCGCTGCCAAGGCCCTGGAGGCTGCCACTGCCAAGGAGCAGGCCGTAGCCGCTGCTGCTGCACGGGAGGAGTCTGCCGCAGACGCTGCTACTGCTGCCGAGCAGCAGGCCGCAGCTGCTGCTGCTGCTGCCGAGCGCCAGGCCGCAGCTGCTGCTGCCAAGGAGGCAGCTGACTGGGACAAGATGGCAGAGCTCGACGACGATGCCCACGTGCCCAGCAGGCTGCAGCAGCACACGAGGCGCGTGGAGCCGGAGCGTGCTGCTCCCCGCGCGTTGCTGCAGAAGCGACTGCCCGACAGCCCGATCGACTTTGAGGTGGAGACGCAGGTGGACAAGAAGGTGGGTTGTTGTGGTTGTGGTTGTGTTTGCGGTGGGTTTAAGGGTGAAGGCTGTAGGGTGAAGGGCCGCCTGCGCGTCAATGATAGGGAGCAGAAGAGGAAGCTGAGCGTCAAGACGGCTAAGAAGGTGAAGGTGCGCCACTCGCAAGACTGCAGCGTGCACTGACCTGACGCCCCTGTGACAAGCCGTCGGGGCCCGATCTGTCTCATGATCCTGCCCCATCCCCCCCTTCCCCATGACCGCAGCCAAGGGCTGAGCCCAAGCAGCACAACCACGGCAAGCCAGGCGCCGCTGCACCTGTGCCAGCCTCGCAGCAGCTCTTCGGCGCCATCTCTGCTGACAGCGACGCCGAGGGCGACGCGTTTGCCCTGCTGCACACGCACGGCAAGACGCGGCCACCGCCGCTTGCGGCTGCCAGCCAGCCTGACAGCATCCTGGGCTTCAGCGCTCCGATGCACAGCCAGCACAGCCAGCCCGCCGCCAGCACCAAGGGCACGGCCAGCCGCAAGGCTCCGGCTGCTCCTCTGGCCACCAAGGGCTCAGCGGCGCGCGGCTCCGGCCGCTCCTCCGGCCCTGCTGTCGCCAAGGCCCCAGGCAAGAGCTCGATGCCCCTGGCTGCGCCCGCCCTCAGCGGCAAGCCCAGCTCCAGGCTCGACATGATGCGCGCCCAGCCGAGCGCGTCCACCGGCTCCAAGATGCCGCTGCCAGGCGTGCACGCCACGGCCACGCGCACGGTGAGGCACCTGACTGCAGTCAGTCCGCCTGCAGTCAACACTCCGCCTGTCTGCAGTCATGCAGTTCGCCTACCTGAGCCCGCAGGCACCCATGCCTGAGCGTGTACCCACCGCCCACCCGTCTGCTGCGTTGTGCGCAGGTGTCCAACGCGCGGCGCGGCTCCAAGCTGCCGGCTGGCAGCAAGAACAGCAGGGCCGCTGCGAACAAGCTCAAGACGCTGTCGGCCATGTCCCCGGCGCCGTCTGGCGGCAAGACCGACTGCAGCATCCTGGGCCTCGGCGACATCTTCAGCTTCTGATATGAGACGCGACCATTCTCTTGTTCCGTGATACAACAACAAAAATGATCCACCTACCTGCACAGGGCCTCGTAGACTCGCCACAAGAGCCTGCCGCCCGCTAGGAGAGTGCGCTTTTTAGTCATTCACGGGTGGGCGGGGTCGTGATTCGGGTTTTGGCCTTTACACGCCGACCTGAATCTAAATTCGACATGGTTACCGTGAGCTGAACCAAGTGCAGCATGTGTTACAGGGGCCAAGATGAAATGGTGCATCAGAAACCCTGCATTTTCTCCACTACAGGGTTGGGGCTGAGCAAGCCCCCCTTCGACACTTTCCCAGCTGAAGCTTCTTGCCCAGCGCCAGGCTCTCGAGCTCCTCCTGCAGCTCCTCCTGTACATCAGCCTCCCACAGCTTTCGCACTGTACTCTTGACCCCCTCGTCTGTCAGTGCGGCTGCATCCTCGCAGTTTAAACCCCTCGCACGCGTTGCCTTCTCAATCACGTGTTGTACCATGAAAGCATAGACCAGAGTTCCCTGCCCTGCCCCTGCCCCCCTTTACGAAAGCCTGCCTGCCCTCGCGCCCGATACCCCTCTTGCTCGGCCGTTGTCCAGCCGTCGGAGAACTAGCCGCATAGTTATGCAAACGTGATCCCTTGGTAATCATCCTGCGGTGCCGCTGTCGCCCGTCGCCACTTCCAGGTGGGTGAGCTCCTAGTTCCCTGACCGGGGGGGCCTGCGGCGTAGATGAAGGAAATCCTAGGGCCACGCACAGGGCCAGCCCGCCACTGACAGGACATGTGGGTGCAGGTGCGGCTGCGCACGCAAGCACGCAGGCACACACTGTCAGTAACTGACACACACGGCATGTGCGTAAATCGCATACAAGACCGCGGCGCGCGGGTTTGGTCGTGCGCCCACCCCGCTCGCCGCTCGCCCCCGTTTATCGCCCCCCGTGCCGCAGGCACCCCCGCACATGATCCACAGTGGTGACCCGCGTGTCGATGTCTGACTGGACTGGATCAGCCTGGGAGATGTGACAGGCCGGGGCGTGTACCAGTAAACTCCGTCATCACCACAAAGGCTGCTGCAAGCAAGCTGATGGCGCCGCCGGCGATCCCTGGTGCTGTCTGGCTCGACCAACTAGCCTCCAGGGCGGCGACATCTCCAACTTCTGATCTGGGCCACGTCCAGACTTTCGTTCGGTGGTATAACAAAAAAACATCCACCTACACGAGGCCTCGAATACTCGCCACAAGAGCCTGCCACCCACTAACAGGGCGCGCTAGTAAGTCATTAAAAGTGGGCGGGGGTCATGTCTGTGCTGCCCTCCCGGCATCAGATGCGTAGGGGAAGAATGGTGTGCATGTGAGGGGGTACATCTGCGGGGGGGAGCTGATGATCCGGGGAGCGTGTCTCTGAATGTCTACTGTTACGACGGGGGACGTGTGCCTGTCGTCACGGCACATGCCCGGCGCCAGCTGCACAGGCTGCCTGCCATTCTGCTGCCGCCGTCGCCATCCATGGCCACGCCAGGTGACTCAACGCGCATGAGGCTGCACCATGGCGCATGGCGCATGGTGCATGGCGCCGCATGGGCGCAGCACGCCGCCAGCTAGCCTGCTGCTCACTGGGGCCGAGGGGCGATGGCGCCACGCACGCTGTTGAGCATGCCCTCCCTACATCTCGTGGGGTGGCTGCTGCGTGGGCAGGATGCCGAAGCGCTTCTTCAGCGTCACGCGCTCGCGGCTGAACTTGTCGTCTGGCGAGAACCGTGCGGGGTGCGCCGACTTGGTGGGCAGGCCACGGGAGTCAACCTTCTGCGCAGGTGCAAGCATGCGGAGTGAGGGGGAGGCACTCGTGAGATGGCGTGGGGAGCCGGGCGGCGGCGCGCACACAAACAGGCGCCGTTCGCTCTGGAGAGCCCTCCTCCTCACAGGCGCGCTGCATCGACAATGTTTCCACAAACACAAACCCGTGCCTATCCATCGCCCCCCCTGCCACAGCCAGCACGCCGCCCTTGGCTCCGCTCGCCCATATGCCCGCATGCGCACGCGCTCGCGCCGCCTCCAATCACCACATGCCACCCCTGCGCATACCCCCGATGGATGGCACGCACGCACGCGCACGCATGCATGCAACACGCCTCGCCCCCAGTATGCACTCGCCTCCAGCGTGTACACCCGGTTGCCAGCTTCGTCGTCAAAGTACATGAGGTACATGGTTGCTGATTGGATATAGTGGTCTTCTTAGTGTAGGACCTATTGGAGAGGTGGGAATTTCCGGTGAGTGAAGTGAGTGTGGGACTCACTCTTGTTGCACCTCATTGCGCCCCAGTCGCCCCCCTGAGGAGTCAGGCTGCTCCACGATGGCGACGGCGATGGAGGAGGTCAGCGCCCCGTGCGCGTCGTCGACCCGCCTGTCTGTTTTGACAGAGTCGTTTGAACGTGTGCTGGCATACGGCCTGCGAGCGCCCGACATGCAGGTGGTTGCAAGAGCAACAGGCGCTTATGAGCATGTTGTTGACGTTGCATTTTGAACTCTGAAGGGGGGGGGCTGTGCTGGCGCATGCACCCACAGTGCATGGCTCGCTCGCGCGCAGGCTTTCCAGGCCTACTTCCCAAACATGCCCGTGCCCGTGGTGGAGGCGCTACTTGACCTGTACCGCCAAGTGCTGCTGCACGTGGAGGCCAACTCAAAGGTGACGCGCCGCATGCATGCTTGCGCGACCAGCTGTCCATGCGCCGCCCGCAGCTGTCCATGCGCGCGAGCGTGCGTGGCGAGCGCACGCGCATCATATCATCATCATGCCACGCGTCCACCCGCCCCCCTCCCCCCACACGCACGCATGCAGGCCGAGTTTGCAGACATCTGCGAGGAGCACGGCGTGCGCAAGCAGCTCGCGGACATCGACGCCGCGCACAAGGCGCCCTCGGGCGGCGACGGCGGCGCCGCAGCGTGCTCTGCTGCCGAGGCCGCTGAGCTCGCGGCGCGCATGGGCGCCAAGCTCGCCGAGGCCGCGCTGCTGACGCTGGAGCTGTCGCGCGTGAGCGCCGAGCGCGACGCGCTGGCCGCGGCAAAGGCGGCGCGCCAGGCGCACATCGGGCAGCTGGCCGCGGGCTACAAGGCGGCCGCGGGCGGCATGGCGGCGGTGTGCGACGCGAGCAGGGGCGCGCTCGACCAACAGCAGGCGTGAGAGCTCGAGCGGCAGGCTGCGCGGCAGTCGTACGACATCATGATGCACCCTAGGGCCTTGGCCTACCAACGCTGCGCCTGAGGTCAGTGATCGCACGGCACGGCTGGCTGTCTGGCCAGGCCCATGCGCTCCCAGCGACGACAGCTGGTTGCTGGGAGGGCGCAGGAACTGCATGGCGGTGCATAACCCTGCTGCCGTTGCTGCTGTGGTGCGCACTAGGGTCGCACCAGGGTGGCGCCATGTACTCACTCGTGCATGCGCGGCGTGGCCTCAGCACCAGCGCCCCTCAGGCTGCCGTGCATGCAGTGACAGGCCCATTTCCAGGCGCCACTTGGCTTACCAGCGCTGCGCTTGAGGTCGGTGATCGCGGGCACGGCAGTCTGGCCAGCCCCATGCGCTCCCAGCGACGACACCTGGTTGCTGGGAGAGCGCAGGAACTGCAGCCCGGGCTGCGCGTGGCCCTGCTGCTGCATACAGGAGGGAGCGGGGGTTTGCAGAGCAGCGCAGACGCCATGCTGGCTCGGCCCAAGTGGTGCCCAGGCTCAGGGGACCTGGACACAAGCGACGGCAGCAGGCGCGTCGCGGGCACGAAAACTTTCCATTAAGCGACTGGGCCAAGCCAAGGGAGCATCCACCACCTACGAACCATACGTGCATCCCGATCCCGGCGCGTTATCATGATAGCGCAGGCTCTGTTTCACGACCCGGAGATCCAGTCAACTTTACAATACCCGCATCATGGTTCACGTCTGACGACCTGTTCCAAGAAACTAGGGAAGGCAGGGCAGGGCTGACGGCCTCCCCCTGTGTCTCTACTACAACTACTGACCGTCTCGGAAGCACGTGTACCGCGCGACCCTCAAAGACCTACTAACTCTAATTGACACTGCGACGCGTCGCAGCTGCCGGGTATGTGTAACAGTAAAATATTACCGGAGCCAGGTGTCAGGTGGGTGTCGGGCGTAGCGCCGACACAAGTCTTCATGTCCCACAGTCTGTAAAATCCATTGTCACCATCCATGTACATCATCGTTGGAAGAAGCGAAGCGAGCGAGCATCACTTCTGCTTGGACATAAGGGCGCAGCCGCTCCCGCCGCCACTACGCGGCGAGGAGGGGAGGGGGGTACGGTGGTCACCAGTCGGCTGAGCTGGTGTTTACTTGTTTGCGCAAGGACGACCGCTCGAGCTGCACCAGGACACGGGGGGGAGGAGTATATTTCAGCAACAGGCTCGGCAACAGGCGACAGGTGTTGCAGCGCGCCGCCCAACACACGCTTCACACACGCCCGCCCCCTCACCCCCCCTTTCCCAAACATGTGGCACGACACCAATGATGACACCAGTGCCCCTATGTCAACATGGCTTGGCCCAAGTAGGTCACACGCATCACCCCCTCTTCAACTCACCCCTGCTCGCTCTGCTCCTGCTGGGTGCACGGCTTGCACTTGCAGCGATCCTGCATCGGCACGCCCTTCAACGCCTGCAGAGTTCAAACGCGTGCAAGCGTCAGGATCGTGCAAGCGTGTGCACATGCGATGGCACGTCACATGCACCTGACACCCTCAATCCGATGCCCCGGCCCGTCACTCACGTTGTCGATGTGCATGCCTGGGAGTTGTCGGTGCCGTGTCGAGCGGGGCGGGAGGCAGGGAGGAGAGGCGAGCGTCAGGCAAGAGGCATCATCGAAATGCTCTGGGGCATGCGCAACACAACGTCAGTCCACGCTCGCGTGTGCATAGTGGCTCACCGCAGCCACCCCAGGACGCCTTGCCGCACTTCGTGCATGCGACTTGGAAGCACATGGTAGAGTTGGGTTGCGGAGAGGGCGAGGGAGAGAGAGCGGTGAGCGGGAGAGTCCTTTGCAGCTGGAGGTCTGCAGGCGAGTGAAGGCAGAGAGTCTGGCGTTAGTGGCAGGAAGACCGTGGCTGGAGTTCTTAAGCAAGTGTGGCGGCGGGTAGTCGTGGCGTAATCGAGGCGAGAAGCTAACGCAAGAGCACCACACCACATAGACCACACCAGAAAACACCCGCACGACACACAGACCTGTATACGATGATTTGAAGTGCTTTTGATTCAGGATCAGAGCCTCGATGTTTTGACGTGCTTTGGGGTGTGGATGTTTGTAGTTATCATATTGTTGTTGCTTCTGTGCCATTTCTTGAAGCGACGACCGCGCGAGGCCGACGTTGGCTCCGTATTAAGAACTATAGCTTGCTGGCGAAGGCGTACGTGCACACGCGATGGGCGAACTGGTGAGGGCATGCTCGCATGGGCGCACATGGCATGGCATGGCCCGCAAACCTTCCCCAAACAACGACAGCACCATGCTCAATATCTGCGCAGATTGCAAACCTGCAGAGACAGGTACGCGCGCTGCAGCTTGAGCTTGAGGGGAGGAACGCGGAGATTTCGGACCTGCGAGTTGAGGCAGATGCGGCAGCGGACATGCAATCCGGAGACCAGCAGGC
>VFSX01000539.1:60000-75000 GCA_016618255.1 Chlamydomonas sp. UWO 241 | reverse complement strand
CGACAAACCGCAGCACCGAGGTGGGGTCCGTCTGCTGCACGCCCTCTCAGTCTCTCTCTCTGTCTCTCTCTCTCCTTCTCTCTCTCTCCCTCTTGCTCTCTTTCTCTCTCTTTCTCTCCCTTTCTCTCTCTTTCTCTCTCTTGCTCTCTTGCTCTCTCTTGCTCCCTTTCTCTCTCTTGCTCTTTCTTGCTCTCTTTCTCTCTTAACGTACACACACTGTACACAACCATTCAGGTGAATAAGCTTTCAAACGAGCTTTCACACGCACACACACACACACACACACACACACACGCATGCATGCATGCATGCACGCTCTCACTCTCACTCACACTCACACACACACACACACACACACACGCGCGCACGCAGGTGGACAAGCTTGCAAATGAGCTGGCGTGCACACACACACACACACACACACACTCATGCACGCACGCTCTCTCACTCACACACACACTCACTCACACACACAAACACACGCGTGCACGCAGGTGGACAAGCTTGCAAATGAGCTGGCGTGCACACACACACACACACACTCATGCACGCACGCTCTCACTCAAACGCACACACACACACACACGCACGCGCGTGCACGCAGGTGGACAACCTTGCAAATGAGCTGGCGTGCACACACAACACACACACACTCATGCACGCACGCTCTCTCACTAACACACACATACACACACACGCACGCGCGTGCACGCAGGTGGACAAGCTTGCAGATGAGCTGGCGAGCGCACACGCACACACAAACACACTCATGCATGCACGCTCTCTTACTCACACACACACACACACACACGCGCGCACACAGGTGGATAAGCTTGCAAATGAGCTGGCGAGCGCACACACACACACACACACACAAACTCATGCGCGCACGCTCTCTCACTCTCACACACACACACACGCGCGCGTGCACGCAGGTGGATAAGCTTGCGAATGAGCTAGCGAGCGCACACACACACACAAACACAGACTCATGCACGCACGCTTTCTCACTCTCACACACACCCACACACACACGCACGCGTGCACGCAGGTGGATAAGCTTGCAAATGAGCTGGCAAGCGTGTGCACACACACACACACACACACGCATGCACGCACGCTCGCTCACTCTCTCACACACACACACACACATGCACGCGTGTGTGCACGCAGGTGGATAAGCTTGCAATTGAGCTGGCGTGCACACACACACACACACACACACACTCATGCACGCACGCTCTCACTCACACACACACACACACGCAGGTGGACAAGCTTGCAAATGAGCTGGCGAGCGCGCGCACACACACACACAAATAAACACACACACATGCACACACGCCCTCTCACTCACACACACACACAGGTGGATAAGCTTGCAAATGAGCTGGCGAGCGCACGCACGGAGCTCGAGGCGACCGCGTTCAAGTGCGATGCGGCGGTCAGCCGGAGAAAGGTGCGGGCGACACACACACACAAACACACTCACACGCACCACACGCACACACGTGCAGACGAGCACACACACACACACACACACATTCACACACACACGCACACACACACATACGTGCAGGCGTGCACACGCATGTAGACACACATGCAGACACACACTCACGCACACACGTGGAGATGCGCACGCATGAACACGTGCACACACACATGCATGCGCGTTCAAGTGCGACGCGGCGGCCAGCCGGAGAAAGGTGCGAGCGACACACACACACACACACACACACACACACCATCCCAGGTCCTAGAAACGAGCTGTCCGCCTTCAAGAGCACCGTGACGGTCGTCCTCGTGAAGAGCGCAAACGACGACGCCCTCATCGCACACACACACCTACGATCGACCACACACACACTCACTATCCCAGGTCCTAGAAAATGAACTCTCCGCCTTCAAGAGCACCGTGACGGTCGTCCTCGAGAAGAGCGCAAACGACGACGCCCTCATTGCAGCCCTGAGGGGCGAGGCCGCGGCGCTGCGGAGGGGGGAGGCCCCGCCCGAGAGCAACGGAGGGGGGAGGGCGAGGGGCGGGGGCGCGCCGAGCGGCAGGTGCGACACACGCACACACACGCACACGCACACGCACACGTGTGCAGAGGGGGGAGGCCCCGCCCGAGAGCAACGGAGGGGGGAGGGCGAGGGGCGGGGGCGCGCCGAGCGACAGGTGCGACACGCTTTCACACACACGCCAGCACAGGTGTCCGATAGGCTGTAAAACCGGCGACACACATGCACACGCACACACGCGCACGCTGCACACGCGTGTGTGTAGGGCGGGGGGGGGGGGGCGCCCGAGATCAATGGGGGGAGGGCGAGGGGCGGGGGCGCTCTGAGCGGCAGGTGCGACACACGTGCAAGCGCATACACACACATACACAAACTCGCACGCGCACACACAAACATGGACACGTGTGCGGGTTGGAGGGGAGGCCCCTCCCGAGAACAGCGGGGAGGGGGCGAGGGGCGGGGGCGCGCCCAGCGGCAAGTGCGACACACGCACGCAAACACACGCACGCGCACGCGCACACACACGTGTGCGGAGGGGGGAGGCCTCGCCCGAGAGCAACGGAGGGGGGAAGGCGAGGGGCGGGGGCGCGCCCAGTGGCAGGTGCGACACACGTGCACACACACGCACGCACGCACACATACGCACACACGCACATGCGCACGCACACACACACACACACACACGTGCGGAGGAGGGAGGCCCCGTCCGAGAGAATGGAGGAGGGCGAGGGGTGGGGGCGGGGGCGTACCGAGCGGCAGGTGCGACACACGTTCACACACACGCCAACATAGGTGTCCGACAGGCTGTAAAACCGCACACACATGCACACGCACACACGCACACGCGTGCACACGCGTGCGCATAGAGGGGGGGGAGGGGGGCGCCCGAGATCAGTGGGGGGAGGGCGAGGGGCGGGGGCGCGCCCAGTGGCAGGTGTGCGGATGATGCAAGTGCACACACACACACACACACACTCGCGCAACACACACGCGCGTGCACACACATGCGCACACACAAGCGTGCACACACATGCACCCGCACGCACGCACACAAACGTATGTGTGCACACGTGCCCGGAGGGGCGAAGACCGAGTGCACTGGGGGCGAGGGGCGGGGGCGCGCCCGGCGGCAGGCGTGCGGATGAAGCATTTCCACACACCCAAACACGCGCGCATGGTTGCAGCACCGCCGGCCTCGATGAGGAGACGTGGCAGGAGCTCGTCTACACACACACACACAGACACACACACACGACCGCAGCACCGCCGGCCTCGATGAGGAGACGTGGCAGGAGCTCGTCTACACACACACACGCACACACACACACACACGCACACACGACCGCAGCACCGCCGTCCTCGATGAGGAGACGTGGCAGGAGCTCGTCTACACACACACACGCACACACACACACACGCAGACACACACACACACACACAGGACCGCAGCACCGCCGGCCTCGACGAGGAGACGTGGCAGGAGCTCGTCTACACACACACACACACACGCACACACGACCGCAGCACCGCCGGCCTCGATGAGGAGACGTGGCAGGAGCTCGTCTACACACACACACGCACACACGACCGCAGCACCGCCGCCCTTGATGAGGAGACGTGGCAGGAGCTCGTCTACACACACACACACAGACACACACACACGACCGCAGCACCGCCGGCCTCGATGAGGAGACATGGCAGGAGCTCGTCTACACACACACACACACACACGCACGCACGCACACACGTACACACGACCGCAGCACCGCCGGCCTCGACGAGGAGTTGTGGCAGGAGCTCGTCTATACACACACACACGCACACACACACACACACACACACACGCACACACGACCGCAGCACCGCCGGTCTCGACGAGGAGACGTGGCAGGAGCTCATCTACACACACACACACACACGCACGCACGCACGCACACACACACACACACACACGCACACACGACCGCAGCACCGCCGGCCTCGACGAGGAGACGTGGCAGGAGCTCGTCGGGTTGCGGCAGCGGGTGCGGCAGCTCGAGGGGCAGGTGTGTTACTGGCGCATGCGGGCGTGCGCACGCACACGCACATGCACACACATACTCACACACGCATGCACACGCACACACACGCGCACACACATGGGTCCAATGCGCCATCAAAGGCGTCCGACGGACTATACAATCGACCACCTATACTCACAAATGCAAGCACACGCATACACCTCTGCTCTGCTGGCGCTGCAGCATCGGCGCGCCTGCTCGATCGCCAGGAGCAGATCCTCACCCACACACTAAGGTCACACCAAGGTCACACACACACACACACACACGCGCACACCTCCTGGGGTCTAACGCGCCAGCACAGGCGTCCGACGGACTGTAAAATCGATCACACACGCACACACACACACATGCAGGTGCGCCAGCTCGAGGGGCAGGTCGAGCGCCAGGAGCAGATTCTACTCGCGGTGCAACGCAGCAGCAGCAGCGGCGCCGGGGGCGCCGAGGCAGCGGGCAGCAGCGGGGGTCAGCGCGCGGGGGGAGGAGGCAGGGGAGGGAGAGGGGGCGGTGCTAACCCGCTGGCGTCCCCCGCGCGGGCGCCGCCGCCGACCCGGGAGGAGGTCGCGCAGCAGCAGGCGCAGCGGTTGCTCGAGATTGAGAGAGCGCGCAGGTAGCTAGCACGTAGCCAGCTGCTGCAGCTGCAGCGCAGCAAGGCGCAGCGGCAGCAGGCGAGCAGCAGGGGCCTCGTGTTTGTGTTTGAGGCTCCTCTGTGGCGCCTGCTTGGGGTTGAAAAAACGCGCAGCTGGAAGATGGAGCAGAGCGCGCGCTAAGATCCTCGTGCGCTTGGTGGTCGGCAGCAAAGGGGTTGGAACGTCGGTGCGCGGTGGGCCACTGCTAGTGAGGCAGACGGCGCAGCCCCTGGACACAACACACGCTCAGTCAGCGGCTACCAGTGGAAGTGAGTCGTACACAAGGGCTTGCAGCAGCTGCTTATCCTTCTTGCTGCTGCTGCTACCTCCCGCGCTCACAAACGCTGCTTCGGGCCCAGGTATCAGGTCTGCAGTATGCACCGTCGGGTCGTGGGATTAAGGGAGTCGCCTCGTTCGCCTGCAGGCTACAGCACACACACGTCATGAGCGGGCTCAGATCTAAACAGCCTGCTCTGCCTAACAGCCGCGCACATGTTTTTAGAGGTTTTCTTAGAGAGCGCGGTTTAGGGTATTTTTAAAGAGAGATGTGACAGGCCGAGCAAGGCCAGTCACACTGCCGCTGCGGGCGTGGTTCCCACCCGCCACCGCGCGCCATCTCAGCTCTCGAGGTCTTTTACGTCAACAACGGGCGTCCGACGGTCTGTAAACTCGACCAGATCCGTCAGCCGGTCACACCTTCCGGTTTTACAGGTTTAACACGTTCACGCCCGGAGGACCCCGGGCGTGACTTCAGGCCTAGACAACTCGTCTAGGGGGGCTCTACTTAGAGAGCCCGCAAGGCCACGCAGCGCGCCAGCCTACCAGATCACAACTTCCGCCGTGTGCCAAGCCCGGCCACGTCTCCGTAGGCAGACCGCACAGCATCCGAGTCGGAGTGCAGCCGTACAGAGGGGCGGGAGCTGGACTGAGGGAGGGCAGCGGCGCGGGAGGACCGCAGCTGCGGGCGCGTGTGTACAGGTGTGTGTGTGTTGAGAGAGAGAGGGTGAGGGGTGGGAGGTGTCGGCAGGCGCGCATGTGCGTGTGCGTGCGCGTGCGCACGTGTGCATGTTTGCGCGCGTGTGCACCCGTGCACGCACCTGCACGTCTGGCGTGCCTCCCATCGCCCCCGCGCTGCCAGCCTCCCCGCTGCGATATGGCCCACCGCGCGCGCCGCGCGCGGGTCCTGCCGCCCCCACGCCGTGGTGCCTTTCGAGCGCGCCCCCGCCTCCCTCCTGCGGCACGGGAATCACAAACCACGGGGGTGGTCTGACGGCGCTCTGACGGTGCTCTGCTGGTGTGATCTGATGGGGCTCTTATTATGATGTGCTCTGGTGGTGCTGTGATAGCTCACAAACCAAGGGGGTTGTCTGATGGCGGTGCTCGGGTGTGCTCTGATGGGGCTCTGATGGTGTGCTCTGGTGGTGCTGTGATAGTTCACAAAGCACAGGGGTGGTCTGACGGCGCTCTGATGGTGCTCTATTGGTGTGATCTGATGGGACTCTTCTTATGGTGTGCTCTGGTGGTGCTATGATAGTTCACAAACCATGGGGGCAGTCTGATGGTGCTCTGATGGTGGTGTTCTGGTGTGCTCTGATGAGGCTCTGATGGTGTGCTCTGATGGTGCTCTGGTGGCTCTCTGATGGGGTGCTCTGATGGTGCGCTGATGGTGCTCTTATGAGGTGCTCTTATGGTGCTGTGCTGTGCTGTGCTATAATGCGGTGCTCCATTGGTGCTTTGACGGGGTGCTCCAATGCGGTGCTCCGTTGGTGCCCTGATTGAGTGCTCTGATGCGGTGCTCCGTTGGTGCCGTGATGGAGTGCTCTGATGATGCGCTGTGCTTGTGTGAGATTTGCGGTTCGCTGGTGGACACGTGTTACCATGACGATTGCATACCGCAGTCACACACTCATTTGGGGGTGCGACCATTTGGAGGTTGGGGAAACGGCCGTTCTATGCCCACCAAAGACACGGGTTTGGAGGTAGCCGCCGGCACGCAGTGCCCTCGGTGACGCATTTGGGGGCAGTTTCACACACCCACATGCCCCTCCACCCTCTTTTACATTTACAACTTTTACTTGCGACACGGGTTTGGGGGTTGCCCCGAGGGTCAGTGCCAACCCCGACACGGTTTTGGGGGTAGCCTACCCCCAATCGTACCCCCAAATGAGCGTGTCACTACGGTTTTTGAAAGCATACATCCCTATGCACACAGGGATGTATGCTTTCAATGTCGAGACAGGCGGTGCATAATGCGACACGTGCCGCCTATATTTTTTGCACACATCCCTGGCTCTATGCCCCTTCCCCCCTCCATACCTCGAGCGACTGGCGCGCCGACACCCCCACGTGGCTGCCGAGCGACGAGGCCACGCGGAGGTTGTGGCTGCCGTCGATAGACGCGCCGCCGCCACCGCGCCCACCGTGCGCGCCGCCGCCGCCGGGGTTGTGCGCGTCGAAGCCGGCGAGCCGCCCGACCGTCGCCCACACCGAGCGGAGCTTGCCGCTGCTGGCCGCGCCTCCTACGACGCAGCGGTGGTCGAGTGGTGGTCGATGGCGGTTTACAGCTTACAGTTTAGAGCAGGGGGGCAGGGGGTAAACAATAACCAGGGTATCTGGGGGTATCCGGGGGTATTCATTTCATGTTCCTCGGCCCTTGTCGCTTCTGGCCGAGCCTCCTGCGATGGCGGCGGCGGTCGAAAGCGCACGCAGTCTGTTGGGAGCCTATGTATGTAAGAGGTTGCGGCACCACCCCGTTGAAGCCTGCGAGCCGCCCAACCGTCGCTCACACCGAGCGGAGCTTGCCGCTGCTGGCCGCGCCTCCTACGACGCAGCGGTGGTCGAGTGGTGGTCGATGGCGGTTTACAGCTTACAGTTTAGAGCAGGGGGGCAGGGGGTAAACAATAACCAGGGTATCTGGGGGTATCCGGGGGTATTCATTTCATGTTCCTCGGCCCTTGTCGCTTCTGGCCGAGCCTCCTGCGATGGCGGCGGCGGTCGAAAGCGCACGCAGTCTGTTGGGAGCCTATGTATGTAAGAGGTTGCGGCACCACCCCGTTGAAGCCTGCGAGCCGCCCAACCGTCGCTCACACCGAGCGGAGCTTGCCGCTGCTGGCCGCGCCTCCTACGACGCAGCGGTGGTCGAGTGGTGGTCGATGGCGGTTTACAGCTTACAGTTTAGAGCAGGGGGGCAGGGGGTAAACAATAACCAGGGTATCTGGGGGTATCCGGGGGTATTCATTTCATGTTCCTCGGCCCTTGTCGCTTCTGGCCGAGCCTCCTGCGATGGCGGCGGCGGTCGAAAGCGCACGCAGTCTGTTGGGAGCCTATGTATGTAAGAGGTTGCGGCACCACCCCGTTGAAGCCTGCGAGCCGCCCAACCGTCGCTCACACCGAGCGGAGCTTGCCGCTGCTGGCCGCGCCTCCTACGGCGCAGCGGTGGTCGAGCGGTGGTCGGTGGCGGTTTACAGCTTACAGTTTAGAGCAGGGGGGCAGCGGGTTTA
This sequence comes from Chlamydomonas sp. UWO 241, assembly GCA_016618255.1. Taxonomy (NCBI): domain Eukaryota; kingdom Viridiplantae; phylum Chlorophyta; class Chlorophyceae; order Chlamydomonadales; family Chlamydomonadaceae; genus Chlamydomonas; species Chlamydomonas priscui. Next base: position 66,789 of record VFSX01000539.1, on the reverse strand, counting down.
CAATATCTGGGGGTATCTGATGGGTATCTGGGGGTACCCGGGGGTGATATTTCATGAAATGTCCCAGCATCAGCTCCTCAGCCCTCGCCGCTGCTGGCCGCGCTGCCTGCGATGCGGTGGTCGAAGGCGCAGTCTGTCAGAAGCCTATGCTGGCGTTAATATCGGACCTAGACATGTAACGTCCATGCTTCAAGACTAGTGGGGTGGGGTGGAGAGTCTTTTCGTGGCGCACAGGGGCGTATTTGTGGGCCCCGCTGATGGGCCGCCTCTTGCCCGCCTTAAGACCAGCGGACCGACTTTGAGCTCGTGGTTAAAGAGCTGGGCTGAATCTCTGCACTCCACGATTAAAGAAATTCGACTTTGAGGTGTGGGGAACCCTTAGTTTGAAGGGGGTGGCCAACAGGTGACTCTCACCCCTACTTTTTTTTATGACAAAAACGTTGTTCGGGAACAAAGACTTTGTTTGGGTAAAACAGGGTTGTGAACTAAGACTCGGAGACGTCTCTGCTGCTATCACCCTTGCATGCGACCGTTCGTACGTGACGTGGCGCACCCCGACCTGCCCCGATCCGTAGACAGCAGGCAGCGTGATGTGTGGCACCCCACCTACTACACTTCATCCATCTACCCCACAGTAGGCACCCCACCCCACCGCGGACACACAGAGAGAGAGAGCTTTGTGGTCACGTGGCACAAAGAACCGAACCAGGCTTGTACCGGCCAACTGGTTGGACGCAACACACCTTCTCCTCCGTCGTCGCCGCCGCCGCCGCCATGCTGTCCACCCCCGCCGACCATCCGCAGCACCGGCCCGACGAGCATGCCGAGCAGGCCGCCGCCCCCGTTGTGGCCAGTCTGCGCGTGCAGCGGGGAGGTTGCAAAGGTCACTACAGTTTCTCTCTCTCTCTCTCTCTCTCTCTCTCTCTGTGCTTCAGCATGTTTTGAGTCTGAATGACAGCCACTCAGGCGTGACCACGCAGGCCCGACGAGCATGCCGAGCAGGCCGCCGCCCCCGTTGTGACCAGTCTGCGCGTGCAGCGGGGAGGTTGCAAAGATCACTACAGGTTCCTCTCTCTCTCTCTCTCTCTCTGTGCTTCATCACGTTTTTAGTTTGAATGACAGCCGCCACGCGTGACCACGAGAGCCTGACGAGCATGCCGAGCAAGCTTCCGTCGAGGCCAGGTTGCGTGGCAGCCAGCGACTTTCTTTTCATGATTTTAAATAAATTATTCCACAGCCGGATTCTGCTTTGACTGCGTTGACCGTCAACCTCCCGTTGACCGTTTGTCCTCATGATTAGGTCATCTGAAAGCTGTTGACGTGCTCTGTCTGGCGGGGTTGTCAGACTAGCAACCCGCTGGATGGGTTGAGCTGTGTGCAAGGTCAAAGTACAGCCGGCATACAGCCAAATGGCTGCGAAGAGCCGAAAATAAAATCACTGATGGCAGCACGCAGGTTCTACAGGTTGCCAGGTAGGCAGGTGAGAATAAGAGGCCCGAGTGCTGCCAGCCCCCACACAGACGCACGCACACACACACACACACACACACACACACACACGCACGCATGCACATACACGCACACATGCACACACATACACACACACACACGCACGCACACACGCACACACCTCGTTCTTTGACGCCCTGACGCCCGCGCGGTACCCAATGTATGTCTTGATGAGCACAGCCGCGACGAGCACAAACATCACGCCGATGTCGACGCCGGCGGTGATCGCCAGGCTGGCCTCGATGCTGTGCAAGTCGTGTGAATATGTGTGGTGAGGGAGGGTCCATGTGTGTGTGTGCGTGTGTGTGTGTGTGTGTGTGTTCGACCCCCCCAAACCAAGCATACTATCCACTTGATTCAGGCGCTGGTCGGTCACCCGCTATTCGAAAGACATCCCAGCGCGCCATCCCAGGGTCACAGACCTCGTAACAATTGCCGGAGTGAATTGCTGTCAGTAGTACAGGCATTGCCGGTGCATGCGGACGGCCTCATGTAACGCTTGGTTGGTTGGTTGGTTGTGTTTGTGTGTGTGAAGGAGCGCCGATGTCGATGCCGGCGGTGATCGCGAGGCTGGCCTCAATGCATGTCAAACAGATGACCACCAGTGATTCCCCTGCGAGCCGTATACCGCTCCGAGCCGGATTTCCTTTTCCCCAGAAAACCACCCCACACTCAGTGGGTGAGGGCGTGGAGCGGTGCGTTGGAAAGCTCTTGCCGAGAGCAGCACAACGGCATGCGTTGCATGAACACCCGCTGTGTATTGTGCCTGGTATGGGCGGTCAAAGTTGCTGGAGCCGGCAAAAAACTAATTACTAAAATCCTTCCCAGGGACCACTGATGAACACCAGGATTCCGGCAAGATACTTGTGCGGAGGAGGCGAAACACGAGCACCACGTGGGAGCAACAACGTAGGAATGACCGCGAGCCTGTGATTTCCTTTCCATATGTTTTTATTATTTCTATGTCGCCATTTTTTCTTCCGCAAGCCGAAAAGGGAATCACTGCCGCGAGCAGGCTTCATCATGCTGCCCGATCGGAACCGCAACAGCACGGGAGCAGCATGAAGCAGCACCGCGGCGAGCGAGGGTGACCAACGGTCTCGAGCGCACCAGTTGCTGCTCGTTTTGAACAGCAGAATCAAGTTAGCATCGAGGACCTTTTCAGGGTTCAGAAACCAAAGTTAGGGGGAAAATTGGTATTTACGCGCGCCTCATGTTACTCGTGCGGAAGAGCAGAAACACGAGCGCCGTGCCGAGCGGTATCAGGGAGATGGCCGCGGGCAGAGTTTCAATGCCCCAAGACGCCACAAGCCACATGCATGCGCTCATATCATATAAACGGTTGAACACAGCGCAGAATACAGCGCAGAATACAGCGCATAAAGCGCACCTCATGTCGCTCGTGCGGAAGAGCAGAAACACGAGCGCGGCGTCGAGCAACATCAGGGAGATGACCGCAAGCAGGCAGATGCCGCAGTTGAGGAAGAGCTTCACGCCGAGGTCCTGCGTGCGTGCATGCGTGTGCGTGTGTGTGTGTGTGCCAGGGGGTTGCCAGGGGGCACAAGTGTGTGTGTATTTGTGTATGTGTGTGTGTGCGTGCATGCGTGTGTGTGTCACCGTAGTTGATGAAGATCTTCACGCCGAGGTCCTGCGTGCGTGCATGTGTGTGAGTGTGTGTGTATGTGTGCCAGGGGGCACAAGTGTGTGTGTATTTTTGTGTGTGTGTGTGTGTGTGTGTGTGTGTGTGCGTGCATGCTTTTGTGTGTCACCGTAGTTGAGAAAGAGCTTCACGCCGAGGTCCTGCGTGCGTGCATGTGTGTGTGTGTGTGTATGCGTGTGTGTGTCGCCGCAATTGAGGAAAAGCTTCGCGTCGAGGTCATGTGTGCGTGCGTGCATGTGTGTGTGTGCACGTGCGCGTGCGTATGTGTGTATCTGTGTGTGCACGTCTTCGTGTGTGCGTGTGTGTGTAGCCCTCAGACAGCACACACACACACACGCACGCACACACGCACACGCACACACCTGGAGGGTGTTGCGCAGCATCGCAGGCAGGCTGGGCGACTCGCCCTTGTCTTTCTTGCTGTCCGCCCTGCCGCCGCCCTCACTACGCGCACCGGCAGCAGCAGCCCCCCCCCACACACACACGCACCTGGAGCGTGTTGCGCAGCATCGTGGGCAGGCTGAGTGGCTTGCCCTTGTCCTTCTTTCCGTCTGCCCTGCCGCCACCCTCACTGTGGGCGCCGGCAGCAGCAGCGCCACACACACATACACACACACACACACGCACGCACACGCACACACCTGGAGAGTGTTGCGCAGCATCGCGGGCAGGCTGGGCGGCTCGCCCTTGTCCTTCTTTCCGTCTGCCCTGCCGCCGCCCTCACTTCGGGCGCCAGCAGCAGCAGCGCCGCGGGCCGAGGTGTCAGCCGCGGCCGCGCCTCCGGATGTTGCCTGCATGGGTTTTGTTTTTGTTGGTGTTTTTGTTGGCTCTGTTTTTGATTTCGTTTTCATCTGTGATGTTGCTGTTGCTGTTGCATTGTTTATTGTTGCTGTTGCTGTTGCTTTTTTGTTGTTGCTGTTGTTCTTGTTGTTGTTGTGGCTGTTGTTGTTGTTGCCCTTGTTGCTGTTGTTGCCCTTGTTGCTGTTGCTGCTGCTGTTGTTGTTGTTGTTATTGTCGTTGTCGTTGCTGTTGTCGTTTGATCGGTTTGTTGTTGTTCCACACACACACAAATGTATGAACACACACACACACACACACACACGTCATACACACACACACGTCACTCATACACACACACACACACGTCACACACACACACACACACGTCACTCATACACACACACACGTCACACACACACACACACGTCATACACACACACACACACACCTGCGCGCGCGTCGCCGCCTTTTCTGCGGATTGTGCCCGCACGAGAGCCACTTCGATGCTGCTCCGACGATCGACCATGACCTCGGGGTGCTCTCCCTCTGTACGTGTGTGTGTGCCCGGTGTGCGTGTACGTGTGCATGTGTGTGTGTGTGTGTGTCAGTCCGCTGATCGACCATGACCTCGGGTGCTCTCCGTCTGCACACGTGTGTGTGTGTGTGTGTGCCCGGTGTGCGTGTGCGTGTGTGTGTGTGTTTGTCAGTCCGCCGTTCGACCATGACCTCGGAGTGCTCTCCGTCTGTGTGTATGTGTGTGAGTGCGCACGCACGCGCGTGCGTGCGTGTGTGTCTGTTTGTGTGTGTGTATTTGTGTGCAGAACAACAACAAAACGGCAGCAACGACGACAACCGTGTGTGTGTGTGTGTGTGTGTGTGTGAGTGTTGCTGTGTGTGTGAGTGTTGCTGTGTAGAACGAAAACAAAATGGCAATAACGACAACAACAGTGTGTGTGTGTGCGCGTGTGTGTGTGTGTTTGTCGGTCTACCAGGCGACTCTGGCTTTGAGCCTTAGCCCCGATACAAAAACTGTAGAGGGGAGAACACACCTGCAACGCCCCACCGCCACTGCTGACACACACACACACACACACACCTGCCACACCCCGCCGCCGCTGCCGTCATCCACACACACACACACACACACACACGCACACACACGCTCACACGCACACACACGCACACACACATACACACACACACACACACGCACAGCGCCCCCACCGCCGCTTCCAACACACACACACACACACACACCTTCCGCGCCCCCACCGCCGCTGCCGACATACACAGGATTGAGCGCCAACCCCGACGCGTGCACACACACGCACACACACACAGACACACACACACACCTTCCACACCCCCGCCGCCGCTGCCGACATACACAGGATTGAGCGCCGACGCGTGCGCGCCACCCGGCGCGCTCGGCCCGGGGGCGTCATAAGAGGCATAGGAAAATTGGGAGACGTAGCGCTGTTGGTGGTGGCCCGGCCCCCCCGCTGCCGACGCGACGCCGTCCCAGCCGCCGGCGCTGCGCGCGGTGGCGGCGCGCGCGCTGCGCGACGCCATTGGCAGCGGCGCCCCCGACATCAGGGGCGCGCCGTCGCGCGGCCGGGCTGCGCCCGCGTGGGGAGTGGGGGAGTCCAGGAGGGGCGTTGAGTGAGTCTGAGTGTGCTCTGGGCTTTAGGGGTTTGAGTTTTTTCAACACCTTAAAAGAGTTTGAGGTTGGTTTTGGGGTTCAGGGTTGAGCCGCGCGGCGCCACCGACAGCGGCGGCGGCGCCTCTGCCATCAGGGGCGCGCCTCCCTCGCGCGGCCGGGCTGCGCCTGCATGGGAAGTGGGAGTCCGGGAGGGGCGGCGAGTGAGTCTGTGTGCTCTCCCTACCACAGCCCCCTATATTGTTACCCGGTGATACAAGCTACACCCACAGTGTAATGGCTTTGTTACAATGCAGTACAATTTTGCGCAACTTGTATTGCATTGTAACAAAGCCACTACACTGTGGGTGTAGCTTGCATCGCCGGGTAACAATCGAGGGGGCTGAGGTAGGGTCGGTCTGTGTGTGCGCGTGCTGCGTACCAGTGGCTCCGCTCAAGGCACACCCCATCTATTCGACTTCGATAGGGATCCCTTATGTCCGGGAAAGCAAGGGGTCCTTGATTGGCGTGGAGCCTACTGTATGACAAGCGTAGTTTTACAGAAAGGGAGTAACGTGTGTCCATCGCGTCCATCGTGTCCATCTATCCAAGTGGCTAGCTAGTACCGTAGTAACGCTTTGCCGTGCCAATTAAATAACTCCGAGGACGTGCCGGCAACGTGCCGGCAAGGTCGATTTCTAAAACAAAATTGCCGAACAAGTACAAACCCCGCCAAAAGTGACTTCAAAACGGGTAAAAGAAAGAAAAATCTCGCGGCAAGGCACTGGCAAGGCACCCAAATTCTAAACAAGTACCCCCTTAATAAAAGTGGCGGCGAGGCGAAGCGATACTACGGTAGGTGGAGTCTGTGCCATCGCTCGTGGGTTGCCCATCTCTCAGTTTGTTCGCTCCGCCCCCTCCAGCATTGACACATCGAATCGTCGCTGCGCGCTGGAGTCCTATCGGCGCGGAGCCGGCATGGGATAGACATCTGGCGACTGGTTTTGCGCGCGTGGGTTAAACAATCCCTAAGTGACCCTCCCTTTCGAAACCCTAAGCCCTAAACGGGTAGGCTGGCGCACTTCGTGGCCTTGCGGGCTCTCCTAGCAGAGCCCCCCTAGACGTGTAGTAGTCTAGGCCTTGATCCACACCCCGGGGTCCTCCGGGCGCGTACGTGTACCAACGTGAAAACCCTGAGCCC
>VFSX01000539.1:50000-55000 GCA_016618255.1 Chlamydomonas sp. UWO 241 | reverse complement strand
GTGTGTGTGTGTGCGAGGGGGGGGGCATGCGTGCGTGTGTGTGTGTGCGTGTGCGTGTGCGTGTGTGTGTGTGTGTCGCTGGTGGTGGCGCGGTGCTCGCCGGCGCGCGGGGGGCTGCATGCAGTTTGTGTGTGTGTGTGTGTGTGTGTGTGTCGCTGGTGGCGGCGCAGTGCTCGCCGGCGTGCGGCGGGCGGTGTGTGTGTGTGTGTGTGTGTGTGTGTGCGCGCGTGCTCGCTGGCGCGCGGGGGCCTGCACGTGCGTGTGTGTGTGTGTAGGGGGGTGCGTGTGTGTGTGTGTTTGTGTGGGTGCAAACACTTGTTGTGTGTGTGCGGATGTGTGTGTGTGTGCGGATGTGTGCGTGTGTGTGCGTGTTGTGTGTGTGTCTGTGTGTGCCTGCGTGCGCGTGTGCGTGCGCTCACCATGCCCCGACGCTGCTGCTGCTGCTGCTTCTGTGTGGGAGTGTGCGTGCGCACCCACCGCTGGTGCTGCCATGTGTGTGTGTGTGTGTGTGTGTGTGTGTGTGTGTGTGTGTGTGTGTGTGTGCACCCACCGCTCCCCACCGCTGCTGCTGCTGCTGCTGCTACAGTGTGTGTATGTATATATGTGTGTGTGTGCGTGCTTGCGTGTGTGCGCATGCGCACACCCGATGCCCCTGCTGCTGCTGCTGCTGTGTGTGTGTTTGCGTGCTTGTGTGTGCGCGCATGCGTGCACCCACCGCCCCCGCTGCTGCTGCTGCTGTGTGTGTGTGTATGTGTGTGTGTGTGCGTGCGTGTGCTTGTGTGTGTGCGCATGCGCGCACACACCGCCCCCCGACGCTGGTGCCACTCTGTGTGCGCGCGTGGTGCGGCGGTCCAAGGTCCAAGAAGGGTGTGGACGCCAGGTGTGGAGGCGCCACACCGCCTGTTGCCGAAAACACCACCGCGCTGCTGGTCCGGACCACGGCCTGAGGGTGTGCGTGCGTGCGCGTGTGTGTGTGTGTGTGTGTGTGCGTGTGTGTGTGTGTGTGCGCTGCTGGTCCGGACCACGGCCTGTGTGTGCGTGCGTGTGTGTGTGTGTGCGCTGCTGGTCCGGACCACGGCCTGTGTGTGTATGTGTGTGTGTCTGCGCTGCCGGTCCGGACCACTGCCTGCGTGTGTGTGTGTGTGTGTGTGCGTACGCGTGTGTGTGTGTGTGTGCGTGTGTGCATGTTTCTGTGCTGCTGGTCCGGACCACGGCCTGACGGTGTGAGTGCGTACGTGTGCGTACGTGTGTGTGTGTGTCTGCGCTGCTGGTCCGGACCACAGCCTGAGGGTGTGTGTGTCTGTGTGTGTGTGTGTGTGTGTCTGTGTGTGCGTGCTTGCACGTGCTTGCGTGCTTGCACGTGTGCATGCGCGTGTGTCCGTGTGTGCGCGCGTGTGCTCGGGCTCGCGCTTGTGCATGCACGTGCGTGTGTGTGTGAGAGTGTGTGTGTCTCGTGGGAGGCGGAGTTGGTGGTGGGCTGAAGCAGTTGGGGACGAGAGGATGCGAAACGCGAGCCACGGTGGCGGGCCATGAGGGCACGCCGAACGCTCCTCAATCAACCTCCTCCTCCCTACAAACACAAACACACACACACACAGACTCTCGTTTACCCCTCCCCCCCACCACACACACAAACACACACACACACGCACCCACACACGCACCGTGTGCACCAAGCGATGGAATCCCGCCTCTGGCAGCCTGCCGCCCCCGTCCACGTCCAAATCTGGAAATACATCTGTGATCACACACACAGACACACACACACACACACACGCGCACACACACGCACGCACACACACACGCACACACACGCACCGTGTGCACCAAGCGGTGGAACCCCGCCTCTGGCAGCCTGCCGCCCCCGTCCACGTCCAGCTCTGAGAACACGTCTGTGATCACACACACACACACACACACGCACAGACACACACACACCGTGTGTACCAGGCGGTGGAACCCCGCCTCTGGCAGCCTGCCGCCCCCGTTCGCATCCAGCTCTGAGAACACGTCTGTGATCACACACACACACACACACACACACACACACACAAGCACACGCACACACACACGCACCGTGTGTACCAAGCAATGGAAGCCCGCCTCTGGCAGCCTGCCACCCCCGTTCGCATCCAGCTCTGAGAACACGTCTGTGATCACGTCCACAAGCAGCCGCGCGCTCGCGCTGCCGGGGTGTGGAGAGTGCGTGTGTGTGTGTGTGTGCGCGTGTGTGTGTGTGTGTGTGTTTGTGTGTGGAAACTTATCCGCGACCCCGCCCACGAGCAGCCGCGCGCTCGCGCTGCTGGGGTGTGGAGTGTGTGTGCGTGTGTGTGTGTGGAAACCAATCTGTGATCACGCCCACGAGCGCTTGCGTGCTCGCGCTGCAGGGGTGTGAAGAGTGCGTGTGTGTGTGTGTGTGTGGAAACCAATCCGTGATCACGCCCCCGAGCGGTTGCGTGCTGGCGCTGCTGGGGTGTGAAGAGTGCGTGTGTCTGTGTGTGTGTGTGTGTGTGCGTGTGGATACTTATCCGTGATCACGCCCACAAGCGGTTGCGTGCTCGCGCTGCTGGGGTGTGAAGAGTGCGTGTGTGTGTGTGTGTGTGTGTGTGTGTGTGGAAACTTATCCGTGATCACACCCACAAGCAGCCGCGCGCTCGCGCTGCTGGGGTGTGGAGTGTGTGTGTGTGTGTGTGTGTGTGAGGAAACCAATCCGTGATCACGCCCACGAGCAGCCGCGCGCTCGCGCTGCTGGGGTGTGAACAGTGCGTGTGTGTGTGTGTGTGTGTGTGTGATCACAGATTTGTTTCCAGAGTTGTGTGTGTGTGTGTGTGTGTCTGTGTGTGTGTGGGGAAACTTATCCGTGATCACATCCACAAGCAGCCGCGCTCTCGCGCTGCTGGGTGTGGAGTGTGTGTGTGTGCGTGTGAGGAAACCAATCCGTGATCACGCTTACGAGCAGCCGCGCGCTCGCGCTGCTGAGTGTGGAGTGTGTGTGTGTGTGAGGAAACCAATCCGTGATCACGCCCACGAGCAGCCGCGCGCTTGCGCTGCTGGGGTGTGGAGCATGTGTGTGTGTATGTGTGTGAGGAAACCAATCCGTGATCACGCCCACAAGCAGCCGCGCGCTGGCGCTGCTGGGGTGTGGAGAGTGTGTGTGTGTGTGTGTGTGTGTGTGTTCGCCAGCACGCGCTCGCGCTGGAGGAGGGGCACGAGGGGGGGAGGCGCACATCAACATCAACAGCAGGTATTAACCGCAAGCCCTTACAGTTACAGTTACATCGGCTTTCCAGCAAAGACTACCTCTAGTCCTAGTACCACCGCCTAGACCCAAGTCCAGTTCTGGCCCTAACAATTACTTGTGAGGGGCGGTAGCCACCAGCCGGCTGCCTGCCAACGTGTAGTCCCAGAGCAAAAAGGAGAGCTATTGTGCGACGCCTCCAAAATAGGTCCTAACTGCTTCTAGGGGATAGGGGTCAAGTGGCGCTTGCCAATCTACTTGACCGCCGTGGTGGAGGGGCCGGCGCCTGAGGGGCAGCCGGACCGTACACCACGGCTCTCCACCCGACCCTATCCTGAGCACGCTCAAACGCCGTGTCCGAAAAAGTCTTCCAATCAGAACGAGTGCCACTACTTTCGCCTAGCTGCTGAATCAGTTACAGTTACAGTTACATCGGCTTTCCAGCAAAGACTACCTCTAGTCCTAGTACCACCGCCTAGACCCAAGTCCAGTTCTGGCCCTAACAATTACTTGTGAGGGGCGGTAGCCACCAGCCGGCTGCCTGCCAACGTGTAGTCCCAGAGCAAAAAGGAGAGCTATTGTGCGACGCCTCCAAAATAGGTCCTAACTGCTTCTAGGGGATAGGGGGTCAAGTGGCGCTTGCCAATCTACTTGACCGCCGTGGTGGAGGGGCCGGCGCCTGAGGGGCAGCCGGACCGTACACCACGGCTCTCCACCCGACCCTATCCTGAGCACGCTCAAACGCCGTGTCCGAAAAAGTCTTCCAATCAGAACGAGTGCCACTAGTTTCGCCTAGCTGCTGAATCAGTAGCTTAAGAAAATAGTGTCGGGAGGAGGCTGGAGGCCGGCCTTGCTGCCGAGCCACATCCATTGTGCAGTCAAAAGTCGTACGAGGAAGACGAGAAGCCGGCATGCGCATCACATGGCCTAGCCACTGCATTGATCGCTTTGCCACAAGGCAAGCCCTTGTTAGACCGCAAACCCTTGCTTAAACTCAAAGTCCTTAAGAAACCCCAAACTGTGCCAAATTGAGTTTGAAACCTCCACACTCTACACAAAACCTTACCGTCGCCCCACCTGCCGCCCCTGCCCCGCCAGAGACCCCGTGGCTCCATGCGGACAACCTTGCGGTGAACTCTGGGAAGGATTTAGGTAATCAATTATCCCCGGCTCGAGCAAATTTTACCGCCCATACCAGGCGCAATACTTAGCGAGTGCTCACGCAATGCATGCCTCAGTGCTGCTCTCGGCAAGAGCCTTCCAACGCACCCCTCCGCGCCCTCTCCCACCAAGTGTAGGATGGTTTTCTGGGGACTGGGGAATCCAGCCGCGAGCGGTATACGGCTTGAGGGGGGATCACTGCACCCTTGCGTGGCCGTTGTGGTGGTGGTGGATGCGGCGCGGCGCGGCCGCCCAAACCCTTGAAAAAAAATGTCTCGGCCCATGGTTGTTGAAACCTTACTAGTGTTTGTGACACACGGCAATGGCCTTTCTTATAAAGGGCCCCTAGATGGGGGTGTAAGGTCCTCGATCCCAAAGGGGTGGGGTGTGCATCGACTTGTGCACCGATTACACTGAAAACTCGCCTCGAATTCGTGACTTTGTACCGGATCCGGATGTAAGGTTTGATGCTGGATTTTACAGTCTGTGACACCAGTCACGATGCATCAGACCTGTGTCGGCTTCAGCGCCCGACACCTACACTCAGTTTCAGGCTGAAACTGTTTAGGGTTTAGCGTTGACTATTCTCATTCTTACACTA
>VFSX01000539.1:30000-45000 GCA_016618255.1 Chlamydomonas sp. UWO 241 | reverse complement strand
GCACCTTGCACCCCTCCACCTTGGCACCCCGTTTCTCGTGCTCACCCGTGCGTGTGCATGTACCTGGTGGCTGTGCCACCACACCACAGGCGTACGACCTGTTCCGCTCGCGCCCAGACCTGCTGCCCGCTGAGACGGAGGGGATGAGCAAAGGTGGGGCGATGGGAGTGGGAACGCCCCTGGGGCGTGCACGCGCCCCCTGTGCCTGCCCCCCCGCTGAGCCACCACAGCCCAGCTGGGTGATTTGGGGCTCGGGCAATCCTTGTGGAGGGATCTGACAGCCATAACTAGAGTCTTCTTGGCTGCCACACACACGCACACTCACACACAAACTGTGCTGATGGTTTTGGCTGTGCCTCACCGACTCAGGGCTTAGGGAATGGATGCCTTGTGTTCAGAGCTAGGGCAGGTTTTAGGGGCACCAGTCGGTTGTAAGGTCCCGAACAAGAAACACACATCCACACAAACGCACACACGCACACACAGAGGAGCACCGCTCCCTCGTCCACCGCCAGCTGCAAGCCATCCTGGAGGCGCACACACACACACACACACACACACACACACACGGCCCCCCTCCCCACGCACACACAGAGGAGCACCGCTCGCTCGTTCGCCGCCAGCTGCAAGCCATCCGGGAGGCACACACACACACACACACACACACACACACACACGCGCACACACACACACACACACACACATGTACAGAGGAGCACCGCTCGCTCGTTCGCCGCCAGCTGCAAGCCATCCTGGAAGCACACACACACACACACACACACACACGTACGTATACACATGCCCCCCCCGCACACACACACACACACAGCGGAGCACCGCTCCCTCGTCTGCCGCCAGCTGCAGGCCATCCTGGAGGCACACTCACACACACACACACACACTCACGTATACACATGCCCCCCCCCTTACACACACACACACACACACAGTGGAGCACCGATCCCTCGTTTGCCGCCAGGTGCCAGCCATCCTGGAGGCGCACACACACGCACGCACACACACACACAGACACACACACACACAAACGCCTCCCCCCCCACACACAGAGGAGCACCGCTCGCTCGTCCGCCGCCAGCTGCAAGCCATCCTGGAGGCCGGCTTCAGCCCCCTCGACGACTTCAGCAAGGATGTGAAGCGCTACTTCTACCTGGGGGAGTGCCTGGCTCTGGTGGACCTGTCCCTGATGGTGAGCACGCTAGTATTTGGTTAAGGGTTTAGGGCCCTTCCCAGGCTAGCTCGTACCAAAAGTGCCTGGTTTGGTGCCAGACCCAAAAAACCAATTTTGAAACGGTTCGTGTGTCGCCCACGCTGCACCAGCGACGTACCCCCGCCGCGTACAGTTTGTAATCATGTAGGAGCAAGTGTATGTGGCGGGGGAGGGAGGGGGAGGGCACACAGGCGCTGTGCATGGAGATGCCGTGCCGGGTCACGCCTCCCAAAACGCGTGTTTTTTTAACTCGACTCAACAAAAACCCAATCTTGAAAAGTGTCATGTAACGCCCACGCTGCATGGAAGCACTTGCCTCCTGAGCAAAAAAGTTTGATATCATGTAGGAGCAGGTGCATGCGGCGGGGGAGGACAGGGGAGGGCGCACAGGCACTGTGAATGGCCGTGCCGTCCCGGGTCACGCCTCAAAAAGTGGGGTGCGAGAGTGCCATTTTTTCCCGCAACTTAATTGTGCGCCATCTCTGCGCCCATTCCCTCGTTTGGGACTTCTACTATGTATTCGACGACTTGAGGCGCCGGTGGTGCGTCGTGGCATGAGCTGTGGGCGCCACACGACCATCGCAGATGCCACCTGTCGGAAATGCCCATTTCAATATCGGCCCCAGCGCGGCCCCCGGGCATCCCACGCCGGGGAATCTTCAACAAAACGTGTTTGTGCCTTGTTGCACGGGGGTTGGAGCCCCCGAGCAAGGTTGCATGGGGGATTGCATGAGGCGCAACATGAGGCGCAACACAGCCGCCCCTGGGCCCCGAGCATGGCCGCCCATGGCACGCGCTCCCCACGGACGCGCCGACAGGCAGCTATCGCGACATTTGACACCGCGAGGGACGTGGAGAGGGCCCCTCGGCGCCGCATGGCGCCTAGCTGGCGACCTAATGACCTGCCCTCCACCCCAACATCCCACCCGGGCGCCTACATCGCGTGCCACAACCTTGTAATAACGTATGCTGGCCATGTGCAATTGGGGAGGCACGCGAGGGGGCGTTTTGGGGTGTCCTCAAAATGTGGCACCGATTTTGTACGAGCTAGCCCGGGAAGAGCCTTAGGGTCTCAGGTTTAGGGTCCAAGGTTCAGGGTTTCATGTTTGGGGTTTGGGGTTTGGGGTAACCTACTCGACAATTTCAGCACGGATGTCTAGCGCTGCTTCTGCCTCGGGGAGTGCCTGGCTCTGGTGGACCTGTCGCTGATGGTGCGTATGTGTGTTGTGTGTGTATGTGTGTGCATGTGCGTGTGTATGTATGTGTGTGTGTGTGTGTGTGCGTGTGTGCTGACGTGTTCCGCTACTTCAACCTGGGGGAGTGCCTGGCCCTGATGGACCTGTCTCTGATGGTGTGTATGAGAGGGGCAGCAAGGGGCGTGCGTGCGTGCAAGAGGAGCCCGTGTGTGTGTGTGTGTGTGTGTTGACGTGATGCGCTACTTCTGCCTGGGGGAGTGCCTGGCTCTGGTGGACCTGTCGCTGATGGTGCGTATGTGTGGGTGTGGGTGTGGGTGCATGTGTGTCTGTGTGTGTGTGTGTCTGTGTGTGTCTGTGTGCGTGTGTGTTGACGTGATGCGCTACTTCTACCTGGACGAGTGCCTGGCTCTGAAGGACCTGTCTCTGATGGTAGTATTCCTCCAAGTGATGAAGGTTGTGCGTGCGTGTGTGTGTGTGCGTGCGTGTGCGTGTGTGTGCTTGCCATCAGGTCCACCACTCCCCGAGGTAGAAGTAGCGCGTCACGCCAACAACACACACACACGCACACACACTACGGTGTGGTGTGGTGTGCAGCTTGTGGGGCGGCGGCAGGGTTGTGATCGCCACCACCTCCAAGCACACCACCGTCTGCACGCACGCGGGTCAAGTCTGGCGTGAAGTACAGCCTGTGGGGCGGCAGCATGGATGGGGTCACCACCACCTCCATGCACTTCGCCACGCGGCTGTAATACGTCCGGTGGACTGTGATACCGACCATCACCACCTGCGCACATGCAGGTCAAGTCTGGTGTGCAGTACAGCCTGTGGGGCGGCAGCGTCATCAACCTGGGAACGGAGGTGAGATGTGGTGTCCTTGGTGCGTACATGTGTGTTTGGTCGAGAATCGATCACCACCACCATCGCCACCACGGAGAGTCGATCACCACCACCATCGCCACCACGGAGAGTCGATCACCACCACCATCGCCACCACGGAGAGTCAATCACCACCACCATCGCCACCACGGAGAGTCGATCACCACCACCATCGCCACCACGGAGAGTCGATCACCACCACCATCGCCACCACGGAGAGTCGATCACCACCACCATCGCCACCACGGAGAGTCGATCACCACCACCATCGCCACCACGGAGAGTCAATCACCACCACCATCGCCACCACGGAGAGTCGATCACCACCACCATCGCCACCACAGAGATTCGATCGCCGCCACTATCGCCACCACGGAGAGTCGATCACCACCACCATCGCCACCACAGAGAGTCGATCACCACCACCATCGCCACCACGGAGAGTCGATCACCACCACCATCGCCACCACGGAGAGTCGATCACCACCACAACGGGGATATATATGTATAGCTGTTGGTCGTGGTTGCGATGACCGAGGACGGGGTCAACGACGCACCTGCTCTGATGAAGGCGAGGCGGGCACACACGCACACACACACGCACACACACACACACACACACACAGATCATGTACCTTTATATCCATTGCGCAGGTGCACCGCCGCAAGTACTTTGACGACATCGCGTCGTTCAAGCTGCCCGGCTGCTTTGCGATGACCGAGCTCAAGCACGGGTCAAACGTGGCGGCGCTGCAGGTATTTGTGGATAAGTGTGGATGTGTGTGTGGATGTGTGGATGTGTGTGTGTGTGTGTGTGTGTGTATGCGCATCGAGAGCCGACTCCACCCCACCCCCTCAACCGTCCTCAACATACCTCAACATACCGAGGACGTGCTAACCAACGAGTGGGCGATCCCCACACGAACCACCACCTTCCAACCAACCAACTGTCCCCCCTCGAATCCCTCCACCATCCAACCAACCAGCTGCCCTCCATCAACCGTCCAACCGCCCTCCCTCTGCCCCCCCAACCGCCAGACGGAGGCCACGCTCGACGTTCTAACTGACGAGTGGGTGATCCACACCCCGGACGAGGGCGCGATCAAGTGGTGGATCGGAAACGCGGCGGAGGACGGGCGCATGGCGACTGTGTTTGCGCGGCTGAAGGTGTGCGTGTGGCATCTCTTTCTTTCCAGCTCCCTCTCTCTCTCTCTCTCTCTCTCTCTCTCTCTCTCTCTCTCTCTCTCTCTGTCTCTCTCTGTCTCTCTCTCTGTCTCTCTCTCTCTGTGGGTTGGATTGCGGGCGCGATCAAGTGGTGGTGGATTGGCAAAATGCGGCGGAGGACGGGCGCATGTCGGCTGTGTTTGTGCGGCTGAAGGTGTGCGTGTGGCATCTCTCTCTCTCTCTTTCTCTCTCTTGTTCTCTCTGTGTGCGTGTGGGTTGCTGTGTGTGCGCGATCAAATGTGTGTGTGTTGGTGTGTGTGCGCGATCAAGTGGTGGATCGGAAACGCGGCCGAGAACGGGCGCATGGCGACTGTGTTTGTGCGGCTGAAAGTAGGGTTTCGGGTTGGGAGCCTAGGGTGCATGCGCGGTGCAAACTACCTCTAAGAGTGGGGTGTGTCAACAAATCTCTCCTGAAGTGGATTGTAACTCAACATCTCTACTCACTAGCCGTGCGGCATGGGGCGAGGCGAGGCCCCACCAGCGGGCGGGCACCATAATGGAGATGGCGGTTAAGAACGGGGAATGAGGCTACAGGGAGAGGATACGGGTTACAGATGCCAGAGGGGACGGCGGAACAAGGATCAGCCATAGGTGTCACGGGGAATGGCTAAAGAATGGGAATGAGGCGGGTGGTACGGGTGCTGGCGCGCATGGAGCGCGGCGCGACGCATGGAGATCGCATGGCGGCGCCCATGCATGGACGAGATTGCTGGCGGGCATACAGGAGATTGCTGGCGGGCATGGAGGAGATTGCTGGCGGGCATACAGGAGATTGCTGGCGGGCGTGGAGGAGATTGCTGGCGGGCATGGAGGAGATTGCTGGAGCCAATGGCGGTGGCGGGACTTGTAGTAGAACACAGGCGCAAACCAACATTGCGTTGCTGGCACTACCTGGGTGGTATAGGGTGGATCTGGGGGCCCAGTGTCCTGTCTAGGTCCAGTGCGTGCACGCGTGTGGGGGTTTACCCTCACCCCTACCAGGTAGCCAGCCAGTTTCCCACTGAAACTGAGTTTAAGGTGTTGGGCGCTAGCGCCGACACCGGTCTTATACATCATTCCTGGTGCCACACAGACTGTAATATCCATCATCATCATCAAGTCAAAATCCATCCCTTTCTCTCCCTCCCCCTTTCTACCCCCTCCCTTTCTAACTCTCTCTCTCTCTCCCTTTTCTCCCTCTCTCTCTCCCTCCCTCTCAATCTCCCTCTCTCCCTCTCTCTCTATCTGTCTCCCTCTCTTTCTCCTCTCCCTCTCCTTCTCTCACACTCTCACTCGCCCCCACTCTCTCGCACCCCCACACAGGTGCCCGACCACAAAAGCGGTGCCGGAAAGTTCATCGACCACGGCGTGCACGCGTTCATCGTGCCGCTGCGCGACGCCGCCGGCAGCGTGCTGCCCGGGGTGGAGATTCGCGACTGCGGGCAGAAGGTGGGATCCCTATACGACGATCCCCGTATGTATCTATGTACTTGGGACGATCCTTACGTAACGGTAGGACTATCATTAGGAGGAGAGGGGGGTGGGGGAATCCGCAACGCTGCCCGAAGACGGCAAACACAAATAAAAAGGAATAAAAAGGCTAATAAGTCTTTGACACCAAAGTAAGTACTGAAATAAATAGGGATGGAGATGCATGACTGCGGGCAGAAAGCAAACCTAGGATCCCTTCTATAAGATGATCCCTGTGTCTCTGTACTTGAGAGGATCCTTACCGAAAGGAGGGGTATCGTGGCGGGGCGCGGGTGAGTGGCGGGTGGGGGATATCTGAGACGCTGCTGTCCGGGGTGGGGAGTTCAGACTGCGGGCAGATCGTAGGGGAGTTGGGGGCGGTGATGCTTCTGCTCCGCATGCTCTGCATGTGTGTGCTCACACGCACACACCGTCTGCCTCTCTCACTCACACTCTCACTCTCTTTCTCTCAGTTTCTCTCTTTCTCACTCTCTCTCTCACTCTCTCATAGGCGGGACTCAGCGGTAAAGACAACGGAGCCATCCGCTTCACACACGTGCGCACTCTCACTCTCTTTCCCACTCTCTCTCACCCTCTCTCACTCACTCTCACTCACTTTTTACTCACTCTCACTCACTCTCACTATCTCTTGCACTCTCACTCTCTCTCTCACCCTTTCTCACTCTCTCATAGGCAGGACTCAGCGGTATAGACAACGGAGGAGGAGCCCTCCGCTTCACACACGTGCGCACTCTCACTCTCTGTCTCACTCTCTCTCTCTCACCCTCTCTCACTCTCTCTAACTTTCTCACTCACCCTCTCTCACTCTCTCTAACTCTCACTCTCATTCTCTCACAGGAGGGACTCAGCGGTATAGACAACGGATCCATCCGCTTCACGCGCGTGCGCACTCTCACTCTCTTTCTCACTCTCTCTCTTACTCACTCTCACTCACTCTCACTATCTCTCTCGCACTCTCACTCTCTCTTTCACTCTTTCTCACTCTGTCATAGGTGGGGCTCAACGGGATAGACAACAGAGCCATCCGCTTCACACATGTGCGCAATCTCACTCTCTTGCTCAATCAATCTCTATCTCTCACACTCTCACACTCTCTCACTCACTCTCACTATCTCTCTCATTCTCTCTCACTCTCTCTCACTCACTCTCATTATCTCTCTATCACACTCTCTCGCTCTCTCTTTCTCACTCTCACAGGTGGGGCTGAACGGGATAGACAACGGCGCCATCTACTGCACACACGTGCGCACTCTCACTCTCTTTCTCAATCAATCTCCATCTCTCCCGCCCTCTCTCACTCTCTCTCACTCACTCTCACTATCTCTCTCACTCTCTCACTCACTCTCACTCACTATCTCTCACTCTCACTCTCTCTCACTCTCACTCTCACTCTTTCTCACTCTCTCATAGGTGGGGCTCAACGGGATAGACAACGGAGCCATCCGCTTCACGCACGTGCGCGTCCCGCGCGTCAACCTCCTCGACCGCTTCGGCACAGTCGACAAGTCTGGCACGTAGGTGGACACACACACACACAAACGCACACGCGCACGCGTCTGCGCACACTCACGCACGTGCGTGTCCCGCGCGCCAACCTCCTCGACCGCTTCGGCACAGTCGACAAGTCTGGCACGTAGGTGGACGTGCGCACACACACGCACACGCGCACGCGTCTGCGCACACTCACGCACGTGCGTGTCCCGCGCGTCAACTTGCCTGACCGCTTTGGCACCGTCGACAAGTCTGGCACGCAGCTGGACACGTGCACGCAAACGTACACGCACACGCACACAAACACGCACACACACGCGCGAACACACGCACACACACACACACACACGCACACACACACACACCGCCTTCCCCAAACACACATGCGCACAGCTCCTCTCGCCCCTTCAGGTTCTTGTCACCGCTCACGATTCAAGCCAAGCGATTTGCTGCACACGCATACGCACACACGCACACACATGCACACGCATGCGCACACGCACACACACACACACACACACACACACGTGCACACACACACGCATGCGCGCACACCTCCTCGCCCCTTCAGGTACTCATCGCCGCTCGCCTCGCAAGCCAAGCGATTCGCTGCGACGCTGGGCGAGCTGACTGGGGGGCGCGTGGGCCTGGTGGGCGGAAGCGTGGGCGTGCTCAAGGTGCGCTTTTGCAGTTTTTCAATGTATTTTCGCAATTCTTCGTTCTTCTTGGGGTTTTCTAGGTCTCAGGAGGGGTAAGTGAGGCGTCGCGGGTGAGAGGCAGCCAAGCGACTCGCTGGGAGAGAGCTGAAGGGGGGGGGGGCCTCTGGTGGGCGGAGGCGTGGGCGTGTTCAAGGTGCGTGTGTGTGTGTTGGGTGGTGTGGTGTGGGTGGGGGGGGGGGGGGGGGGTGTGCGGAAGCGTGGGCGTGCTCAAGGTGCGTATGTGTGTGTGGGGTGGGGTGGTGGGGATATAGTGGGCGCGCACACGGTTGTAGGCAAGCCCTTTTAGGCAAGCCCTTTTAGGCAAGCCCAAGAGGACCCGCCCACACACACACACACACACACATGCTCGCGCACACTTGACACACACGCAAGCACACATTCTCACACATTCTCTCTCACACACACACACACACACACACACCTCCGTAGGGCGCCATCACCATCGCCGTGCGCTACTGCGCGATGCGCCAGCAGTTTGGCCCCCCGGGGGGACTGGAGATTGCTGTGCTTGACTACCAGACGACGCAGCAGCGGCTGATGCCGATCCTCGCGACGAGCTTTGCGCTCCACTTCTCAAAGGTACGAGGCAACAGCAGTGGTTTTCTTTTCAGGATTTTAAATTATTTATTCCACAGCCGGATTTTGCTTTGACCGCGTTGACCGTTGGCCTCCCGTTGACCATTTGTCCTCATATACAGGTCATTTGAAAGCTGTTGACGAGCTCTGTCCGGCGGGCTTGTCGGACTGACAATCTACTGCATGGGTTGAGCTGCATGCAAGGTCAAATTACAGCCAAAATACAGCCAAATGACTGTGGAGAGCCGAAAAGGAGATCACTGGGCAACAGCCAGCCCGCGATCGTCGTGTCTTCATGTGGCTGCTTGTTGGTTATTGGGCTGTTATTGGGCCTATAAGTCAGAGGTGTAGAGAAAGAGAGCGCGGTGCTCGACCAGACTACCAGATGACGCAGCACAGCGGCTGATGCCGATCCTCGCGACGAGCTTCGCGCTGCACTTCTCAAAGGAACGGGGCAGCCGTCCCGCCGCCGTCATCATGATGTGGTTGGTTGTCGATTGAGGCCCAAAGTCAGGAGGCGAGATGCAGAGAGAGAGCGGTGCTTGACTACCAGGCGACGCACCAGCGGCTGGTGCCCGATTGATTGGAAAAAAACCCCAAACCAACCCCCCCAACCCCTCGACGCAGTCGTTCCTCTGGTCCATCGCTGCACCTTGCTGAATGCGATGCCTGAACACACACACGCAAACTGGGGTGCATCCATTAAGACTGTGTGGGGTTATCGCATCGCTGCACGGTGGATGGTTTCCCGTGAAAGCGCGACCAGTCGATGGCCAGAATCCACGGCTATCCGTCCCGCGCGTTGCGGTGGGGCGGGCATGCCCAAGGGAGGGAGGCCCAGGCCCTGAGGGTCATTATTGTGGCTGAGTTGTGTGTGCGTGGCATGCGCGCACAATAGCTCACCTTTTTGCTCTAGGACTACGCGTTGGCAGGCAGCCGGCTGGTGGCCACCGCCTCTCACAAGTAAGTGTTAGGGCCAGAGCTGGACTTGGGTCTAGGTGGTGGTACAAGGATGAGAAGGTCGTCTTCGCTGGAAAGCTGATGTTACTGTTACTGGGGTTATCGCATGAGGTGCCTGGACACGCGCGCAACAGCTAAGGTACGCCCATTCATATCTTATGATCACACGATCGCATGCATGACTGCATGCTCGATGCAGTCATTTTTGGTAGGCTGGCGCGCTGCGTGGCCTTGCGGGCTCGACTAGTAGAATCCCCTAGACGTGTCGTCTAGGCCTTGACTCACGCCGCGGGGTCCTCCAGGCGCTTACATGTAAAAATTGTAAAAACGATGCAGTCATTTCTGGTCGACCGCTTCAGACCTTACTCTGAGCCAAAGCCTCTAAGGATGCTCCAGTTTAGTGTAAGTATGGAAGTCTCACACTTCCACACTTTGGACCTCTCATAAGCTAAGCTTTGGATGGAGAGGACAATCAAGAGCGAGGCGGGGCTCCTGATATTCACAATCACTAACCCCTCTTCTAGAGTTTCAACAACCCTGAGAGCTGTTATACTGGTTGTACTGGTTATACTGGTTATACACAGCTAAGCTCTGTGGAGAAGGTCTCTCTGCTTCTTTTGGTCTGGTTTGCATTCGACCAAACAGGTGTCTGTCGTTAAAGACTCTGAAGATTCCTAATAAGGAGTGAAAGACTGGGAGGTGGATAAAGCGCTCAAGGGATACCAGCTTCAGCTCGCTGTGCTGTCAAGACAATCGCCTGTTGTGACCACACACACGCACACTCACTCACGCGCTCACTCACAAACGTACACACACACACACACACACACACACACGCGGGTCTAACACGCCATCAAAGGTCTCTGACGGACTGTAAAATCGACCGACCACACACACACACACACACACACACACGTATCGCTCGCACACCCGAAACCCTTCACCCCAAACCCTAAACCTTGCAGTCGTTCCTGGTCGACCGCTACACTGAGATGAAGCGGTCAAAGGACGTGCAGCTGGTGGAGGAGGTTCACGCGCTCAGCGCAGGGCTCAAGGTGTGTGTGTTTGGCTGATTTTACAGTCCGTCGGACGCCTTTGATGGCTTATTAGTGTGTGTGTGCAGAGCCCCCCTCTCTCCCCCCTCGCCACCACACACACACGCACACACACACACACACACGCACACACACACACGGACACGCCCCCCCCACACACGCACAGGCCTACACCACACGCTACACCGCCAACGCGCTCTCCGTGTGCCGCGAGTCGTGCGGGGGGCACGGCTACGCGGCAGTGAACCGCCTAGGGCAGCTTCGCTCAGACCACGACATCTTCCAGACGTTTGAGGGCGACAACACGGTGCTGCTGCAGCAGGTGTGTGTGTGTGTGTGTGTGTGTTTGTGTGTGTGTGTGTGTGTGCGTGTGTGTGTCAGCTTCGCTCAGACCACGACATCTTCCAGACGTTTGAGGGCGACTACACGGTGCTGCTGCAGCAGGTCTGTGTGTGTGTGTGTGTGTGTGTGTGTGTGTTTGTGTGTGTGTGTGCGTGCGTGTGCGTGTGTGTGACGTGGCACTCCCCACACACCCCAGATATCAGCTCTGCCTCGCAAGGAGTACCGCGAGCGCTTCCAGGGCGCGCCGATCACCCACCCATCCACCCTCCTTGGATGACAGGAACGCGCACACACACACACACACGCACGCACGCACACGCACCAGGTGTCTGCCCTGCTTCTCAAAGAGTACCGCGAGCGCTTCCAGGGCGCGCCCATCACGAGCACGTACCGCTTCCTTGAGCAGGTGTGTGGCAGGTGCCTAACAGGTGCCTAGAATGTGCCTGGCAGGTGCCTAGCAGATGCCTAGCAGGTGCCTGGCAGGTGCCTAGCACGTGCCTAGCAGGCGCGTCGATCACGAGCACGTTCCTCGAGCAGGTGCGTGTGACAGGTGCCTAGTAGGTGCCGAGCAGGTGCCTAGAAGGTGCCTGACAGGTGCCTAGAAGGTGCCTGGCAGATGCCTGGCAGGTGCCTAGAAGGTGCCTGGCAGATGCCTAGAAGGTGTGTAGCAGGTGCGTAGCAGGTGCCTGGCACCCTAAACCCGCAACCTTGGATCGAAACCTGAGCCTAAACCCCGCCAAACGCAGATCGTGCGCGGCAGCCTGCCCGCCAATCCGCTCGTCGCGCACACAAAACCGCCCCCCGCACACGCACGCCACACACACCACATTGACCTCATACCATACACACACACACACACCACCACCCCTAAACAGATTGTGCGCGGCAGCCTGCCCGCCAGCCCGCTCGTCATGCACGACACCGCCCCCCCCCCAGACACGCACACACACACGCACACGCCGACTTCACACCCCACATCCCATCCTATCCACCCCCAAAACAGATTGTGCGCGGCAGCCTGCCCGCCAACCCGCTCGTCACGCACGACACCGACGTGCGCCACCTGCGCGACGGGGCGTTCCTCACGTCGGCGCTCGAGCACCGGTGTGTGTGTGTGTGTGTGTAGGGTTGTGAGGAGCCGCACATCTTGCCCTCAGAAGTCCGTATATACACGCCGTACATCCGTATATACGCACCATATGTGGGAGCACGCTCGGCACACTCACAGCTGCCTCGGAGTTCACCATCATGCACGCTACGCTTTTCAGTAAATGGCCATAACGTAATGTTGCTGCACGAGCGGCCGCGTGCCTGTCCGGAGCTCCGCGACCCTCCTCCTCCTGTCCCCTCCCCTTCCTCCTCTCCTCCTCAGTTTAGTCCACGACGTCGAGGCCAATCTCCTCGTTGTCCTCCGCATCCACAATCTTGCTGCTGCCGGTATTGCAAGTTGGGGCTAGTGAGCACTAGCGAGGGCTAGTGATACGCGCGCGCGCGCATGCCTGGGCGCCATGCGGTCATGCACATGCACCATGCACGCCCCCCGACAAGTACATCGGGGCGCCAAAACACACACAAACACACAAACACACACACACACACGCGCGCGCACACACACACTCTCTCTATTTATCTCCCTCCCTTCCTCTCCACCGCACAGCACCTCCCGCATCTTATGCACGCTCAGCCTTCGCCTCACCCACCCACACACACACGCACATGTATAATGCGCCATAGCAGCCGTCCGACGGACTGTAAGATGATCACGCACACACACACACACACACACACACCGCAGCACCTCGCGCATCCTGTTCACGCTCAGCCAGCGGCTGCGCAAGCACACACACACACACACACACCGCAGCACCTCGCGCATCCTGTTCACGCTCAGCCTGCGGCTGCGCAAGCACACGCACACACACACACACACACGCACACACACCGCAGCACCTCGCGCATCCTGTTCACGCTTAGCCTTCGGCTGCGCAAGCACACGCCCAAGATGGGCGGCTTCCACGCGTGGAACCGCTGCCTGAACCACGTGCTGAGCCTCGCCAACGCATACATCGAGGGCGTCATCTTCAAGGTGGGCGTTTCGAAATTTGAATTTGATCATCTGTTTTTTAGGTGCTCGGATGGAACCGCTGCCTCAACCATGTGCTGAGTCTGGCCAACGCGTACAAACGAGGGCGTCATCTTCAGGTGTGCATTTCGAAATTTGAATGTCTTTCTTGTTTGAGGTGCTGGGCGGCTTCCACGCCTGGAACCGCTGCCTGAACCGCGTTCTCGGCCTCGCACACGCGTACATCGAGGGCGTCATCGTCAAGGTGGGCGCTTTGGCCCATTTGTGGGTGCTGGGCGCGTCGTTGGGTGCGCGTCTGGGCTGCTTTCGTGTGTTTTGTGCGTCCCATTTTTTTGCAAGTGGCCATTGGACCGCTGCTTCAGCCACGTGCTCAGCCTCGCCAACGCACACATAGAGGGCGTGGTCCTCACGGTGGGTGGGTGGGTGTTGGGCGTGTCTTTTGGTGTGCATTTGGGCTGCTTTCGTGTGTTTTGTGCGTTTCATGTTTTGCAAGTGGACCGCTGTTTCAGCCACGTGCTCAGCCTCGCACACGCGCACATCGGGGGGCGTCGTCTTCAAGGTGGGCGTTTCGAATTGTACTTGTGAAGTCGTTATTTTGAGGTGCTCGTGTCGAACTTCGGTGCACGTTTCGAAATTGGGGTCTCTTTTTTGTTGAAGGTGCTCTGGTGGTGCTCGGATGGAACCGCTGCTTATTCCAACGTGACACACGCACGCACCAGTGGTGTCATTAAGGAATCCGAGAATGTGCTGTTTGCCCCCGCAACACTGGAGGGGGCATGCGGAATTGCCCCCGCAGGAGGCCTAGCCCCCGCGAAAAATATGAAAATCGACGAATTTGACACTTTTCGGGGCGAGATTTTCGCGATTCGCCCCCTTAGTTTCCCCCGAAGTTTCCCGGTTTGCGGGGGCGCTAATGACACCACTGGCACGCACACACACACACACACACACACACACACACATACATGCACACACGCACACACGCACACACCCACCACCCCCATGTCTGTGTAGCTCTTTGTGCGCGCCGTCGAGGGCTGCGTTGACCCCGACTGCCGCAAGGCGCTCAATCCAAACTGACACACGCACGCGCACACACACACACGCAACACACACACACACACACACACACACACCGTATCTGTGTAGGTCCTTGTGCGCGCCGTCGAGGGCTGCGTTGACCCCAACTGCCGCTAGGCGCTTAATCCGAACCGACACACGCACACACATACGCAACACACACACACACACACACACCGTATCTGTGTAGGTCTTTGTGCGCGCCGTCGAGGGCTGCGTTGACCCCAACTGCCGCTAGGCGCTTAATCCAAACCGACACACGCACACACACGCACGCAACACACACACACACACACCATATCTGTGTAGGTCTTTGTGCGCGCCGTCAAGGGCTGCGTTGACCCCGACTGCCGCAAGCAGCTTAATCCAAACCGACACACGCACACACACACACGCAACACGCACACACACACACACGCAACACGCACACACACACACACCGTATCCGTGTAGGTCTTTGTGCGCGCCGTCGAGGGCTGCGTCGACCCCGACTGCCGCAAGGCGCTCAAGGCGATGGCCGACCTCTTTGCGCTGCAGTGCATCGAGGGCGACATGCTGTTCAGGTGTGTGTGTGTGTGTGTGTGTGTGTGCGTGTGTGTATGTGTGCGTGTGTGTGTGTGTGTGTGAGAGATAGAGAGAGAGAGGGAGTGTGTGTGTGTGTGCAATGCCCGCCCGTGCACTCTCCCACGCACACGCGGAG
>VFSX01000539.1:15000-27500 GCA_016618255.1 Chlamydomonas sp. UWO 241 | reverse complement strand
GTGTCCACGTTCGGCATCCCCGACCACCCTCGCCACCCCCTCCCACACACACTCCCACACTTTCACACACACTCCCACACTCTCACACTCCCCCCACTGCCGCAGCTGCACGGCGTCGCCGTCTCGCCCGTGTCCACGCTCGGCATCCCCGACCACCCTCGCCCCTCCCCCACACTCCCACACTTTCACACTCCCCACACTGCAGCTGCGCGGCGTCGCCGTCCCGCTCGTGTCCACGTTCGGCATCCCCGACCACATCCTGCGCGCGCCGATCGGCCTCGCAAACTCTGGCTCGGCAGACGTGTACAAGGAGTACCTGCTCGCGGCCGGGTTCGACGTATGAGCTGCAGACATGCTCGATTGCGTGCGACGAACAGAGGGGGGCGTGCGGCCCTGGCGCTGCCACTGCCAGCCGCCTGAAAGCTGCCTCCGGCATGTGCGCAGCTGGCTCGTCAGACGTGCACAAGGAGAACGTGCTCGCTGCCGGGTTCGACGTATGAGCTGCAGAGATGCTCGCGCGTGCATTATAGAGCAGAGGGTGGTGGCAGGAGGCGAGATTGGTAGCCCGAATGGCTGGCCTGGGCAGCTGGCTCGGCAGAGGCAGAGATGGAGTTCCTGCCTCGCGGCTGGTTTTGACGTGTGAGATTATGATGCAGGCTACCGTTTTGTGAGGTAGATAAGTGGAGACGGGCAGTGTTGGTAGCCTCCCAAAGCTGTGTGAACCCTGCTACCGCCAGGTGCTAGCTGAAGCCCCCCAATCCGCCTTCAGGATGTGGCTGCAGCTGGCTCGGCAGTCGAGCAGTGCCTACAGCCCACGCTGTAGCTTAATCTTGAACCCACTGGCGTCGCCACCGCTGCCACGCCCAGCGCCGCCGCTGCTGCCTAGGCCTCCGGCCCCGCTGCGCGCTGCAGGTGAGCGTGCGCCTGCGGCGGCTTCATCCACTGCCAGCCGCCGCTCCTGCGCAGTCATGTCGAGCGCAGCTGCACCGTCGCCCTTGTCGTCGTCGCTGTCCTCGTCGTCGCTGTCAGGATGCGCCTTCGGCTTGCGCTCCCTCCGTGGTTGTTGGGCGGCGCCCCCGCCATGCTGCTGCTGCTGCTGCCGGCGGCAACGTCAGTCAGCCTCCCGCGCCGCCGCACTCCCTGCCACTCGCTGCCTCGCCAATTTGTTTTTTGCTGCTGCAACTACTGCTGCTGCTGCTTCCGGTGCGAGGTGTGGGCTGGCTGAGAGGGGGAAGGCTGCTCGGAGACTGTCCCAGACAGCTTTCATACACCCAAAACACCTCCTGCTGACATCCTCCGGCCAAGGCACACGCAACTCTTCGTCTTGTCCTTCCTCCGGGCCAGTTCGCGAGTGGCTGCTTCGGTGATTGAAGGCATCGAATGCGTCGCTGCAATGGGTCGCTGGCTTTGCCGGAACGGAGCGAAGGAACAGCGAAGGAACGCCTGGGACCCCACACCGGAATTCGAATGTGCGCACAAGGAGTGTCTGCATCCTCCCAAGCTTGCAAACGCACTCTCTGCTGCAGAGAATTCCATGCAGTATCTAGCTAGGGTACAGGCTTGCTACAGCTGCAGGTGTGGCGCGCACGAGCCAAGATCCAAGACCCGCGCGGACCCAGCGGAAGGTCCACACGCGCCACAGAGCAGAGCACAGCTGCAGCGCCGCGCCATCGTCCAACAAGCCAGGAAAGGGAGCCCGCCCACCGCCCCTTGGGGGGGAGGAACCACGTCCCCCTACTTCTTGCCCTTGGCGTCGCTCGACGCGAAGAGCGCCTGCCGCTTGGCCGTCTTCTTTGCGTCTGCAAACTTGGCGATGCTCTGGCCGCCCTTGCGCATCTGCGCGGCGCACATGTACAAGCGCAAACGCACGGCAGGCGGCGGTGGGGTGTTGTGAGGAGCGAGGAGAGGCGGCGGCGGGGGGGGGGGCGGGGATGGCAGCCGCCCTTGCAGCACCTGCGCAGAGCAGGCGTGGGGATCATGCACCATGTGGATTGAAGGGTGTTGCATGCACGGCAGGCATGGGAATGGAGGAGCAATGGATGGACTGCAGGGATGGATGCAAGTTCGGCGGGGGGAGGTGGGGTGAAGAGTGGGACGCCTGGTGCGCGGATGATGGACGGCAGGCTGGATGCACGGCAGACGGGAGGTTTGGGTGTTGTGCGGAGTGTGGCGCGGCGGCGGTGGGGGGGGGGACAAGGTGGGAGGGAGGGCGCGCCAGAGGTAGCCGCCTACTACCTACCACACACGCAAACCCGCAGCCCCTGCTCCTACACCCCGCCACCACCCCACACAACCCACCACAATGTAAGTGTTTGACGGGTTGTTGCGCCGCCGCGTGCGCTTGCCCTTGGTGAACACGCCCCACGGCGTGCACGACGGCCGCCCCCCGTTGGTGCGCCCTCCGTGCGGGTGGTCGACGGGGTTCATCGCAATGCCGCGGACCTTTGGCCGCCGCCCGCGCGCGCGGTTGGCGCCCGCCTGTGAGGATGCGTGCGTTGAGGTTGTTGTTCTTGCTGTTGTTGCTGCTGTTGCTGCTGTTGTTGCTTGTTGTTATTGTTGCTGCTACTGTTGTTGTTGCTGTTTCTGTTGTTGTTGTTGCTGTTGTTGCTGTTGTTGCTGTTGTTGCTGCTGTTGCTGCCCCTTGCCCATGTAGACCACGCGCTGCAGGTGGTAAGTAGACACCACAGTCAACATGTGTGTGCGTGCGTGTGTGTGCGCGTGTTTGTGGAGCAGAGCAGCCGTCCATCCCCACCGTGCCCATGTTGATCATGCGCTGCAGGTGGTTGGACACGATGCCGATCGTCGCGCGGCACTCGAGCGGGAACTTGCGCAGTTCGCCACTCGGCATCTGTGTGTTGTGTGTGTTTGCGTGAGTGTGTTTGCGTGAGTGTGTGTGCCACACGCAGCACAGCGCAGCGCAGCACAGCACAGTGTAGCACATCACAGCACTTCGCAGCGCAGCACACCGCAGCGCAGCGCATAATGGCGCAGCGTCGCACAGCGCAGCACCCATCTGTAATCAACTAGGACACAGGCACAGGGTCATCAGCTGCGCACCTTCACGACCGCGTAATGTTCGTGCTTGACGGAGATCACGGCGCTCGTGTGCGCGGCGCGTGCAGCCTGTGTGTGTGCGTGTGTGTGTGTGTGCTGAGGTCAGGCACGTGAAAAGAGGCTGGCGGGGCATCTTCACGACCGCGTGGTGCTCGTGTTTCACGGAGATCACGGCGCTCGTGTGCGCAGCGCGTGAAGCCTGGAGTGGTGTGTGTGTGTGTGTGTGCTGAGAGCACATGAAAGTAGCTGACGGCGCATCTCCACGACCGCGAAGTGCTCGTGCTTGACGGAGATCACGGCGCTCGTGTGCGCGGCGCGTGCAGCCTGTGTGTGTGTGTGTGTGTGTGCTGAGGTCAGGCACGTGAAACGAGTGGTGGTGGTGTGTGTGTGTGCTTGTGTGTGTATGTGTGGATATGTGTGTGTGTGCTTGTGTGTGTGTGTGTGTTGATGCCAGGAACATGCGGGGAATGAGAAGGCCACAAGAAGGCCAGGCGCAGGAAACACGGGGGAGGGGAAGGGAGGGGGCGGGGAGATAGCAGAGAGAAGTGGGAGGTTCGGTGCCATGCCTGGATGTGTGTTCGTGCGCGCGCGCGTGTGTGTGGGGGGGGGGGGGGGAGGGGCGTCCCCGATCGACCCACCGTTCCTCCTGCGCCCGGCGTGTATACTCCAGGTTGTGCAGCGGTTGTCCGACGGGGATGGTGCGGCGCGCGGTGCGCGTGCACGTGTGTGTCGCTCTCGTTCTTGCACCCCATAGGGGACCTCTAAACAAGTCCACGAACTCCCCACCTTTCCTCCCGCGCCCGGCGTGTACTCCAGGTTGTGCAGCGGTTGTCTGACGGGGATGGTGAGGCGCGCGGTGCGCGTGCACGTGTGTGTCGCTCTCGTTCTTGCATCCCATAGGTAACCTCTAAACAAGTCCACGAACTCCCCACCTTTCCTCCCGCGCCCGGCGTGTACTCCAGGTTGTGCAGCGGTTGCCCGACAGGGATGTCCCTCAGCCGCAGCACGCACCCGGGCAGCACCGGCGCTGAGTCGCCAGCCATGAGCACGCTGCCTGGGGCGCAGCCCAGCGGGGCGACGTGGTAGCGGTACACGGGGAGCGCGCCGGCTGGGGTGATGGTGGGTGCGTGCATGCTTGTTTAGGGTTTTAGTGCAGTTTAAGTGGGAGAGCACGAGATGAAGGAATAGCGGGACGGCGTGGTCGCAGTACACAGGGAGAGGAGAGCGCCGGCTGCGGTGTGCGTGCGTGTGTGTAAGGGGCTGTCGCAGGCGGGGCCGTGAGGTGTGGCGGGGTCGTGGGAATTTGTGCGTGCATGCGTGCACACACATACACACACACACACACCTCTCTATCGAATCGCATCAGCGCCGGGACCCCCCCCCAACCCTAAAACCTTAAAACGCGAAACCAACATACCTCGGTCGTATCGCGTCAGCGCTAGGAAAGCTGACCGGTTGGGGTCCGCTTCCACTCGCTGCACGATGCCTTTTACGCCTGCGTGTGTGTGCATGTGTGTGTGTGTGTGTGTGAGTGCGGGGGTCCACTTGCTGCACGATGCATTTTACGCTTGCGGGTGTGTGCATGTGTATGTGTGTGCATGTGTGTGTGTGTGCGGGCCTCCACTCGCTGCACGATCCCTCTTATGCTTGATTGAGTTAACGCGTGCGTGCGTGCATGTGCGTGCGCGTGTGCACGCGTGCATATGCGTGTGCACATGTGCGTGTGGATGTGCGTGTGCGCATGTGCGTGTGCATGAGCACGTGCGCACGCGTGCGCGCGCGTGTGTGTGTGTGTGTATGTGTTTGTGTGTTTGCGCGTGCGGTGTGTGTGTGTGTTTGCGCACGTGGTGTGTGTGTGTGTGCGCACGTGTGTGTGTGTGTGTGTGTGTGTGTGTGTGCGCACGCTACGAGCACGCATGCGTGTATGAGAGTGCCCGTGTGAATAGGGGGACCCAGGACCGTGTGTGCGAGTATACATGTGGTCGATGTTTCAGCCCGTCGCACGCCTTCGATGGCGCATAAGACCCTCCTGGAAAGAGGCCGGCAGCTGTCAAAATAAGTGTACGTGCATGTTTGCATGTTTGTGCGTGTTTGTGCATGTTTGTGCATGTTTGTGCTTGTTGGTGCTTGTTGGTGCTGGTTGGTGCTTGTTGGTGCATGTTGGTGCATGTGAGAGGGGGGCAAAGGCCAGTGCACTCGACAACCGCACCATCTAGGTCCCGTCGGTCATAGTCCACGGTGCGGAGCACCCGCGCGTCGCCCCCGCCTCGCCCACGCACGCGCAGCCGCCCGGTGTGGTCGCGCCCGCCTGGCGTGTGTGTGTGTGTGAGAGAGTGTGCGTGCGCGTGTGTGTGTGCGTCTGTGTGTGTGTGTGTGTCAGTGATGCAGAATGTGTTTTGGCGTAATGGCGGTCTTACGACGCGCGGAGGCCCCAGCCGGGCCTGCCGGCCCGGCGCTTCTACGCGGGCTGTGGCGCGATTCTACACGGCCATTTTCCCGGGGGCTGCGCTCACGGACCCCCGCTGTCCAAAGTGTTCTTGTTGGTGGACCGGCAGTAACAGTAACAGTAACAGTAACACGGGGTTGCCAGCTTAGCAGGCTACTCTTCTACTAGAGACACCCGCCGATACTCCAGCACACTTAAGTACTAGAGTACCGCCGGCTCCCGGCCGATAGACTACCGCTCCCGCCGGCTAGACTACCCCAAACAGCGGTCTCTGAGAGACATGTCTGGCAAGGACCGGCAGTATCTTTTTTCCGCTGCTCCCCATTTCTCTTTCTCTCCTTAGTTCTTGCTTAGTTCTCTTCTTTGTCTTTTCCCTGTGCCTCACAAACATCGCAACCACAAACCCACACAAAGCGTGTCAATTATTGGTGTACATCAGGGGTGTCCCTGATGCAAATCTGCATGTACACTTCACCCCCGCGCCTGCGCCGCTCTCTGCAGATGCGCGAGTGGCTCAGCGTGGATGAGCACACACAATCTGCCCCTACAGCAGACAAGTAGCTAACTTGTCTGCTTGAGTAGAGCGCTGCGGCGGGTGTGCTACCAGCCCCGCTTCTGGTGGTTTGGGGGAAGGCCTCTGGATCAGCACACACAATCTGTCCCTCCCCCCTAGTGGCTCACGAGCATGCAAGCAGCGAAAGCCAGAGCCACATTAGAATTCTGAATTTTGATGGCATCCGTAACAATGTTGGTTTTCGGCGAAGCCCCCCCTCAGAGGGTGTAGCCCCTGTGGTTCATATTGCGAATCGCACAATAACTGGGCTCCCTGCCCATTACCTCATGACTAAGGCTTTTGAACCACGATGCGCGGGGCTAGGGGCGGGGGGGAGGGGGTAAACAGATCATGGACACTCATCATAACTTGGTGTTGCGCGAAGCCCGCCACTGCGTTTGAGGCACATCGCCGCTGCGTTGCCCCCCGCACCCCGCTTATGCGCCATAAATTTGCAAAAATGGAATGGGACCGCGCTGGGGGGTGGGTGTGTGGGCTGCGTGCAGGCGAGAGGGGGGGCAATCTCGGGGCGATCTCGAGGTGGTGGCCGGGCCGCGGGCTGTCGTGCTCACTCTCCTCCCCTCCCCACCACGTCGATCGCGCAACAGACGTTATGTGTTCGGGTAACAGTCGCATTACAGGGGCAAGGGAGGGCCCATGCGGCGCGGTGTGCGAGGGCCGATAGTTGCGGAACGGGTTACGGAACCGAGCCCCGCTTCCCCCTATGCCCCTCATCGAATGGGACTCGACTGCAGCACTGCATGTGCATTCCTAGGTGCTGCTGTGAGAGTGGCGTGTCTCCATGCGTTGTGCATGCAGCGTGCGCGCGCATGGGGTGGGCACTGTGTGTGTGTGTGTGTCTGCGTGTGTGTGCGTGTGTGCGCCTGCGTGTTGTGCCAACGCTGTGCGTGCACGTGTGTGTAAGGTTCGGCGGTCTATACATAGTCCTTGATAAATTAATCTTAATTAAGCTTAATTAAGGTCTATACGTGCGGAGCGCCGCGCGTATAGTGTCGACTGCGGGGACCTTAATTAAGGTGCTCGCCGAGTGTGGGGGGCCGCGAACGGGGCACTTTGGCCTCCCCGCGCTGTGTCAGCGCACCAGCGGGGCCATACGAACCCAATGCGTCGCCGTGACGCGCGGGAGGTCGCGATATCGGCCACCGGAGGGAGTCCCCCACACTCGTTCGACTGCAACAGCTGGCTCGTAGGACCCCCGAATGAGGTCCCACCACTTGCGACGCCTCAGAAATGCGCAGGGGGGGCGATGTACTTTAGTTTGGCGCAGGGTTGCATGGGGGCATGGCTGCATCTGCATCCATGCAGTGGGTGGGTGGGTTGGGGCAGCACAGGTGGCCAGGAGCGTTCCCTGGATGCCTAGGCATGCTTTGCAACATAGTGAGACCTAAAGGCAGCCATAGTAGAGACATGTCCTGGGGTTGCTGATCGCGCCAACCTCAAGAGGGGGACGGCCGATGCGATCGTGCGCACGCAGCACTCAGTGAGAGCCAGAGCCGCGCCATATGCATGCTTGATTCAAAGCTCTTCGCTGAGCGCGTGACTCTGACGACGCTGCTGCTCTAGGACACGTCCAAGGGCTACCTAATGAGGCGCAAGGCAGCTGAGATGCCGGGCCCCGCGCGCCGGCGGCGGCGGCGGCGCCGCTGCCCAAGCTAGGCCGCCGGATCGTGCCAGTGAGCTAGTGATGCCGCTGCCCGTCAAATGCTGCTGCCCGCGGGGGCGTAGCTGAGGCACGAGTTGTGTGCTGGGTTCGTATGTCAGCAACTGCTGGAGTAGGGTAATGCATCACATATGAAGCGTGCTGAAGCGTGTGGGTAAGCAGCGGGGCCGGCCGACCGGATCGTGAGGGACTAGTGATACCGCTTTCCGCCTGATGATAATGCCCGCTTGGGCGTAGCTGGGGCACGTGTGAAGTGTGCTGGGTGGTGGGTGCTGAATTCAGCGACTGTAGGGGTAGGGTGTAAGTACTTGAGTGGGTGGAGAGGTGTTTACTGCGGCGGAGAGGCGCCTACCGCGGCGTCCACCAAGCGCACAGCATCTTGTATTGCTTCTCACGACTCTCAAAAAAATCATCGACAAGTCCTGGTCGTGGTTCTGAGCTCCATAACTGGCGTAGAAAAATGTCAAACTTTCGGATTTCAGCTGGGATTTTTTCCCTGGGAGTCAAGTTTTTACCTTAAATTAATTAAGCTTACAGTTACAGTTACAGTTACATGGCATTCCAGCTAAGACAACACTAGTCCTAGTGCCACCGCCCTGTGAAGGACGATAGCCACCAGCCGGTTACCTGCCGTCTAGACCACCGCTCCCGCCGGCTAGTTTAGACCCAAACAAGTCCCTGAGGGACATGTCTGGCAAGGAGCGTATAGGAAAGGACCGTCCTCCTCCTGGCCTTTGAGGCCAACCACGCCGGCTGTGCCGACTGGCGGCGCTGAAGCAGAAAAGTCCCCGCCTGGCATGGTGCATGGTTGTCCAACTCCATGCATGGGGCTCTGCCTGCGCCCCATGCGTCATGCATGGCCAGGTCCCACCCTCCAGGGGGGCCTGGGCAAACAGAGTCGTCATGGCAGGCTGCCTGAAGACCAATGCCGACGCCAGTCACCGGCAGACGAGTGCCCCCGAGGGTGAGCGCGGTGACAAACGCTGCGATGGTGAAGCGGATAAACTCTGTTGTTGCCTCGGCGGTCACCACCGCTGAAGCCCTGATGGTAGCTCGCCCCCACGAGCAGCCATCTTGACCGATGTCCAGCATGCATTGACGGGCGCCAGCTCCTCCGCTCGTCGATCAACTCGTCGAGATCAGTGCCGCATGGCGTCCTGCATGGGAGGAGGATAAGGGCCGTCTCCCAGCACGGGTCGCGGCAGCGCCGCGGCTACTCGCCAAGCCATGACAGCGCCGGGCAAGCCGCTCCTGTAGTTTCCACCGAGGGACAGTCTAGCAGGAGCCAGGCCAGTCGTATTTTATCCCGCTCGTCAGCGGCACGGAGATCCTAGTCACCAGCAGCGCCGCATTGCAGGGTCCAGGGCTCGGCGACGAATTAAGCTTAATTAAGCTTAATTAAGGTGACTGTTTTTCGGGCCAACTTATTATCCTACGGTTACGTGTGTGTGTGTGTGTGGGGGGGGGGGCTCGATTAACGGAGGCGCGTTCTCGTCGCCGAGCCCTGGACCCAGCAATGCGGCGCTGCTGGTGACGAGGATCTCCGTGCCGCTGACGAGCGGGGTAAAATACGACTGGCCCGGCTCCTGCTAGACTGCCCCTCGGTGGAACACTTCAGGAGCGGCTTGCCCGGCGCTGCCATGGCTTGGCGAGTAGCCGCGGCGCTGCCGTGGCCCGTGCTGGGAGACGGCCCTTGTCCTCCCCCCATGCAGGACGCCATGCGGCACCGATCTCGACGAGTTGATCGACGAGCGCAGGAGCTGGCGCCCATCAATGCATGCTGGACATTGGTCAAGATGGCTGCCCGTGGAGGCAGGCTACCATCACGGCTTCAGCGGTGGCGACCGCCGAGGCAACACAGAGTAAATCCGCTTCACCAATCGCAGCGTTCGTCACCGCGCTCATCCTCGGGGTCGCTCGTCTGCCGGTGACTGGCGTTGGAAGGTCTTCAGGCAGCCTCCATGACAACTCTGTCGTCCATGCACCCCTGGAGGGTGGGACCTGGCCATGCATGAGGCATGGGGCGCCGGCTGAGCCCCATGCAAACGAGAGCTGGACAGCCATGCACTGCCAGGCGGGGACCGTTCCAGTCAGCGCCAGTCGGCTCTGCCGGCTTGACTGGCCACAAGGCCACTACTGTGACCCTGAGGAAGGTCCTCTCCTATATGCTCCTTGCCGTACATGTCTCTCAGAGACCGCTGTTTGGGGTATTCTAGCCGGCGGGAGCGGTAGTCTATTGGCCGGGAGCTGGCGGTACTCTAGTACTTAAGTGTGCTGGAGTAACGGCGGGTGTCTCTAGTAGAAGAGTAGCCTGCTTAGCTGGAAACCCCGTGTTATTGTTACTGTTACTGTGTGTGTGTGTGTGTGTTGACGCGCCCGTTTGAGGGGGAAGCTTCGCTGATTTTCACGCCGCTTTGCGGCGCGCTCTGACCTTGTCAGGCTATGGAAGCAGTCTGGAGTGGGCAAAACAACTCAGCACGCACGCCCAGACGAGCTGTCGCACGCGGCGTGTTTGCATGGCGCACGCGTGTTTGCATGCATGCAGTGGGCGCCGGGGCTCAGACCCCGCAGGTGATGCAAGAAACAGTGATGCATTGTGTTTTATACTAGAGAATGGCATGATCTGCTACAGGAGCCAGGCATGGGGGGCTGTTACACTTAAATCAAGCAAAAGTGTGACCAACCACCTCTCCTCCTCCATCTCCGCCCCCTTCCACCGATCATTGCGCGAGCTGAGCTCTGATCGGATCTGATGCTCGCCGCCAAAGGCGCCCAACGCGCAAGGCGCCTGAAGGCGCCGCGCTAGGCAAGGCAAAACGCGGCTTCGCCGCGCCCCGCCGCGCTACGCGCGGGTCCCGCCAAACGACCCGAAATTATGCGAAAGCATGCGCGTATAGCACTTTCTGCATCACTAGTGTGTGTGTGTGCCCCCGCCTCGCCCACGTATGCGCAGCCGGCCCGTGTGGTCGCGCCCACCTGGCGCGCGCGTGTGTGTGCGTGTGCGTGTGTGTGTGTGCATCACGGTGCGTGTGTGTGTGTGTGCGTCGCCTCGCCCACGCACGCGCAGCCGGCCGGTGTGGTCGCGCCCGCCTGGCGTGTGTGTGTGTCTGTGTGTGCGTCTGTTTCTGTGTGCGTGTGTGTGCGTGGCCCCGCCTCGCCCACGCACGCGCAGCCGGCCTGTGTGGTCGCGCCCGCCTGGCGTGTGTGTGTGTGTGTTGTGTGTGTGTGTGTGCGTGTGTGTGTGCGGTTGTGTCCGCCTGGTGAACAAGCATGCGCACGTGCACGCGTGTGTGTGTGTGTGTGTGTGGCCGATTTCACAGTCCTTTGGATGCCTGTGTGTGTGTATGTGCGTGCGTGTGCGTGTTTTTTGGGGGGGGGGAGTCTGAATCACGCCCCGATCGGGCGAGGCACTAGTAACAGAGCAGACAAACTGCCGCCACCTGGCCGTCTCTTCGTCTCGTCATACCACGGCTCGGCGAGCACAAGTGGCACAGCTAGTGCAGAAATGCACATCCGCGGCCCGCCAGTGGTTCCGCTAAGGATATTGTGAAAATCGTGGCTAAATCCGGGCCTCACGGCTCACTTCCTCAACCCGCCGCAGGCAGTTTTTTCGAAAGTGCAAAACGTGTTTCACACTTTTTGGGTCGGAATTCGCGCATCTCCGACCCGCAGCGCCAGCCCACATCGGCAAATCTCAGCCCGGTGTAGGTTTGCGGGTTATGGGTGGCCCCACCACATTCACAACGCCTGAGGCGGCGCCTCAGGCGTCCCATTCACTTGCGCGGATCAGGCGGCGCCTCAGACGCTCCGACCGCCTAAAGCGCCGCCTGAGGCGCACCCACGATCGCCTCAGGTGCCGCCTCAGGCATTATCCAAACCGCCTCTGGCGCCACCCCGACAGCCTTAGGCGCCCACCACCGCGTTATGATCGCATTCACTTGCGCAGATTACATGAT
The DNA here is from genome assembly GCA_016618255.1 of Chlamydomonas sp. UWO 241. Lineage (NCBI taxonomy): Eukaryota > Viridiplantae > Chlorophyta > Chlorophyceae > Chlamydomonadales > Chlamydomonadaceae > Chlamydomonas > Chlamydomonas priscui. The sequence goes on along the minus strand of VFSX01000539.1, from coordinate 15,810 downwards.
GGGGCTGTGATGGGGTTGGCTAACGGAAACACTGGCGGCCGCACGCACCTGTGCGCGTGACGGGCGTGGACAGCGAGGGGACCGGCGGCCCGGTGTACACCCCCAGTGCGTCGAAGTCGATGGAGATCTTGTGGCGCTGGCCGGGCGTGGTCGGCTGCCAGTAGATGAGGCCTGCATGCGAGGGAGTGCGTGTGCGTGTGTGTGTGCGGTGTGTGTGTGCTTGTGTGTGCGTGTTTGCGCGCGCGCGCGTGTGTGTGTGTGTGTGTGTGTGTGTGTGTGTGTGTGTTGGGGAGGGGGCAAGCCGTTTGCAGGTGTTGCGGGTGCGCATGCATGCATATGAAGCCGCGCCATGCCTCTCGTTTTGCATGGAGTGGCTGCATTGCATGGGGTGGCTGCATCCATCCCGCCCTCATGCAAACGCGATGTGACGAACAGCACGCGTGCGTGTGCCAGTCCATAACAGGCCGGCGCCACGGCGTGCTCGCCCCACTGCCGTACGCACTCACCCTCCACGTCCTTCTGCCTCTTAAACCGGTACGTGTACTTGGATCTTGCGAACTGCAGCTGGTACGCGCCTGCACATGAGCGAGCCATGCACTGATCGCCATGCTGCACCATGCAGCATGCATGCGCGTTTGCAGGCACCAGGCATCTCATGGGGACAGAGCTCGTGTGGGAGACCATGCACGTGCTCTGTGCTCGCCTGCCACCGCGCTCGTGAGGCTGGACCCGCTGGTGGACGCCAGGCACGTCTCCTGCGAGAGCGCATCAGGAGGCGTCAGAACATGCCATCTCTGCCATGTGCCTGGC
>VFSX01000539.1:0-10000 GCA_016618255.1 Chlamydomonas sp. UWO 241 | reverse complement strand
TGGCGCATGACTGGCGCATGCGTGGCGCGTGGCGCATCAGAGACGCATGAGTGACGCATGAGTGACGCGGCGAGCCCCAACACACACACACACACACACCGCGCGCACACACGCAGGCGGCGCGCGCGCCCACCGTGTCCCCCGAGGTCGCCGCAAAGATTGCGACGGTCAACGCCGCGGAAGCCGCGTCCGCTGCGGAGCCCTCGTGGGGCTGGGGCGCAAAGGGATGGGATGGACCGGCGAACGAGCAGGTGTGTGTGTGTATGTGCGTGCGTGTGTGTGTGTGTGTGTGTGTGTGTGCGTGTGTGTGTGTGTGCTGATACGGAGGAACTCGTGGGGCTGGGGCGCCAAAGGGTGGGACGGACCTGCGAACAAGCAGGTGCGTGTGTGTGTGTGTGCGTGTGTGTGTGTGCGCGCGTGTGTGTGTGCTGCTGCGGAGCCCTCGTGGGGCTTGGGCGCCAAGATGTGGGACGGACCGGGGTTCGAGCAGGTGCGTGTGCCTGCGACACACACACACATACACACACACAGACACACAGACAGACACACACACACGTTCCATCGTATGCACACACACACGCACTCACACATGTTGAATTGCAGATCGTTACCTACTAGATAACGGCGGTATCGTTCCAGAGGTCTGCTTGGGGGCGTCTTGTCAATATCGGGTGACCGCTCGTCAATATGAGGACACACACGCGCGCACACACGCACGCACACACACGCAGGGCCCGCGCACGACCGGCGCGGCGGGCGGTGTCGAGGACGGCCTCATCCCCACGATGCCGCCGCACCTCAAGCACTACTTTGTCGTGGAGGAGGCGCGCCACAAGGTGTGTTTGTGTGCGTGCGTGCGTGTGTGTGTGTGTGTTTGTGCATGTGTGCGTGTGTGTTTGTGCATGTGTGTGTGTGTGTGTGTGTGTGTGCCAGGGCCGTACAGGGTGGTGGTGGTTGACGTCCGGGAAACCGGACGTTGGGTGGCATCTGCGTCCGGGACCCCGGACGCGGGTGTGGCTGGCCGTCCGGAAGTGTGAAAAGTGTGGACTTTTCACACTTTCTGTTTTTTTTTGCAGTGCCTCTGTCTCTTCCTGTCTACATCAGCCCTTCGACCATCGCAAAGCCTGCTTATTCATGATGCCAATTTATAAGTACAAAGCGTGTTGATTCTCGGTGTTTTACTGTATTCGTATGTACGAACACGTGTGTCTGCGCTCTCTGCGCACGCGTGCGAAGCCCTTCCCAGTCGTTGTCCTCATACGGAATGGCATCGTGTGCAGTCTATGACAGCAGCCTGGGGGGCAAAAAAAGCTGGCTTGAGTCCACGCTCGCCCAGACGAGTTGTTGCGCATGGCGCACGCATGCATGCATGCAGTGGGGGCCGGGGCGCAGCCTGTCTGGAGGTTGTGTTAGAACCAGTGATACATTGTGTCTTAGTCTAGATAGTGGCATGATCTGCTGCAGAAGAGCCAGGCTGTGGAGGGATCTTGGCGGCGGTCACACTTGAATCCAGCAACAGTGTGACCAACCACCGCGCCTCTTCCGCATCATGGCTCTCAGCGCGCGATGCGAACTGATTTAATGCTGGTCGCGAGAGGTGCCAGAGGCCAGAGGAGAGGAGAGAAGAGCTTCGGGGGAGAAAAAAACGGACGGGGGCTAAAAATGGCGTCTGGCTTGCCGGACGGGGCCCTGCGGGCCCCAGCGTTGACGTCCGGAAAACCGGACGGAGCCTGCCGCGCGCGTTCGGATGGCCTGTGCTTCGGGGCGTTGGCGTCCGATCCGGACCCGTTTGAACGGCCCTGGTGTGTGCGTTTGCGTGTTTCAGGGTTTGCCACGATGCCGCCGCACCCTACGCACTACTTCGTCCAGCCGTGTGTGGTCCACGCTCTGAACATGCAGCTGCTACCAAGCAGCTGCCTGACTTACATGCACCCCCCCCCAATACACACACACACACACACACACACACACACACACACACACACAGGCAGACTGCCTTTCTGCGGCGCGATCCACGCGCTCGACCTGCAGCGCGCGCTCGTGTTCATGAACTACTGCCCCACCCACCCCACCCCACCCCAACTCCTAAACTCTAAAACCCCAACCCCTAAACCCCATCAGGCTGACTGCCTGCGGCGCGCGATCCACGCGCTCAACCTGCAGCGCGTGCTCGTGTTCATGAATTACCAGGACCGTCTCAAGGACGTCATGTTCAAGGTGGGTCTGTGGCTGCGCGATAGCTGCTTGGCAGCTGCATGGTGGCTGCTCGGAAGATGGATGGTAGCTGCATGGTAGCTGCCGGCTCAAGGACGTCATGTGGGTCGGTGGCTGCATGGTAGCTGAGTGGTCGCTGAGTGGTAGCTGAGTGGTAGCTGCATGGTAGCTGCATTCAGGCGTGACGCTGATACGTGCGTCACAGAGTTGCCACGCCACGACGCCATCACGCTTCACACGTTGTGCATCACTGCCGTGTGTGTGCGCAGCTCCAGGCGCGCAGCATGATGGCAGCTGCCCCCCCCTCCCTATCCGAGTGTGTGTGTGGGTGTGTGCGCAGCTGCATGTACGCAACATGAAGTCGGCGTGCCTGCACGGAAAGAGATTCCAAGCCCTGACGCACGTGCCCCCCCTCCCCCTACCCGTGCGTGTGTGTACGCAGCTCCAGGCGCGCAACATGAAGTCGGCGTGCCTGCACGGGGAAATGTCAAAGCTCGCGCGCGCCAACGTGCTCAACGACTTCAGGCGCGGGCGGTCGCGCGCGCTCGTGGTGGGTACCATAGTGACACACTCATACACACACACACACACACACGCACACAAACACACAAACACACACACATGCACACGCACGCGCCAACGTGCTCAACGACTTCAGGCGCGGGCGGTCGCGCGCGCTTGTGGTGGGTACCATAGTGGCACCCACACCCACACACACGCATGCATGCCTGGACACACACGCAGGCACGCGCGCACACATACACACAGCACACACATGCGCGTGTGTGTGCGTGTGCACGCGTGCGTACACACGCACGCACACACGCACGCACACGCATGCACATGCATGCACACATACACACACATACGCGCACGCACGCGCACGCCAACGTGCTCAACGACTCCAGGCGCGGGCGGTCGCCCGCGCTCGTGGTGGGCTTGGTGCACACACCTTCAAACACACACTTTCAAAACACACACACACACGCACACACGCACCACACGTGCACACACACCCGCACACATTCGCACACACACATACGCACACATACGCACACACGCTCATGCACACACACTCACCACAGGTGAGCGACGTCGTGTCGCGCGGCCTGGACGTGTCTGCTATCGACGCCGTCTTCAACGCAGAGCTTCCCTCCAGGTGCGCATCCTTTACCCTACGCCCTTGTCCCTTAGGGTGTGTTCCCACTCGCACTCTAAGAAGTTTTCATATACTTTTGCACACACACCGGCAATCGTTTCAGAAGTCGAAACACACACACACACACATACACACACAGACTTGCCCCCACCCTCCCTCCAGCGCGTCGCACTACGCGCACAGAGCAGGCAGGACCGGACGCATGGACACACACAAGGCACACACACACACATACATACACACACACTATCTCACACCCCCACACATCCTCCCCCATGCAGCGCGTCGCACTACGCGCACAGAGCAGGCAGGACCGGGCGCATGGACGCGCCCGGCACCGTGATTTCGATCGTGACGCGCGCCGAGATGTTCGTGGTGGAGAAGCTATCAAAGGTGCGTGTGTGTGCGTGTGTGTGTGCGTGAGACTTTGGGCTACTCTTTGAAGAAGACGCGGCGGCAGGGCACGGAGGCGCTGCTCTGGCCATGTTTTTGTTAGCAAAAATCGTATGCTCGGGGGTGTTGTGTGTGCGCGTGTGCGTGTGCATGTATGTGTGTGTGTGTGTTTTGCGTGCAGGGGCGCACATGCAGGAGACTCAGTACGTGTCGCACATGCTGGCCATGGGCTCGAGTTCTTAGGGCGTGCCCGATCTGATGTGTGCCCAGTGCGTACGTGATATCTGATTTCTCTGTGCGCGCGTGTGTGTGCGCACTTTTGTGATTCAATGTGTGCATGGATGTCCCCAGCGCCAGCCCGCATCGGCCAATCTCACCCCGGAAATGCACTTTGCGGGGTGCGAGGGGGCTCACGGAAACACTGGCGCGCGTATCAGCGAGACACACTCCTAGATAGAGGCCTGCGGGGAAGGGAGGGGAAGATGGGGCGTGATGCGCGTGCGTGTGCTTGTGCGTACGACCTCGATCCGTTCTGATGATTTTGACCCGTGAGCACACACTGCGCACAGAGGCTGGGCGTGCCCATTTCGGGGGCGCACATGCACAATGTGCCCACTTATCTGATCTGGTCCGTGTGCCCGGTGTGCACAATGCCCCCCGTGCCCCCCCAAATCCAATCTGATCTCGTCTGAATCCGTGTGCACCCTCACCATGCCGAGGCTCGGCGTGCCCATTTCAGGGGCGCACATGCACAATTCTCCAATGATCTGGTCGCATCCGTGTGCCTTCCAATCTGATCTGATGTCATCCGTGTGCACCCTTGCCATGCAGAGGCTGGGCGTTCCCATCATTGAGGCGCACATCTCGCACGGGGAGATGGTGCTCGGCCCGGCGCCCGAGACGCTGAGGTACGGCGATGGCATGCGCCTTGCTGATACGCGCTCGTGCACACGCACACACGCGTACGCATGCGCTCATGCAGTCGTGCACACACGCACACGCGCGCACGTGCACACGCATGCATGCACGTGCACGCATGCATGTGCATGTGCACACGCACATGCGCACACGCTAGTGCACACACGCGCGCGCATGCACGCGCGCGCATGCACGCGCACATGCACATGCAACACGTGCACGCATACACACGCACGCGCGCACACACACGCGCGCACGCATGCAGGCTGAGAGGCGCAACAGGATGTTCCCGCGCCACCTCCCTCGCTATCGACCACCGCCACCTCACACACCGACACACACACGCGCACACACACACACACGCACACGCACGTGCAAACACATGCACACACACACACACACACACACACACACACACGCACGCAGGTACGACGACGACGACAAAGAGGACGGTCGCCGTGGCCGCAGCAGCGGCAGCAAGGTCGAGGCCGGCAGCGATGATGCCAGCAGCAGCAGCAGCAGCAGCAGCAGCAAGGCTGGAGAGGCGGAGAGTGGCAGGAAGGATGCGGCGGTGCGGGGGGCTGATGCTGTCGCCAGCAGCAGCAAGGCGGAGGCGGCGCCCGCAAAGCCGCGGAGGGAGCGCAAGCCGAAAGCGGAGCCCGACAGCGACGACGAGGACAGCGACGATGACGAGGACGACGCTGCGCTCGACATCGGCGCGCTGGAGCGGCGGCTGGCCGCGGACAAGGCCGCCGCGGGCGCGCGCTCGCCCGCCGCACGCGGCGGGGCCGGAGGCAGCAGCGGGGCGGGGCGGGGCGGTGGCTCCGACGCCAGTGGGTTCAAGACCGAGCTGCAGCGCGAGCTGGAGGAGCTGCGCGTGGAGAGGAGGGCGCGCAAGGTTGCGCGGCGCACGGGTGGCGGTGGCGGTGACGGCGCCGGTGAGGGCAGCCGCTGATGCGGCGTAGGACGTGCGCTGGTTTAGTTAGCGTGGAAGTTTTGCACACGCTGGCTGCTCGCACGTGGTCTCTGTCATCTCTTGATGCGCCATAATGGCCGCATGTGATCTGGTGACAGTAACGATACATTTGGTAAGGAACAACCTTGGGTCCTTGAAAGTAGGGTGCTGACCTCTACCCCTTTGGTTCGAACCGCATGTCAACATGAAACAACTGCTGCGGTGCCTGCCCGCTTGTCTCTGCACGTATCGCAGCCTTGGCCTCATCTACGACCCCACATTATGATGGCAGCCGCCTCCCCTACACCTTGCGTGTTCCCTTGATTTCCCGGCAGCACATTGGGCACTGTGGGGGCACGGGAACGGGAAGAGTTGTTCCGGGTGTCAGTAACGGGGGCACAAGCCGTGATGCCGAGTGCATATGGGTGCCCCGTGTCGCAGTCTCCCCCCCACATGCACCACGTGTTGGCCGCTCGCACGCTGGCACAGCAGGTGGTACACAGCACGCGGTGGCCACACGGGTCGAGGGTGATGCGGCGCGGCCGCTCGATGCACACGACGCACAGCGCTTCGAAATCGTCGTGATAGCGCTGCTGCTGCTGCTGCTGCTGGCGCCGTAGTGCGTATGCACCAGCCACAGCCGCGGGAGCGACCGTCGCAGTCGGCACCTTTTACTGCTGAAGCCGCTGCATCTCGGCCAGAACCTCCAAAAGCGTGCTGCTGATGAGCGGGTCTGCCTGCAGCAGGGCAAGGCCCCACATCGCCTGTGCCTGCAGGTCTAATACTGCGACTGCGCCGCGCCAGCCGCCCGTCCAGCCCTGCCGCTGTGCCTCCTGGTTCTCCTCGATCGACGGCACTGCTGCAGGGGCAGACGCAGACGGCACTGAGGCGGTGGGCAGTGCGGGCACAGGCATGATGATGATGGATGTTACAGTCAGGGACACCTCTAAAGGCGTATAAGACCGTGCTCGGCGCGCATGGCCCGAGCACCTTACTGAGATGGCTGGCTGTTGGTGGTGTGGAACCCCAACTCTGTAAAGAGCGTGGGCGCACCCCTAGGTCCCCTACCGCAGCGGCAGCAAACGCTTGTTGAAGTCGGTGAGCGCATGTTGGGAAACGGAAAACGCAAGGCAGGTTCGTCGCCAATTGCCAGAAGAGACATCCCCCCGTGGGGAGAAAGGCCAAGACGTGGCCGAAAAGGATATCCAGCCGGGCCGCAACCTCTAACGTGTTAAGGGGTTTTCTAACTGGGATTTCAACCAGCATTCACAGGATTCTCAACCTGTTACCCTTAACCCGGCTCTGAGCAGAAGCTGACCCCTTGTAGTTGCACCGAGCACGACATTGGACGTGTCGCAGGCCCCCCCCCTGCTGAAGGGGGGAGGCACAGAAGGACTCGGTGAGGGGCACATCCCTAAGCCTAACTACCTAGAAAGGGGCTGGAAAAGGCGGTCAGTAGTGACCAACAGTGTGGGATTTGGTGATAGGTTAGAAAGCAAGCTTGCCCCCGGTTATAGCGGATAAATATGTTCCTTCTGCATACTCCGTTTTGAGGTCGTCATCTTTGAGGCAGCTTTCACGTGTGAGACCCAGCGTGGGCATTTCTCAGGTGCGCCAGCTGCGGTGCACTGCAAACGGCACAGTGCACCGCAGCTCCTCGGGAACCCACGCTTGGGTCCCCGCCACTATCGTGGCTGCCTCATTGACTCCTAATTCAAAACATCGTTCGCTTCAGGTCAATTATTCCTCCCGATCCTCTACCATCTCCAGGCTTGTGTTACGTATATCAAGGCACGAGACCAGAAAGTTGGCCATGTCACGCCAAAAACAAGGGTAAAGTAGCCCCGGGCTGGGGTTCATAAACGCCCGCATCTTCGCATCCAAGCCTTTATCGTCCCCAGGGACGCTCAGGAAAAGGGTGTGGAACTGTACGCGTGTCTCCGTATACGCTGGACACTGATGATGATGATGGATGTTACAGTCGGGGACACCTCTAAAGGCGTATAAGACCGTGCTCGGCGCGCATGGCCCGAGCACCTTACTGAGATGGCTGGCTGTTGGTGGCAGGGAACCCCAACTCTGTAAAGAGCGTGGGCGCACCCCTAGGTCCCCTACCGCAGCGACAGCAAACGCTTGTTGAAGAACGCATGTGGGGAAACGGAAACGCGAGGCAGGTAAATCGCCAATCGCCAAATATGTGTGCTTCTTGAATTTATACTATGTGACTGCGCAGGCCGCAGGTGTGCCTTATGCTAGTCCCTGCCGCCGCCGTGCCCGCAGGAATCTTCATGCAGGCTCCCTTCCAGCAGCCGCAGGCTCCGCAACAATCGCTCCAATAGCTCCGCTCCAATAGCATCGTCAACTCCCCAACGAATCAACGCTGTGCTGGCGCGAGGCCCGGCCCCTGTGCTGTGCTGGCGCGAGGCCCGGCCCGCACCCTGTGCTGGCGCGAGGCCCGGCCCGCACCCTCCGCTGTGCTGGCGCGAGGCCCGGCCCCTGTGCTGTGCTGGCGCGAGGCCCGGCCCGCAGCCTCCGCTGTGCTGGCGCGAGGCCCGGCCCCTGTGCTGTGCTGGCGCGAGGCCCGGCCCGCACCCTGTGCTGTGCTGGCGCGAGGCCCGGCCCGCACCCTCCGCTGTGCTGGCGCGAGGCCAGGCCCGCACCCTGTGCTGTGCAGGCGAGAGGCCCGGCCCGCACCCTCCGCTGTGCTGGCGCGAGGCCCGGCCCCTGTGCTGTGCGGGCGCGAGGCCCGGCCCGCACCCTGTGCTGTGCTGGCGCGAGGCCCGGCCCCTGTGCTGTTCTGGCGCGAGGCCCGGCCCGCACCCTGTGCTGTGCTGGCGCGAGGCCCGCCCGCACCCTCCGCTGTGCTGGCGCGAGGCCCGGCCCCTGTGCTGTGCTGGCGCGAGGCCCGGCCTGCACCCTGTGCTGTGCTGGCGCGAGGCCCGGCCCGCACCCTGTGCTGTGCTGGCGCGAGGCCCGGCCCCTGTGCTGTGCTGGCGCATGGCCCGGCCCCTGTGCTGTGCTGGCGCGAGGCCCGGCCCGCACCCTGTGCTGTGCTGGCGCGAGGCCCGGCCCCTGTGCTGTGCTGGCGCGAGGCCCGGCCCGCACCCTCCGCTGTGCTTGCGCGAGGCCCGGCCCCTGTGCTGTGCTGGCGCGAGGCCCGGCCCGCACCCTGTGCTGTGCTGGCGCGAGGCCCGGCCCCTGTGCTGGCGCGAGGCCCGGCCCGCACCCTGTGCTGTGCTGGCGCGCGGCCCGCACCCCCGCTGCGCTCCATGCGTGCGCAACGCTCTTTCCTCCATGCACGTCGCCCATGCGACTCGTCAGCAAATCTCCCCCCCCCCCCGCTGTCTCACCATGGGCATGCTGCCCATACTGCCGCCCTGGTTGCATTCCTGGCCATCTGCTCTGCATGCATGGCCGTCAGGGTCGTCATGGTGGCGGCTGTTCCCCCCGGTGTCCGCATGCCCCCGCCTGACGCCGCCCCCGCTAGCGCTCCCCAGACCGTTGCATGGTCGGGGGTAGCGCTCGCGGGGGTTGAGGGTTCGGGCTCCACGATGGCGGCTGCCTTATCCGCTGTCGCTGTTGCTGTCGCCCCGCTGCTGTGCCTGGTGCTGGTCTGCGCATCAAACATTTCGCATATCTGCCCGCATGGCCTGCATCTCTCCTCGCATGGCCTGCATCTCTGCACGCATGGCCTCCATCTCTGCACGCATCCCGTTCACGAGATCCCCCCCTCTCTCTGCCCTCTCCGCTGCCGCTGCCTCCCCGCTGCCTGGCTGCTGCCAGCGCGCTGCCTCGCCGCCGATCGGTCCGCTGAGGGCGGCGAGGACGGCGGCTTTCCTGATGGACGCCCCTTCTCTATCTGCAGTTCATGCAGCCCCATTCTAAAGCGTGCGAGTGTCGTGATCTGGGCGGCGCTGGTCAGCCCCGTCCAGAGCATTGGTGCGCCGCCACAGTCGTCTGCCATCCACCGCAAGTAAGTAAGCATCTTGAAGCGGTGTGACCATGAGTCAGGCACTGAGCGGACGACGCTTAGCTGGTTGGCGTCCTCTGGCAGCTCTGGTGTGCTGGTCTCTGATGCCAGTCAACCCGCCGCTGCTGTCTCTAGCAGGCGGGCGATGCCCCCCGCCTCCTGGCCCCACACCAGAGTGTGCCCCACTGTGCTGAGGCACTCGCTCAGCTGTGCCACCCAGCTCTCTCGCACGCCACCCGCCGCTAGCTCCCAGCTCTCCCGCATTGCCGCCTTCAGCAGATCGCCATCGGGCCGCCGTAGCGCTTTCGCCCAGAAGCGCGCCGCCTGCCGCAGCCAGTCGGTCGACAGCGGTCGCCAGCCCACCTCCGTCGCTAGCAGCGATAGCTGTTGC
>VFSX01000950.1:0-19156 GCA_016618255.1 Chlamydomonas sp. UWO 241 | reverse complement strand
TCGACACCACCTAACCACCCCGTCGGGTCGGAAACCCATGCGGATCATGGCTTGGTCGAGCCAGCCCCTGTTCACCGTGTCGTACGCCTTAGTCAGGTCGCTGTGCACCAGCCAGCCGGGCAGGCCGAGGTCGCGGAAGCGGGCAGCCAGCGCGAGATGGTAGCGCACGTTGTGAGAGATGTCACGGCCATGGATGAACGCGCCCTGCCCGATGTCGATGAGGTAGTCAAGCGGGACTTGTAGGCGGTTGGCTATGATGCTCATCACAAGCTTCACGTCTGAATTTAGGAGCGTGATGGGCCGGTAGCCATCGAGCTCATCGCCCGGCTTGCCTGGCTTGGAGAGCAAGCAAACAACCCCAGGTTCGATTCCTAGGTCGCTCACCGGTTTCTGGTTTCCGGTTTACCAAAAATACCAATACCAGTTTCCTTGTTCCTTGGTCCCGTGTTGCTGTAGCCTAGGCGTCGGCATAAGGTGTTGCTTTGATGTTATACCTTTTAAAGAAAGAAAAAAAAAGTCCACGCAGAAGAAGCAATCATCCACCATTTTTTTTTTTTTTTTTTTTTCAGAGGCCAACGTTAAACTCAAGCAACGCAGCCATGCCGGTAGGTGTCGGCACACCTAAGCGACAGCAACACAGGAAACAAAGAGGAAACAAGAGACCTTGGTGTTGGAACGGAGACTCCCGAAGGCACGGCCGGAGCCGTGGCGGCCCCTGAAAAAATAGGGACACGCAAGCCAATCCACCTAGAGCACCAGAGCCGACAGGACTAAAGGAACTTGGACTCGGAGGAACGGGACTTGAGGATAAGGAAGACGAAGGACCTGGACACGAGGGAATGGAAATCAGGAAACTGGAGGCATGTGGGACGATGGAACGATGAGGGAACGACTGGAAGAAGACTGGAAGAAGAGACCATGGTGATGTCCTCCTCGGTACGCTGCCAATCCCGCCGGATGGCACCGGTGACAGAGTCGAGGGCCAGGCGGACGGCGCGAAGGGCAAGGCTGTCCCCCAACAGCCCACTCGCCTGGCGGTCACAGCGCACACGCCAGATGGCGCGGATGACCGTTTTTTTTTTTTTTTTTTTTTCAGAGGCCAACGTTACACTCAAGCAACGCAGCCATGCCGACACCTAAGCGACAGCAACACAGGAAACAAAGAGGGAACAAGAGACCCGGGTGTTGGAACGGAGACTCCCGAAGGCACGGCCGGAGCCGTGGCGGACCCTGAAAACACAGGAACACGCAAGCCAATCCATCGAAAGCACCAGAGCCGACAGGACTAAAGGAACTTGGACTCGGGGGAACGGGACTTGAGGATAAGGAACACGAAGGACACGGACACGAGGGAATGGAAGTCAGGAAACTCGAGGCACGTGGGACAATGGATCGATGAGGGAACGACTGGAAGAAAGCTGAAAAGGACTCGAGGGGAGAGGGAGACGTAGAAGCAAAGGATGACGAAGAATACCTGTGCGGAGGGAGAGGGAGGGTGGGGCGTCCCGCCGGGGGCGCGGGCACGCAAGAGGGAGGGGCGGCAGGGAATGGGGAAACAGCAGGGAGTGGGCAGGCAGGGAAGAGGGAAGGAGGGAATGTCAGGAGGCGGCGTCACGCGGCGTCTGCCATTCCCCCCTATCCTTCTCCAGCGTGCCCACTCCCAGAACTTGTTCCCCGTCCCTTTAAAAAAAAAAAAAAAAAATCCCTGCCCTCCCTCCCCTCCTGCGCTGCCCCGCCCCCCCCCCTCCCCCCCCGCTGCCCCCGCTCTCCCTTTCCCCTCCGCACCGGTATTCTTTCGTCATTTCCTTTGCTTCCTCCTTTAAAAAAAAGAAAACAAAAAAAAAAAACTGCCTCCGTATCTGCTTCCGGGCTCCGCGCTCCTTTCCTTTATCCTCCCTCCCCTTCTCTCTCTCCTCTGCCTCTGCCTCCCTCTTCTCCCTCTCCCTGTTCTTCTCCTCTGCCTCTCCGCTATCTTCTCAGCACCCCGGCCCGACCTTCCCGGTTCTTCCACTCTTCCTATTCCCTAACCCCTCCTCCCTCTTCTCTTTCCCCGCTTGATCCGGTCTCCCCCTCTCTCTGCTCTGTTTGCTCGCCCACGCTCACCGGTTTCTGGTTTCCGGTTTACCAAAAATACAAATACCAGTTTCCTTGTTCCTTGGTCCCCGTGTTGCTGTAGCCTAGGCGTCGGCATAAGGTGTTGCTTTGATGTAATACCTTTTAAAAATAAAAAAATAAATCCCACCCCCCCCTTACACCAGGGTCTCTTGTTTCCTCTTTGTTTCCTGTGTTGCTGTCGCTTAGGTGTCGGCATGGCTGCGTTGCTTGAGTGTAACGTTGGCCTCTGAAAAAAAAAAAAAAAAACGCGCTCCCTCCCACCCTCCAGCCCTCCCACGCCAAAAAAAAAAAAAAAAAGCCTCCCTGCTTTCCCTGCCCTCTTCTCTCCCCGCTCATCCTGCCTACTTCTTACTCCCTTCGCTGTTCTTATTGGCCCCCCGCATCTCTCCACGACGCCCACACGGACGTCGAGGGTGTGCGTCGTGTCGCCTGACGTGGCACCACTGGTGCTAAGCTGGTGCCTCACTGGTGCTAAGCTGGTGCTAAGCTGGTGCTAAGCAGGTGCTAAGCTGGTGCTAAGCTGGGGCCTCACTGGTGCTAAGCTTGTGCAGGTCACGGCCTGGCTGCGCGAGCAGCAGGCGGACGTGGGCTTCTTGACTGAGATGCAAACCGCCGCAGATCCAAATGATTTGTTGCGGCGGCAGCCCGGTGCGAGCGCCTTTTGGCCTGGCGCGCGGTTCTTCCACACGCCGGGTGCCGGTTCCACCGGCGGGGTGGTGATTGTCCTCAGTCCGGACTGCCCCCTCACTCAGCCCACTAGGCATGATGCCCCCCTCGACACGTCGGGGCGCATCCTCCGAGTCGACGCGTTCCTCGATGGATCGCCTTTCCGCCTCATTGGAGTCTACGCCCCGGCACAGCCCGTCCTCCGGGGAGTTTTCTTCTCTTCCACCCTGGCTGGATACTTCCCGGTCAATGACCCTACCCCGACTGTTGTGGCTGGCGATTTCAACGTCACCCTGCACCCGGATGACCGCGTCGCCTGCCCGGTGCCAGGGGTGCACATCGGTGCATCAGAGCTGCTGGCCGTCATGCGCTCGGCACAGCTGTGCGACATTTGGCGCGACCTCAACCCTGCCGCCATGGCCTTCACTCACTGGTCGGAGTCGACATCATCGGGAAAACGCCTGGACCGCTTCCTTGTCTCTGAGTGCTTCTCACCAGCTCTGACCACAGCTGCGCTTCCTGCCGCCACTGCGCTCAGTGCGACCTCAGACATCCTGCCCTCAGCGCCCATCTCCACCGACCACCTGCCTGTGTCCCTCATGGTGACTTGCATGACGTCAGGCGTGCCGCGTGGCCGGGCCATCCTGTCGTTCCCCCTGCGTTTGCTGAACTCCAAGGAGCCCTCTGCAGCCGTGAGCGCCTTTATCGTTAAGACGGTCCCCCCACTCATGGTGTGCCCGGCGTCTTAGCTCATCGGCGCCTTCGATGCCTGGAAGTCGGCATTCATAGACATGGCTGTTGGTGTTGACAAGCGCCACCGCCGCGACCGCCAGGCGCCCGCGCGTGCCGCCGACCACTGCGCGCGCAGCGCCCGAGAGGGCATGCTTGCTTCAGCAGCATCCGGGGGGGACGTCGGTGCGGCTGCCACCATTTGGCTCGCGCAGAAGGACAACGCTGCGGCGGCATGGCGTGCGCTCTACGCATTGGCATGGGACGTGGCTGCCACCCTCGACCAGAACAAGGGTGAAACTAGCTCGTACTACTTCCACCACCAGGCACGCGAGATGCACACAGTCACCACCATGCTCTCCCTCAACCGACCCGGCCGTGCCCCTACTGACAGCCCCGATGCCGCCTCGTTTGTGTCCGACGCTCCGAAAGCGACCAAGTACGTTGTCGACTTCTTCTCTTCTGAGTCTTCCATCGGTCTGTTCCGCCCGCAGCTGGGCATTGACCCCGCAGCCCAGCACACCCTCCTGACCACCCTGCCAAGGAGGTTGGATGGGCCCTTCGCTGCCTTGGCCGAGGGCGTCGACTGTGCCAACGACGCGCTTGCTGGCATGCTTACGGCAGAAGAGCTGCAGGTTGCGCTCTCACACGCGGCTAGGGGCAAGGTCCCCGGCGGCGACGGCATTCCGTACGAGGTCTACCGCCACTGGCGCGGTTCCCTCTCCCCCCTCCTCCTCCGTGTGCTCAACACCGGCTTTGGAGAGGCTGGCCGCACGTCACCTACCCCGTTTGCTCTGCTCCTCCGTGGGGTTGTTTGCTTGCTCTCCAAGCCAGGCAAGCCGGGCTATGAGCTCGATGGCTTCCGTCCCATCACGCTCCTCAATTCAGACGTGAAGCTTGTGATGAGCATCATAGCCAACCGCCTACAAGTCCCGCTTGACTACCTCTTCGACATCGGGCAGGGCGCGTTCATCCATGGCCGTGACATCTCTCACAACGTGCGCTACCATCTCGCGCTGGCTGCCCGCTTCCGCGACCTCGGCCTGCCGGGCTGGCTGGTTCACAGCGACCTGACTAAGGCGTACGACACGGTGAACAGGGGCTGGCTCGACCAAGCCATGATCCGCATGGGTTTCCGACCCAATGGTGTGGTTAGGTGGTGTCGAATCCTCCTCGGAGGGGCCAAGGTCAGGGTGCGCGTCAACGGCTTCTTCACGCCAGATTTCCCCATGGACTCTGGTCTCTTTCAGGGCTCGGCGCTTTCATGCATGGAGTGGGTCATCGTTCTGCAGCCCGTGATGTCCTACCTGTCGTCGCTGCAGGCTGGCGGTACACTCACCACGTTCAGGCTGCCCCGACCAAACGGGGTCGGTGAGGGGTCGGAGGCCCCTCCGGCGCAGGCGTTCGCGGATGACGTCACGCTCGCCACGCGCTGCCCCGAGAGCGACATCGCGAGGTTTCAGACGGCGCTCGCCCTCTCCCGCAGCGCTGGCAACCCGGGCGAGTCGGTCAACAAGTTCTTCTTCCACAGCGGCTCCCGGCCCGACCCCCGATGATCTTCGTGTTTCAGGCAGGCCCGTCTGCGAGCGCCACGTTGCGACTGGCCACCCCCTCCGTGACATTGCAGCTGCGGTCTCTCGCCACCTCGGCGTGCCTATCGCCCCTGATAACCTGGACCCCGTCGTTGCCGCCGCGTACGGCACCATGGCGGGTTCCATGCTTGCTGCCACTAGGCGGTGGGCAGGCGTCGCGCTCACGCTCATCGGCCGTGCTCACGTCGCCACGCAGTGCATCGCGGCCAAGCTCGTCTACCAGGCGGGTTTCACCATGACCGTACGGGCCCTGCTTCAGGCCATGCAACAGGTCACAAACCGCTACGTTGCAGCCTCTGCGCTTGCGGAGGAGGTCACTCCAAACGCGGGGTGCCTCTACCCGTGCGCTGCTGTGTCCCACCTGCCCCGGGGCATGGGGGGCATTGGCCTACCCGACCTCGATTCGCACGCGACGGCCATGAGGGCGAAGGCCATCTGGCAGCTGTTCGGCTTCAACTCACACCCGTGGGCCGCACTGTACGCGTCGGAAGTCGCCAAGCCTGCTGCTGCCGTCCCCCATCTCCCGCCTGGGCCACTCTGGGTCGCTACGCATCCGGGGGCGGTTTCCGGCCTCAGCATGGATGCGACGTCTATTGTGCGGGAATGCGTCAAGGCGTTCATGCAGCTGCGCATCACGCGCATCATGCCTCCAGACTCGCTGTCTTTTGAGTCTGTCATGCGCGAGGCCACTTTTGGCAACGACGCCGTGCCGGGCATCGATTTCCAGGGCCTCCGCACCGATGCGGCACGGCGGTGGAGGCGCATCTGCGACGTGCGTGATGCATGGCTCCAGCGCGCCGCCCTGTCAGCGGCTGCTCTCTCTGACCTTGACCTCATCATCGCGGCATTGCCTTCCGCGTGGCGCATCAATGTGCAATGCAGCGCTGCGCCGACTGCCCCCTGGTCGCGTGTTGGCATTGACGCGGCAACAGGCTGGGCAATCATACGCGGTGCTGACCCGGTGGCGCCAGAGGATGCAGGCTCGGCAGCAGTGCGCCGATGGTTGGTTTGGCCGTCTGGTAGGCTGCACCCGCTGCCGGGAGGCGCGGGTCGGCCTGGTCAGGCGGCGATGGTCGTCATCCGCCCAAAGCCGCGTCAGCGCTGGCTCCGCGCTGACTACAACTTCTACGCGGCCGAAATGGTCAAGGTTGACCCCGACGATCGCCGCGCTGTCGCTGAACCATGGCTGGTGGGTGTGTGGGACACCATGCAGCTTGACCCGTGTGCCTGGGGCATCCCGGCCGTCGCAGGGATCGGCCAAGATACCGTCTTTCTCCTCGAAATGACCGTTCGTGCTGCGCGGCTGCGCCTGCGCTACACCACGGCAGCCAGCGAGGACATGGGCTTCGGCTCCAACGTTTTTGGGGTCCGAACAGACGGAGCGATCTTCCCCCCAGCGTGGCGCCTCCCGAGCGAGGCTGGCATCAGCGCGGGCGCCCTCCGCGACCGCGCAACGATCCCTACTCGGCAGCTCGATCGCCACGGGCTTGTTGGGCGTGACGAGCGCTGTTGCCGCATGCTAGAGGTTGTCAAGAACGGTTTCCCGCCAGAGGACGTTGACAACCCTGTGGCGTGGGTGCGCGGGGTCCAGTCAGGTGCCGGCCCCTCCGCGCCTCGGCAGCCCAACCGCCTGCAGGTGCGTCGCTCCGATGGGGAGGCTGCTGCTAAAGACCAGCCTCTACCCGGCTGGGCGCCGATCAGCGACCCCGACCTACCAGAGGGGTTTGCTCAGGTCTGGACACGCCTTCTCGACCCGACCATCCACCGGCCTTTTGTAATCACCGCTTGGCGCATCCTCCACTGCTGCCTTGGCTGCAACGCCTTCATCGCGGTCAAGCTCCTCGACCCGGACACCGCGCCGGCTGATGCGGACGGTAACCCGGACGTGTCAACTGCGTGTTGCGGTCACCCGTTCTGTGCCTCTCTCACCGACCCGCCCTTCGAGACCCTCGCTCACACGTTTCTCGACTGCCCGGCGGCACGACCAGCCATGCAATGGCTTTGTGACACGTGGGCGGCGCTGACGGGTGGCGCGCCGCCGCCGCTCACCGCCGCCGTTATGCTTGCCGATGACATGTCCGGGTGGAGTGGCGCGCTCGTGGCGAAAGCTAAGAAGAAGGAGCTGCGCGCGTGGACGCGCCTCCGTGTCACGGTCATCGGCGCCATCTGGCGTGTGCGCTGTGACCGCCAGGCGAGTTGGCTGTTGGGGGACAGCCTTGCCCTTCGCGCCGTCCGCCTGGCCCTCGACTCTGTCACCGGTGCCATCCGGCGGTATTGGCAGCGTACCGAGGAGGACATCACCATGGTGGATGATGGCTTCTTCTGCGTGGACTGGTGGCGTGGCTTTGACGAAGAGCGTGACAAGGACTGGTTCTGCAGCCAATGGGCGACACCGCCGCTCCTTTACGCGGTGCTTGCTGCGCCCGGTGCCACTACAGGCGACACAACGTACACCCTCGACGTCCGCGTGGGCGTCGTGGGGCAGGTCCCGCTGCCGGCGTGAAAGGTTTCCTGCTGTGCGTACGCCATTGCTTGCCTGACCTCTACGTGTCTGCTTACTTTGGTGCCCCAGAGACCACCACTGTTCCGTCAGGCAGCCCCTCACTCCCCCTGCTGTCCTCCCCTCCCCCCCCTGCTTTTCTCTCTGCCCCTTCCCCCCCTTTTTTCTGTGGTAGAGAGTCCAGCCACTCGGCCGTGTCTCATGTTCTGCCGCGTTGCTGCCTTTTTTCCTTTTTAGTTTCTTCTGCTTTGCCTCCTATTCCCCCCACCTGCCCTCTGGCTTGAGCCTGAAGGCGGGTGGGGGGGGAGTGGGAGGACTGGTGGAGGCATGGCGCTCCTCCACCAGCCCTCTCCCTGTCCCCCCATCAAAAGAAAAAAAGAAAAAAAACTCTCTTGCTTTGGCATCAGGTTAGACACCGGATTGAGTTTGCTGCTTTCCCAGTTAGGCGTGCTTTTTAGTCCTCTCTGTGCCCCTCCTTTCATCCCCCCCACCTGCCCTCTGGCTCAAGCCGGTGGGCAGGTGGGGAGGGGGGGGGGCTGGCGGAGGAGTCCCTCCGCCAGTCCTCCCCATTCCCTGTGCACCTGCCTCCCCATCTGCCTTCCAGCTCCGCCCCCTTCCTTTTTCCTCCCTCTCCCTATTCGTCTCCTCTGCCTCTCGCCCCCTTCATTCTTCCTCCCTCTCCCTGTTCTTCTCCTCTGCCTCTCGCCCTCTCCTCAGCCACCATGCCCGCCTCCCGGTTCTTCCACTTTTACTATCCCTACCCCCTCGTCCCTCTCTCCTCTCCCCACTCTGGTCCGTCTCCCCCTCTCACTGCTCTGTTTGCTCGTCCCACGCTCCCCGGTCTTCACCTCCCACCCACCCCCCACCTTCTCTCTCACGCCTCCCTCCCATGTTTTGAGTTTGCTGCTTTCCAGGTCAGGCGTGCTTTTTAGTCCTCTCTGTGCCCCTCCTTTCATCCCCCCACCTGCCCTCTGGCTCAAGCCGGTGGGCAGGTGGGGGGGGAGGGGGCTGGCGGAGGAGTCCCTCCGCCAGCCCTCCCCATTCCCTGTGCACCTGCCTCCCCATCTGACTTCTGGCTCCGCCCCCTTCTTTTTTCCTCCCTCCCCCTATTCGTCTCCTCTGCCTCTCCCCCCCTTCATTCTTCCTCCCACTCCCTGTTCTTCTCCTCTGCCTCTCGCCCTCTCCTCAGCCACCACGCCCGCCTCCCGGTTCTTCAACTTTTACTATCCCTACCCCCTCCTCCCTCTCTCCTCTCCCCACTCTGGTCCGTCTCCCCCTCTCTCTGCTCTGTTTGCTCGTCCCACGCTCCCCGGTCTTCACCTCCCACAAACCCCCCACGCTCCTTCCCACTCTCCCACGCCTCCCTGCTTTCCCTGCCCTCTTCTCTCCCCCGTGCTCCCCGCTCATCCTGCCTGTTTCTCACTCCCTTCACTGTTCTTATTGGCCCCCCGCATCTCCCTGTCTTAACCTCTCCCTCCCATCCCTGCCTGTCCCCTCCCCTGCATCTCCCTGTCTTTCTCTCTCCACCCCATACCTGCCTGCCCCTTCCCGCCCTGCCTGCACCACCATCCTTTCGTGTCTGCCATTCCCCCCTTCCCTCTCCCTGCCTGCCCACTCCCTGCTTGTTCCCTCTCCCTGCCCTCCCTCCCCTCCTTGCGTGCTCTTCCAGTCGTTCCCTCATCGTTCCATTGTCCCACGTGCCTCGAGTTTCCTGACTTCCATTCCCTCGTGTCCGTGTCCTTCGTCATCCTTTGCTTCTACGTCTCCCTCTCCCCTCGAGTCCTTTTCAGCTTTCTTCCAGTCGTTCCCTCATCGTTCCATTGTCCCACGTGCCTCGAGTTTCCTGACTTCCATTCCCTCGTGTCCGTGTCCTTCGTCTTCCTTCTCCTCAAGTCCCGTTTCCCCGAGTCCAAGTTCCTTTAGTCCTGTCGGCTCTGGTGCTCTAGATGGATTGGCTTGCGTGTCCGTGTTTTTTCAGGGGCCGCCACGGCTCCGGCCGTGCCTTCGGGAGTCTCCGTTCCAACACCAGGGTCTCTTGTTTCCTCTTCGTTTCTTGTGTTGCTGTCGCCTAGGTGTCGCCATGGCTGCGTTGCTTGAGTGTAACGTTGGCCTCTGAAAAAAAAAAAAAAAAAGTCGGCTTTGTTGGCTTGACTGGCCACAAGGCCACTACTGTGACCCTGAGGAAGGTCCTCTCCTATATGCTCCTTGCCAGACATGTCTCAGAGACCGCTGTTTGGGGTAGTCTAGCCGGCGGGAGCGGTAGTCTATCGGCCGGGAGCCGGCGTTACTCTAGTACTTAAGTGTGCTGGAGTATCGGCGGTTGTCTCTAGTAGAAGAGTAGCCTGCTTAGCTGGAAACCCCGTGTTACTTGTAACTGTTACTTGTTTTGGCATCTGGTAAGACACCGGTTTGAGTTTGCTGCTTTCCCAGTTAGGCGTGCTTTTTAGTCCTCTCTGTGCCCCTCCTTTCATTCCTGCCCATCTGCCCTCTGGCTCAAGCCGGTGGGCAGGGGGGGGGTGGGCTGGCGGAGGATTCCCTCCGCTAGTCCTCCCCATTCCCTGTGCACCTGCCTCCCCATCTGCCTTCCAGCTCCGCCCCCTTCCCTTTTCCTCCCTCTCACTATTCGTCTCCTCTGCCTCTCGCCCCCTTCATTCTTCCTCCCTCTCCCTGGTCTTCTCCTCTGCCTCTCGCCCTCTCCTCAGCCACCATGCCCGCCTCCCGGTTCTTCAACTTTTACTATCCCTACCCCCTCCTCCCTCTCTCCTCTCCCCACTCTGGTCCGTCTCCCCCTCTCACTGCTCCGTTTGCTCGTCCCACGCTCCCCGGTCTTCACCTCCCAACCCCCCACCTTCTCTCCCGTTTCCCCGAGTCCAAGTTCCTTTAGTCCTGTCGGCTCTGGTGCTCTCGATGGATTGGCTTGCGTGTCCCTGTGTTTTCAGGGTCCGCCACGGCTCCGGCCGTGCCTTCGGGAGTCTCCGTTCCAACACCAGGGTCTCTTGTTTCCTCTTTGTTTCCTGTGTTGCTGTCGCTTAGGTGTCGGCATGGCTGCGTTGCTTGAGTGTAACGTTGGCCTCTGAAAAAAACAAAAAAAAAACGGGCGCGCAACTCCACCCGGACATGTCATCGGCAAGCATAACGGCGGCAGTGAGCGGCGGCGGCGCGCCACCCAGGGTGTCTTGTTTCCTCACGCCTCCCTCCCACGTTGTGAGTTTGCTGCTTTCCCGGTTAGGCGTGTTTTTTAGTCCTCTCTGTGCCCCTCCTTTCACCCCCCCCACCTGCCCTCTGGCTCAAGCCGGTGGGCAGGGGTGTGTGTGTGGAAGGGGGCTGGCGGAGGAGTCCCTCCGCCAGTCCTCCCCATTCCCTGTGCACCTGCCTCCCCATCTGCCTTCCGGCTCCGCCCCCTTCCTTTTTCCTCCCTCTCCCTGTTCTTCTCCACAGCCTCTCGCTCTCTTCTCAGCCACCTCGCCCGCCTCCCGGTTATTCCACTCTTCCTATCCCTCCCCCCTCCTCCCTCTAAAAAAAAAAAATCTCCTCTCCCCGATCTGATCCGTCTCCCCCTCTCTCTGCTCTGTTTGCTCGTCCCACGCTCCCTGATATTCACCTCCCACCCCCCCCCACGCTCCCTCCCACCCTCCCACGCCTCCTTGCTTTCCCTGCCCTCTTCTCTCCCCCGTGCTCCCCGCTCATCCTGCCTGTTTCTCACTCCCTTCACTGTTCTTATTGGACCCCCGCATCTCCCTGTCTTTACCTCTCCCTCCCATCCCTGCCTGCCCCCTCCCCCGCATCTCCCTGTCTGTCTCTCCCCCCCATCCCTGCCTGCCCCTTTCCGCCCTGCCTGCACCACCATCCCTTCTTGTCTGCCAGTCCCCCCTTCCCTCTCCCTGCCTGCCCACTCCCTGCTTGTTCCCCTTCCCTTCCGTGTTGCTGTAGCCCAGGCGTCGGCATAAGGTGTTGCTTTGATGTAATACCTTTAAAAAAAAATAAAAAAAGGTATTCATTCGTCATCCCTTGCTTCTACGTCTCCCTCTCCCCTCGAGTCCTTTTCAGCTCTCTTCCAGTCGTTCCCTCATCGTTCCATCGTCCCACGTGCCTCGAGTATCCTGACTTCCATTCCCTCGTGTCCGTGTCCTTCGTCTTCCTTCTCCTCAAGTCCCGTTCCCCTGAGTCAAAGTTCCTGTAGTCCTGTCGGCTCTGGTGCTCTAGATGGATTGGCTTGCGTGTCCCTGTGTTTGCAGGGGCCGCCACGGTTCCGGCCGTGCCTTCGGGAGTCTCCGTTCCAACACCAGGGTCTCTTGTTTCCTCTTTGTTTCCTGTGTTGCTGTCGCTTAGGTGTCGGCATGGCTGCGTTGCTTGAGTGTAACGTTGGCCTCAGAAAAAAAAAAAAAAAAACGGGCGCGCAACTCCACCCGGACATGTCATCGGCAAGCATAACGGCGGCAGTGAGCGGCGGCGGTGCGCCACCCAGGGTGTCTTGTTTCCTCTATGATTCCTGTGTTGCTGTCGCTTAGGTGTCGGCATGGCTGCGATGCTTGAGTGTAACGTTAGCCCCTGAAAAAAAAGGAAAAAAAACTGGGACCTCCAGGTTCACAGATAACATTGTTAACCGCTAGCCCAAAGGTAGAACCATCCTCCTCCAAGATTTTTTTTTTTTTTTTTTTTAGGGGAATTACATCAAAGCAACACCTTTTGCCGACGCCTAAGCTACAGCAACACGGGAACTGAGGAACAGAGAAACTGGGTTTTGGTATTTTTGGTTAACCGGAAACCAGAAACCGGTGAGCGACCCAGGAATCGAACCTGGAGCCTTTAGGATTGCAGATAACCAAGGTAATGTCCTCCTCGGTACGCTGCCAATCCGCCGGATGGCACCGGTGACAGAGTCGAGGGCCAAGTGAACGGCGCGAAGGGCAAGGCTGTATCCCAACATCCCACTCGCCTGGCGGTCACAGCGCACACGCCAGATTTTTTTTTATTTAAAAAAAAAGGTATTACATCAAAGCAACACCTTATGTTGACGCCTAGGCTACAGCAACATGGGGACCAAAGAACAGGGAAACTGGTATTGGTATTTTTGGTAAAACCGGTAACCAGAAACCGGTGATGGCGCCGATGACCGCTTTTGGGGGGGGATGGTTCCACCTTTGGGCTAGTGGTTAACGATGTTATCTGCAATCCTAAAGGCTCCAGTTTCGATTCCTGGGTCGCTCACCGGTTTCTGGTTTCCGGTTTACCAAAAATACCAATACCAGTTTCCTTGTTCCTTGGTCCCCGTGTTGCTGTAGCCTAGGCGTCGGCATAAGGTGTTGCTTTGATGTAATACCTTTTAAAAAAAAAAAAAAAAAAAAGTGACAGAGTCGAGGGCCAAGTGAACGGCGCGAAGGGCAAGGCTGTATCCCAACATCCCACTCGCCTGGCGATCACAGCGCACACGCCAGATTTTTTTTATTTAAAAAAAAAAGGTATTACATCAAAGCAACACCTTTAGTTGACGCCTAGGCTACAGCAACACGGGCACCAAAGAACAGGGAAACTGGTATTTTTGGTAAACCGGAAACCAGAAACCGGTGATGGCGCCGATGACCGCGACACGGAGGCGCGTCCACGCGTGCAGCTCCTTCTTCTTAGCTTTCGCCACGGGCGCGCCACTCCACCCGGACATGTCATCGGCAAGCATAACGGCGGCGGTGACAGCGGCGGCGCGCCACCCAAGGTCTCTTTGTTTCCTCTTTGTTTCCTGTGTTTCTGTCGCATAGGTGTCGGCATGGCTGCGTTGCTAGAGTGTAACGTTGGCCCCTGAAAAAAACAGAAAAAAAACTGGGACCTCCAGGTTCGCAGATAACATCGTTAACCGCTAGCCCAAAGGTAGAACGTGATGGGCCGGTAGCCATCGAGCTCATCGCCCGGCTTGCCTGGCTTGGAGAGCAAGCAAACAACCCCACGGAGGAGCAGAGCAAACGGGGTAGGTGACGTGCGGCCAGCCTCTCCAAAGCCGGTGTTGAACACACGGAGGAGGAGGGGGGAGAGGGAACCGCGCCAGTGGCGGTAGACCTCGTACGGAATGCCGTCGCCGCCGGGGACCTTGCCCCTAGCCGCGTGGGAGAGCGCAACCTGCAGCTCTTCTGCCGTAAGCATGCCAGCAAGCGCGTCGTTGGCACAGTCGACGCCCTCGGCCAAGGCAGCGAAGGGCCCATCCAGCCTCCTTGGCAGGGTGGTCAGGAGGGTGTGCTGGGCTGCGGGGTCAATGCCCAGCTGCGGGCGGAACAGACCGATGGAAGACTCAGAAGAGAAGAAGTCGACAACGTACTTGGTCGCTTTCGGAGCGTCCGACACAAACGAGGCGGCATCGGGGCTGTCAGTAGGGGCACGGCCGGGTCGGTTGAGGGAGAGCATGGTGGTGACTGTGTGCATCTCGCGTGCCTGGTGGTGGAAGTAGTACGAGCTGGTTTCACCCTTGTTCTGGTCGAGGGTGGCAGCCACGTCCCATGCCAATGCGGAGAGCGCACGCCATGCCGCCGCAGCGTTGTCCTTCTGCGCGAGCCAAATGGTGGCAGCCGCACCGACGTCCCCCCCGGATGCTGCTGCAGCAAGCATGCCCTCTCGGGCGCTGCGCGCGCAGTGGTCGGCGGCACGCGCGGGCGCCTGGCGGTCGCGGCGGTGGCGCTTGTCAACACCAACAGCCATGTCTATGAATGCCGACTTCCAGGCATCGAAGGCGCCGATGAGCTCAGACGCCGGGCACACCATGAGTGGGGGGACCGTCTTAACGATAAAGGCGCTCACGGCTGCAGAGGGCTCCTTGGAGTTCAGCAAACGCAGGGGGAACGACAGGATGCCCCGGCCACGCGGCACGCCTGACGTCATGCAAGTCACCATGAGGGACACAGGCAGGTGGTCGGTGGAGACGGGCGCTGAGGGCAGAATGTCTGAGGTCGCACTGAGCGCAGTGGCGGCAGGAAGCGCAGCTGTGGTCAGAGCTGGTGAGAAGCACTCAGAGACAAGGAAGCGGTCCAGGCGTTTTCCCGATGATGTCGACGCCGACCAGTGAGTGAAGGCCATGGCGGCAGGGTTGAGGTCGCGCCAAATGTCACACAGCTGTGCCGAGCCCATGACGGCCAGCAGCTCTGATGCACCGATGTGCACCCCTGGCACCGGGCAGGCGACGC
The DNA here is from genome assembly GCA_016618255.1 of Chlamydomonas sp. UWO 241. Lineage (NCBI taxonomy): Eukaryota > Viridiplantae > Chlorophyta > Chlorophyceae > Chlamydomonadales > Chlamydomonadaceae > Chlamydomonas > Chlamydomonas priscui. The sequence goes on along the minus strand of VFSX01000950.1, from coordinate 4,391 downwards.
GGTCATCCTGGTGCAGGGTGACGTTGAAATCGCCAGCCACAACAGTCGGGGTAGGGTCATTGACCGGGAAGTATCCAGCCAGGGTGGAAGAGAAGAAAACTCCCCGGTGGACAGGCTGTGCCGGGGCGTAGACTCCAATGAGGCGGAAAGGCGATCCATCGAGGAACGCGTCGACGCGGAGGATGCGCCCCGACGTGTCGAGGGGGGCATCATGCCTAGTGGGCTGAGTGAGGGGGCAGTCCGGACTGAGGACCATCACCACCCCGCCGGTGGAACCGGCACCCGGCGTGTGGAAGAACCGCGCGCCAGGCCAAAAGGCGCTCGCACCGGGCTGCCGCCGCAACAAATCTTGTGGATCTGCGGCGGTTTGCGTCTCAGTCAAGATGCCCACGTCCGCCTGCTGCTCGCGCAGCCAGGCCGTGACCTGCACCAGCTTAGCACCAGTGAGGCCTCGTACGTTGAGCATGATGACTGAGAGGCGGCGGCCGGTGGGCGCACCGGGCGTACTCATGGCGCCCTGCGCTGGGGACCAGCCCACATGCCGTGGGGGCCGCAGCGCGCTGGGAGAGAGTCGTCTTCGTCGTCGTCATAGGACCTGCGGCCTCGCTCCGGGTGGTGGCGGAAGGCGGGGCCACGGTCGTGCTCGCAGTAGTCGCCGTGAACCTGATCGTGGTAGAAGACGGGGTTTGAGTCGAACCACCTGTCGGGAGTGGCATGGCTAGACACCCCTGACCCAAACTGGTACTGCGTGCGCGGGTCGACCGCTGGGGAGCGCGATGCCGGTTGGTCCGGGATCGGCTGCCCGAAGATGGTGGGCCGCGGTGGCAGCGACGTGGCGGCTGCCGATGCACCACGCCCGGCAGCACGTGCACCAGTGGGCGGGGTGAGCGCGGCCGATGTCCCTAGGGTTGGCTGCCCGAAGATGGAGTTGACCTGCAAAGGCAGAGTCTGGGTGCCAACCGGGCCCCGGGAGGTGCCAGCGTGCGCCCCGAGGCCCATGCCAAGATCCGCCGGTGCTGACTGCCTGGGTACGGTGGGAGGCACCAAAGGCGCGGCAGCAGTGACAACGGGCAGGTCGACTTCCATTGCCATCGCACCGGCGTGCGCGCGGCCGTTCATGCCGGGGAGGTTTAGCCAGCTGCCCGGCGGGCTGAGGGCAGAGCGGTTCCGGAGCATGTAACCGCTGCTACTCGTAGTACGGATTGCAAGGGGGTTGACAGGTGTGCTCCGCCCGCCCCGAGCACGGCTCGCAGCAGCGCGCGCGAGGGCGACGGCCTCATCGTCACGGCTCGGTGATGCCCGCCAGGAGCCGGCCCTGTCAGCACGGCCGGAAGCAGCCAGAGTCCCGACGCGGGGTCCTAGAGAGCCACCACTGTCCCCGCCGTCATCACCAGGGGATGAGTCAGTGGGTGGTGACCCCGCAACAGCCATGGGGGCGGAAGCGCTGGCTGTCGGCGGGGCAGCAGACCCAGAACGCACGGCAGCACCCATGACGCTTGTGCCTGCAGAGTGCACCTCGTGGCCCCCTGCGGTCCCTCCGGTGGCAAGCACATCGCTGCCCCCTTCTGGCATACGCATGGAGGTGTCCGTGTGCACCTCGTTGGCACCGCCAGCCACGCGGCCAACACCTGCAGAGTGCGCGATGTGGCCACCGCTGGCCGTGGCACCAGCACTGCCAGCAGTGTGTGCACCGATGCCGTTGTCAGCTACGGGGAGGGCAGCGACAGCAGGACCTGCATCAGCGCCACTGCCACCAGCGGAGTCGGCACCACCAGCTAGCACGGCGGCCGCACCGCCCTCGGTGACACCAGCCCCCGCAGAGCGGCCAGCGTCGGCAAACCTCGACGTGTTGCCAGCGATGCCTTCCTCGTCCGACTCATAGAACCCATCGAGGACGCCGGCCCACCCCTCCCGCAAGAGGCCACCCGACCCCGGTGAGTCAACGGATGCCCGGGGAAGAGCGGGGATGGTGGTGCGGCAATTGGGGCACGTGTTGTGACCAGCGCGCCATTTGTCAAGGCAGCAGAGATGGAACACGTGGTTGCAGCTGGTGCTGACTAGGTTGTCGACGTCGGAGAGAGGCTCGCGGCAAATAGAGCAAGTCCCCAGCTCCGGGGGGTTTGGCACCTCAGTGGCAGTGGCAGAAACGGGTCCCACGTGCGCGCGGCCATCCTCGGGGGCAGCGGCGAGCGGGGGAGCCTCGGCCGAGCCGGAAGGGGCGTTTAGCCCAGGCGGCACGAACCCCGCCGCTGCTCCCGCAGCCGGAGAGCCAGCGTCAGCAGAAGTGGAGCCATGGGCGGGCCCTTCGGACGCGCGTGCGACCACGTCGATGTCAAGGTCGAGGTGGGCGGGAAGCATGACCCCGTTTGGCAGCGTGGTCCCGGGCAGCGCGGCCGAGCCGCCCCCGATGGCGGCAGCCGCGACGGCGGGCACAGCCGCCAGTGAAGGGTGCCCTGGTGAGTAGTGGACCGCGGGGGTGAGCACAGAAGCTCGCACGAGCGGGTCGTCTTTTAGGAGCACGAGCACCGGTGAGGTTGTGATGCCCGGCAGGTAGAGCGCAGCCGGGAGGCGGCGCAGCCAAGGGTCCGACGCCGGCGGGGTTACCCACACCACGATTTTTCCACCGTCGGTCTGGTTGGTAGCCTTGTCCCGACCGAGCCGCATGCGCAGCACGACGACGGCATCGGGGTCGCTGTTGAAGCGCACCACGTCAGCCGGCGCCGTGCCCAATAGTGGGGTCATTGGTGCGTAGCCAGCCATCGCGAGGAGGGCCGCCGCAAGCTCGTGAGTGGAGAGGGCAGCAGGCACATTCTGCACCAGGATCTGGATGGCAGTGTTGGGGAGCAGGTGCTCAGCGCGCTTAACAGCCACCTGCCAGATGCCGTTACGCCACTCTACTGGGTACGCCCCACCGCTGGTCAGGTAACGGTAGAGGGAGCCATACGATGCGGTCATCTGGTTCAGCTGGAGCTCAATCAAGATGAGCCCGCTCTTGCGGATGGTGCATGCAGGTGGGTGATCCTTCCCGACACCAAATCTGGTGGTCAGGTCGGTCATTAGTGCCGCGTGAAGGCTGTCCTGGTGCGGCCTGCCGGCTGCGTCCCCCACCATCAGGCAAAAGACCGACGTGCGCGCGTGGACGTTGTCAACCGTCCCACCACCGAGGCGTTGGCCATGGTCGACTACGCGGGCGACCAAAGAGTGATCACCCGCCCACAGCGCGCTCCGAACGAGCATGCCGTATGAGTCGACTACCCTAGGGCTGACCTACCGGTCCCCCACACAACCGTCAAACTCCCGATCAAACTGCCTCTAAACCGCAACGGCCGGAAATCCCGCCGGGGCTCTGAGTCGCCGCCTTCGTCCCCTCCTTCTAAGTTCAAACCACCCGCACAGGCACCGACAACCCGGGCCGCAGATGGTCGGGGCCGGGCGGCGGCAAGCCGGCTCCTATACGGGCAGGACAAACTTAGAAGAAAAGTAAGAAAACAGGGAAGGCGAGGCCGGGGGGGAAGTGCGGCCGGGAGGGGCTTTGGGCTGGTGGATCGGGAATTGGGGGCGTGGGGGGGTCAGCAGTCGGGCAGGTCAGGGACCTACCCAGGGGGCGGCGACTTAGGGGGTCGGTGAGTCGGCAGGCCAGAGGAGGCCAGGAGGGGGTCAGGTGGCAGCGGAGTACGACCCCCGTCTGGTCGGAGCCGCTTGAGCTGGCGCCGCTTCAGGGCAGAGAAAAGGGGTGCGAGTGCGCGTGGAAAGCGGTGGTACTAAGGGTGCTGGGGTGGGTGGGTCCAGTGGCTGGAGTTGCCAGAGGGCTAAAAGGGAAGCGGGCAGAGAAAACCAGAGCCCCCGGGGGAGGGGGGGGGCTCAGGGCCCCTTGTGAGTCTCTAGGGCGGCCACTGGGAGGGGCAGGAGAAAACTAACGAGTCGGAAGGCTCCGGGAAAGACAGGGAGCAGCTAGAGGAGGCACCGGCAGCGCTAGACTCAAAGGATGGCGTGCATTCTAGTGGGCGTGCATGCGTGCCGATGAGTGCTCAGGCAAACGTTTGTGCCTGTGCGTGTTCGAGCGTGCGTGCGTGCGTGCGTGCGTGCGTGCGTGCGTGCGTGCGTGCGTGCACACCAAAAACCAAAAGGATGCAGCGGCGGAGAGAGGGGTTGGGGGAGCAGGGGCCTAGAGGCCGATGGGGCTAAGGGTCAGAGGCGGTGCGAGGAGGGAGAGCGGGCGGCACTAGAGGGGCCAAAGGGCCAGGGATCCCAAAAGGGCTTAGGGGCCTCAGGGTGTAAGCGGCAAGAGCCAAGGGACCATGGGACGTGGCGGCGGCGACGCAGGTGGTGAAGGGGAGTGTAGCCCAGAGGGGGAAAGACAGATCCTGGGGGGAGGGGCAAAGGGAAAACCA
>VFSX01000951.1:0-19085 GCA_016618255.1 Chlamydomonas sp. UWO 241 | reverse complement strand
TTAAGACTGTTAAACTTAAAGAAACACTATCCACACCAAAGCTTAAATGCAAACGTTCTAAAGTCACGACCATTTGTAGACTATGACCAATTGCGTCAAAAGTGGCCCATAAGTAAAGAGACCAGAGTAAAGGTACCATAGTTACAAATAAACAATAACTTTTAGTAATTGAATAATAATTAGTATCTGAACCTTCTTGTGTTAAAGAACTTGCGGTGCTAGTTCCCCCTGTAAAGGCATCGCCGTTACTAGTTCCGGAGGGAATAACAAAAGCAATCATGGTTAATACAATTAAAACAATTAATAAAGAAACAACTGTATTATTTGGATTAAATAAGAAAGTAAAAAAAGACATCCTTCATTATATTAGGCTCTTTTTATGGCAGTCACCTAATAAGAGAGCCGGTATAGCCAGAGCTTTAAAGGCTCTGGCTATACCGGCTCTCTGCCCCCCAGTGTAAGGCTATGGGGGTAAGAAACCTTAGTCCACTTGCTGGTTTACCTGCACCCCCTTACTCACTTAGACCTGACGGAGTTAGCATGCCGGCTGAGCCGGGCATGCTAATCCCGGCAGGTATGCCGGGATATTGGTGGGAAGAGAGACAAGGCTTTGGCTTTTCTTCCTTAGGTCTCTCTGCTTCTTTTGCTAACCAAGAGATAGCTACTAGCAGCGTCAACCCCCCCAGTGAAAGCTGGGGGGTAGCTGCTGCTAGTAGCCCGGGGATGGCTAAACGCCATCCCTGTAAGTCTCTGGGATACCACCCCCAGTGAAAGCTGGGGGGTAGCTGCTGCTAGTAGCCCGGGGATGGCGTTTAGCCATCCCTGTAAGTCTCTTGGATACCCCCCCCAGCTTTTTGCTGGGGGAGGTGGCAGAGAGACCTTCTCCACATAGCTTAGCTATCATGCCGGCTGAGCCGGGCATGCTAATCCCGGCAGGTATGCCGGGATATTGGTGGGAAGAGAGAAAAGGCTTTGGCTTTTCTTCCTTAGGTATCTCTGCTTCTTTTGCTAACCAAGAGATAGCTACAAGCAGCGTCAACCCCCCCAGTGAAAGCTGGGGGGTAGCTGCTGCTAGTAGCCCGGGGATGGCTTAACGCCATCCCTGTAAGTCTCTGGGATACCACCCCCAGTGAAAGCTGGGGGGTAGCTGCTGCTAGTAGCCCGGGGATGGCTAAACGCCATCCCTGTAAGTCTCTGGGATACCCCCCCCAGTGAAAGCTGGGGGGTAGCTGCTGCTAGTAGCCCGGGGATGGCGTTTAGCCATCCCCGTAAGTCTCTTGGATACCACCCCCAGCTTTTTGCTGGGGGAGGTGGCAGAGAGACCTTCTCCACATAGCTTAGCTATCATGCCGGCTGAGCCGGGCATGCTAATCCCGGCAGGTATGCCGGGATATTGGTGGGAAGAGAGAAAAGGCTTTGGCTTTTCTTCCTTAGGTATCTCTGCTTCTTTTGCTAACCAAGAGATAGCTACTAGCAGCGTCAACCCCCCCAGTGAAAGCTGGGGGGTAGCAGCTGCTTGTAGCCCGGGGAAGGCGAAACGCCATCCCTGTCAGTCTCTTGGGTTCCACCCCCAGCTTTTTGCAGGGGGAGGTGGCAGAGAGACCTTCTCCCCCAATATTCAGTTATACCTTACGGTATTACCCCGGCGGAGCCGGGCATGCTAATCCCGGCAGGTATGCCGGGATATTGGTGGAAAGAGATAAAAGGCAAAGCCTTTTCTTCCTTAGGTCTCTCTGCTTCTAAAGGGCTATAAGCTACAATTAAGGCTTAAAGCCATAACCGGGTCAACTTGCAAGTTTACTAGGTCCGTAAGCAAAGCGGCTTTCGCTCCAGCCGGCGGAATCCAAAAGAAGAAGTCTTTTCTCTCTAGCCAACTAGATTACGGCATTCCTGACGGTATTAGCATGCTCCAGAACAAGAGATAGCTACAAGCAGCACCAACCCCCCAGTGAAAGCTGGGGGGTAGCAGCTGCTTCTTATGCTAACCAAAAGATAGCTACAAGCAGCACCAACCCCCCCAGTGAAAACTGGGGGGTAGCAGCGGCTTGTAGCCCGGGGAAGGCGAAACGCAATCCCTGTAAGTCTCTTGGTTTGTCGCCTCCTACATTTGATATCTATACCATTACAAGTGTGTGCAGCTAAAGCCTTAAAAGAGGCATTAATACTTTATTAGGGATTATAAGTCTGTTCGCTCATAATGAACTAGATGACTAACAATAAGAAGGTTGTCTTTTTTATTATTTTTTGATTTTGTAAGACTTACAATATTCCGTTAAACCGGACGGGGTTAGCATGCTCCAGAACAAGAGATAGCTACAAGCAGCACCAACCCCCCCAGTGAAAGCTGGGGGGTAGCAGCTGCATGTAGCCCGGGGAAGGCGAAACGCCATCCCTGTCAGTCTCTAGGTTTCCACCCCCCCCAGTGAAAGCTGGGGGGTAGCAGCAGCTTGTAGCCCGGGGATGGCGAGACGCCATCCCTGTTAGTCTCTAGGTTTCCACCCCCAGCTTTTTACTGGGGGAGGTGGCAGAGAGACCTAAGAAAGAAAAGCCAAAGCCTTTTCTCTCTTGCCAGAGAGCTTCGCTCTCATGCCGGCTGAGCCGGGCTTATCCCGGCAGGTATGCCGGGCTTATCCCGTCAGGTATGCCGGGATATTGGTGGTGAAGGTCTCTCTGCTTCTTTTGCTAACCAAGAGATAGCTACAAGCAGCACCAACCCCCCCCAGTGAAAGCTGGGGGGTAGCAGCAGCTTGTAGCCCGGGGATGGCGAGACGCCATCCCTGTTAGTCTCTAGGTTTCCACCCCCAGCTTTTTACTGGGGGAGGTGGCAGAGAGACCTAAGAAAGAAAAGCCAAAGCCTTTTCTCTCTTGCCAGAGAGCTTCGCTCTCATGCCGGCTGAGCCGGGGGAATACCGTCAGGTATGACGGGATATTGGAGGTGAAGGTCTCTCTGCTTCTTTTGCTAACCAAGAGATAGCTACAAGCAGCACCAACCCCCCCAGTGAAAGCTGGGGGGTAGCAGCTGCTTGTAGCCCGGGGAAGGCGAAACGCCATCCCTGTCAGTCTCTAGGTTTCCACCCCCCCCAGTGAAAGCTGGGGGGTAGCAGCTGCTTGTAGCCCTGCAGCTCTGCTGCTTGTAGCCCTGCAGCTTGTAGCCCTGCAGCTTGTAGCCCTCTCTTTGCGCTGCGGCTTGTAGCCCTGCAGCTTGTAGCCCTCTCTTTGCGCAGCGGCTTGTAGCCCGGGGAAGGCGAAACGCCATCCCTGTCAGTCTCTAGGTTTCCACCCCCCCCAGTGAAAGCTGGGGGGTAGCAGCTGCTTGTAGCCCGGGGAAGGCGAAACGCCATCCCTGTCAGTCTCTAGGTTACCACCCCCCCAGTGAAAGCTGGGGGGTAGCAGCTGCTTGTAGCCCGGGGAAGGCGAAACGCCATCCCTGTCAGTCTCTAGGTTTCCACCCCCAGCTTTTTGCTGGGGGAGGTGGTGGAGAAGGTCTCTCTGCTTCTTTTGGATTACGCCGGCTTGTTGTTTAGGTGCTCGCTCTGGGGGATAGGGTGGGACCATATTAAGAAGCTTGGCTTTAAATACCCAGTCATTTTTGACGGTATTAGTGTGCTCCGGAACAAGAGATAGCTACAAGCAGATGCTTGTAGCATGCTCCGAAACAAGAGATAGCTACAAGCAGATGCTTGTAGCATGCTCCAGAACAAGAGATAGCTACAAGCAGATGCTTGTAGCATGCTCCGGAACAAGAGATAGCTACAAGCAGATGCTTGTAGCAATGCTCCGGACAAGAGATAGCTACCAGCAGGAAGCTTGTTACATGCTCGGAAACAAGAGATCGCTCCAGCAGATTGCTTGTAGCATGCTTCCGGAACAAAGAGATAGCTACAAGCAGATGCTTGTAGCAATGCTCCGGACCAGAGAATAGTACAAGCAAGATGCTTGTAGATGCTCGGAACAGAGATAGCTTACCAAGCAGCTGCTTGTAGTCATGCTCCGGAACAACGAGATAGCTCAAGCAGATGCTTGTAGCATGCCCGGAACAAGAGATAGCTACAAGCGATGGCTTGTTAGCATGCCTCCGGAACAAGAGATAGCTACAAGCAGATGCTTGTAGCATGCTCCGGAACAAGAGATAGCTACAAGCAGATGCTTGTAGCACATGCTCCGGAACAAGAGATAGCTACAAGCAGATGCTTGTAGCATGCTCCGAACAAGAGATAGCTACAAGCAGATGCTTGTAGCATGCTCCGGAACAAGAGATAGCTACAAGCAGATGCTTGTAGCATGCTCCGGAACAAGAGATAGCTACAAGCAGATGCTGTAGCATGCTCCGGAACAAGAGATAGCTACAAGCAGATGCTTGTAGCATGCTCCGGAACAAGAGATAGCTACAAGCAGATGCTTGTAGCATGCTCCGGAACAAGAGATAGCTACAAGCAGATGCTTGTAGCATGCTCCGGAACAAGAGATAGCTACAAGCAGATGCTTGTAGCATGCTCCGGAACAAGAGATAGCTACAAGCAGATGCTTGTAGCATGCTCCGAAACAAGAGATATCTACAAGCAGATGCTTGTAGCATGCTCCGGAACAAGAGATAGCTACAAGCAGATGCTTGTAGCATGCTCCGGAACAAGAGATAGCTACAAGCAGATGCTTGTAGCTATCTCTTGTTTAGGGGCTTATCCCGTCAGGTACGCCGGAATATTGGGGGTGAAGGTCTTTCTGCTTCTTTTGGACTAAGCCGGCATGAGGGGGGTTAGGAAAAGAAGTGGTAAGGTTTTGCGGGGATTGTCGCATTAAACCGCATGCTCCACCGCATTTATTGATCTCCGCCTATTGCTTTGACTTAAAGCGTAGCCGCCGTGTCATCAGGTGATCTATTTAAAAAGAGACAATTGACGGTCCGAACTACACGGGTATCTAATCCGTTTTGCTCCTCGGACTTCCGTGTTTGGGCTTCTGTTAGAGTTTAGTAAATGCCTTCGCCTTTGGCGTTCCTTCCCATATTCTATCATTTGACCGATTCATGGAAAATTCCTTTACCTTTTTAATCCCGTCATATTTAACCCGTTATTCTGCCCCCGTAAGTGATAGCTTCTGGGTATTGATTTCCTGGGATGATGTAACCACCATATAACGGGACTTTCTATAACAATAAACGCTGCCACACGCTGTAAACCTAATCAAAACGCAGGAAGCTTGCTCCATCTGTATTACCGCGACTGCTGGCACAGAATTGGTCGGAACTTTCATTTGTTTTTTAAAACACTCTTTAGATCTGGATCACATTTTCTTTCCATTGTCCAAAATTCACTACTGCTGCCAAGATAAACTTGTATGGCCCTTTTTTCAATGCCATTGTGGCTTAACACCATCAAGATAAGCTATAGATAAGACATGGACAGCTTAATTAACACACTTTCACCTACCCATCTATCAAATCCAACGCGAGTCCCCAAAAACTATCTAAAATTAGATCATTTGTTGGTCTTTTAAATTATATTTTAAATACTCCAAAAGAAGAAGCCAAGGCAAAGCCTTTTCTTTCTAGCCACCAATATAACGGCATTCCTGCCGGTATTAGCACGCTCCTGAACAAGAGATAGCTACAAGCAGCACCAACCCCCCCAGTGAAAGCTGGGGGGTAGCAGCTGCTTGTAGCCCGGGGATGGCGAGACGCCATCCCTGTTAGTCTCTTGGTTTGGGTTCCACCCCCTGCAAAAAGCTGGGGGAGGTGGCAGAGAGACCTAAGAAAGAAAAGCCAAAGCCTTTTCTCTCTTGCCAGAGAGCTTCGCTCTCATGCCGGCTGAGCCGGGCATGCTAATGCCGGCTGAGCCGGGCATGCTAACCCCGGCAGGTATGCCGGGCTTATCCCGGCAGGTATGCCGGGCTTATCCCGGCAGGTATGCCGGGCTTATCCCGGCAGGTATGCCGGGCTTATCCCGGCAGGTATGCCGGGATATTGGTGGTGAAGGTCTCTCTGCTTCTTTTGCTAACCAAGAGATAGCTACAAGCAGCACCACCCCCCCCAGTGAAAGCTGGGGGGTAGCAGCTGCTTGTAGCCCGGGGATGGCGAGACGCCGTCCCTGTTAGTCTCTAGGTTTCCGCCCCCAGCTTTTTACTGGGGGAGGTGGCAGAGAGACCTAAGAAAGAAAAGCCAAAGCCTTTTCTCTCTTGCCAGAGAGCTTCGCTCTCATGCCAGAGAGCTTCGCTCTCATGCCAGAGAGCTTCGCTCTCATGCCGGCTGAGCCGGGCTTATCCCGTCAGGTATGCCGGGCTTATCCCGTCAGGTATGCCGGGGTATTGGAGGTGAAGGTCTCTCTGCTTCTTTAGCTAACCAAGAGATAGCTACAAGCAGCACCAACCCCCCCAGTGAAAGCTGGGGGGTTGGTGCTGCTTGTAGCCCGGGGATGGCGAGACGCCATCCCTGTTAGTCTCTAGGTTTCCACCCCCAGCTTTTTACTGGGGGAGGTGGCAGAGAGACCTAAGAAAGAAAAGCCTTTTCTCTCTTGCCAGAGAGCTTCGCTCTCATGCCGGCTGAGCCGGGCTTATCCCGTCAGGTATGACGGAATATTGGTGGAGAAGCTTAGCTTCCCTTGTCCACCAACCCCCCCAAACAAAGGTTGGGGGGGGTTGGCACACGTAAAAAAGAAGCAGAGAGAGACCAAGGCAAAGCCTTTTCTACCTTGGTAGGGCTTACTTTTATAGCGGATTTGGTTACTAGTTCTTTTCTAACACTAGTAAGTTTAACTTAATCCCTAGTGGTTTTTTTGTTATCTTTTTAAGTTAACTTAGCTCTAATTACTTACAAGATCATTCACGTTAACATGAACTATTTAGAATTCCATGTTTTTGATTATAAACGTAGCTTCTTTGCAATGCTTTTTTTAAACAACAAATAAACCAGAGGTTTAGAGGTGATTGGTCCTTTCGTACTCATCCCCCAATACATTTTAAACTAAGATCCATTCTCCAAAAGAAGCTTAAAGCTTCTTCCGCTAACCTAGAGATAGCCTAACCAAGAGAAAACTACAAACAGCTGAGCTGCTTGTAGCCCGGGGAGGGCGAAACGCCATCCCTGTTAGTCTCTTGGTTAGCAGAAGAATCAGCTTGCTGATTCTTCTGGACTAGCAGCTCTTGCGAGCTGCTAGTTGCCCGGGGAGGGCGTTAAGCCCTCCCTGTAAGTCTCACGATTAGGAGGGGACTTCTTTAGTAAGTCCCCCCAAAGCCAGGCTAATGCCTGGCCATCTATCCCCGGGGGGGTCGATTATTAGATCCATAACGTCAACACGGATAGAAACCGAACTGTCTCACGACGTTCTGAACTCAGATCACGTACCGCTTTAATAGGCGAACAGCCTAACCCTTAAGACCTTATGCAGCCTTAGGACGCGATGATCCAACATCGAGGTGCCGAACACGCGCGTCGATATGAACTCTTAGCGCGTACTAGCCTGTTATCCCTAGCGTACCTTTTGTCCGTTGATCACTTTATTTGAAAAACTCAAATCAAAGTGGGTCATTACTACCTGCTTTTATATAAAGAAAACAAAGAGAAAGCTACAAGCAGCGTCAACCCCCCCAGTGAAAGCTGGGGGGTCGCAGCTGCTTGTAGCCCGGGGATGGCGAAACGCCATCCCTGTAAGTCTCTTTGTTTTCTTTAAAATAAACACCTGCTTGGATTGTGATCCTTACAGTTAAACTTAATTATCCAGTTAAGATTTAGTTAAGTCTTTGTTTGCTCATGTTACTTTTTAATGAGCCTCCGCCCCAGAAAAACAACTGAATGTAATTTATGCTTATCATATTTATTTTATTAATTAATTAATAAAATAGAAATAAAAATAGAACCACTAGTGGTATTTATATATTTTAATATTTTATAAGCCAAGAGACTCTCAGGGATTGCGTCTCGCCATCCCCGGGCTACAAGTTGCTCCAACCCCCCAGTGAAAGCTGGGGGGTAGCAAGAGACTGACAGGGATTGCGTCTCGCCATCCCCGGGCTACAAGTTGCTCCAACCCCCCAGTGAAAGCTGGGGGGTAGCAAGAGACTGACAGGGATTGCGTCTCGCCATCCCCGGGCTACAAGTTGCTCCAACCCCCCAGTGAAAGCTGGGGGGTAGCCGCCAAAGAGACTGACAGGGATTGCGTCTCGCCATCCCCGGGCTACAAGCCGCTGCTACCCCCCAGCTTTCAGGGATTGCGTCTCGCCATCCCCGGGCTACAAGTTGCTCCAACCCCCCAGTGAAAGCTGGGGGGTAGCCGCCAAAGAGACTTTCAGGGATTGCGTCTCGCCATCCCCGGGCTACAAGTTGCTCCAACCCCCCAGTGAAAGCTGGGGGGTAGCCGCCAAAGAGACTTTCAGGGATTGCGTCTCGCCATCCCCGGGCTACAAGCCGCTGCTACCCCCCAGCTTTCACTGGGGGGGTTGACGCTGCTTGTAGCCCTCTCTTTACGCAGCGGCTTGTAGCTCTCTCTTAGCGCAGCGGCTAGTAGCTATCACTTGGCCTCAAACCACAGCAAAAGGCTGGGACTTTACTCCCTCTAGCAAAAATTACGTTTAGGCTTTTAGTTATGCTAGAGATAATTAGGAATGGCTTTTAGCCCTCCCCGGGAGAGGGCATGCTCCTTATGTTCTCTCTAGGCTACAACCCCCCTGCCTAAGGCCTTTCATAGAAAGCACCCAAACAAGAGATTAGCCTATCCAAGAGACCCTAAGTCTCTCTGCCACCAAGAGACTTAGTCTCTTGACAAGCAAAAGAGCCTGCTAAACAGTCTCTCTGCCACCAAGAGACTTAGTCTCTTGACAAGCAAAAGAGCCTGCTAAACAGTCTCTCTGCCACCAAGAGACTTAGTCTCTTGACAAGCAAAAGAGCCTGCTAAACAGGCTCTTTTGCGATGCTTATTTTGAAGCTCAAAAGCTTGCTACCACCACCCCCTCGTAAGGCAGCCAAGGAGAAGCTTTGCTTCCCTTGTACTCCGAACCCCACCAGCCAAAAGCAGGGGGGAGTTGGTGGGGGTGGTCATATGGGGTTTGGTTGCAGAGAGACCAGGGGGTTTGGTTGCAGAGAGACCAGGGGGTCTCTCTGTTTCCACTGACCGAAGGCCGGGGAATTATACTTAGCGATAATCAGCCCTGCTGATTATCGCTATCCTTTCTTGCGCGCCGTTAACTTTAAAGCTTAAGGTTTTATGGCCATGAACTGGTAGCGGATTATATAGGGGCTGGTGTAGCCCCCAGGTCCCTGTGTTAACACAGTCAAGCCGGCGGTATACTAAATAAGCTATTAGCTGCTCTCGCCTAGCACAGAGATTGCTAAAGAAGCAGATAGACCTTAGGAAGAAAAGCCAAAGCCTTTTCTCTCTTCCCACCAATATGCCGGCTCAGCCGGGCATGCTAATGCCGGCTGAGCCGGGGGAATACCGACAGGTATGACGTAATGTTGGTGGAGAAGGTCTATCTGCCACCTCCCCCAGCAAAAAGCTGGGGGTGGAAACCAAGATACTTGCAGGGATGGCGAAACCAAGATACTTGCAGGGATGGCGAAACCAAGATACTTGCTGGGATGGCGTTTCGCCATCCCTGTTGGTCTCTTGTTATGGCGAAACGCCATCCCTGTTGGTCTCTTGTTATGGCGAAACGCCATCCCTGTTGGTCTCTTGTTATGGCGAAACCAAGAGACTGGCAGGGATGGCGAAACCAAGATACTTGCTGGGATGGCGTTTCGCCATCCCTGTTGGTCTCTTGTTATGGCGAAACGCCATCCCTGTTGGTCTCTTGTTATGGCGAAACGCCATCCCTGTTGGTCTCTTGTTATGGCGAAACGCCATCCCTGTTGGTCTCTTGTTATGGCGAAACGCCATCCCTGTTGGTCTCTTGTTATGGCGAAACGCCATCCCTGTTGGTCTCTTGTTATGGCACTTGCTTAGCCCCCCGCATAAGGCCGGGTTTTAGTACTACTCTGTTTAATTAGATGTATGCGCTAGAACAAGAGCACCAAATAAAGCAATAGTTAAAATTAAACTATTTAAAATTAATAAATCGGCATAAGTTACATAAAAAGCATGTCCTACGTAAGTTAACGATTCTAACGTGGGGACTAAACCCGCAATGCTCCCAAAAGCACCATGTCCATATAAATCCAAGCCAATGGACGATGTCCATTGGCCAGCCAAAGACTCAGCGAGCTGATTCTTTTGGAAAGACTCCTCAGTTGAGATACCTGTCCATAAGAAACCGGCTTCGCCAATATCACCTGTAGTAGCTTCGCTCCAACTAAAAGAACTACTAAATAAGGTTTTAGTAATACCTAAAAAACCAAACAAAGCTAAGGCACTCCAACCACGATTATACGCACGTAACTCAGTAGATGGAATTTCTAAAAGCATAATAACAAATAAGAATAAGACGGCTAAAGCGCCAACGTACACTAAAATATTGACTAAAGCTAAAAACTCAAAACCTAACATTAATAAACAAATAGAAGCATTAATAAATAACATCACAGCAAACATTAAAGCCATAAAAGGACTGCGAGTCCAACTAACACTAATGGCTAATAATGCGCAATGACAAATACATGACATTAAAAATAAACTCATTGTTAATATTATGATTAAAACTTAAGAAACACGCCATGGCCAAGCATAGAGATAGCAAAAGAAGCTAAGCTTCTCCTTGGCTACCAGTTTACAGGCCATTATGCTGTTATGGCTAGAAGCCATTATGCTGTTATGGCTAGAAGCCATTATGCTGTTATGGCTAAAAGCCATTATGCTGTTATGGCTAGAAGCCATTATGCTGTTATGGCTAGAAGCCATTATGGCTAGAAGCCATTATGCTGTTATGGCTAGAAGCCATTATGCTGTTATGGCTAGAAGCCATTATGCTGTTATGGCTAGAAGCTGTTATGGCTAGAAGCCATTATGGCTAGAAGCCATTATGCTGTTATGGCTAGAAGCTGTTATGGCTAGAAGCCATTATGGCTAGAAGCCATTATGCTGTTATGGCTAGAAGCCATAACCTATAAAAAAAAGAGATAGCCAAGAGACTAACAGGGATGGTGAGACGCCATCCCCGGGCTACAAGCAGCTGCTACCCCCCAGCTTTCACTGGGGGGGTTGGTGCTGCTTGTAGCTATCTCTTGTTCTGGAGCATGCTAATACCGGCAGGAATGACGGCATATAGGTGGTTAGAGAGAAAAGGCTTTGGCTTTTCTTCCAGGGGTCTCTCTGCTTCTTTTGGAGTAGCTATCTCTTGTTTTGGTAGACTAAGGGGAGTCCTTGGATCGAACAACAAAAGAATTTTGATTCAAAAAGGTACATATGAATCCACTATATAGCCATTTATTATTATGGTATAGAGCTTAACCTTAAGGGCTGGGCTTTGTGCGTATATTTAGCCCGCATCCCTACCTAGGAAGGCTATAGACTTAGTATTAAGGGTTTTAACCCCTGGTTCTTTACTGGGGGGGCTAGGGCGCTACGCGCCTTGGTACAACCCCCCCCTCGTAAGGCAGCTAAAGAGAAGCTGTGCTTCCCTTGGCATCCAAACCCCCTGCCTTTGGCCGTGGGGAGGGGTAGGGGGGGTTGACATTAGGGGTTTGGTTACAGAGAGACCAGGCAGGTCTCTATGTTTACCCCGGACTTTGTACGGGGGGTTGCATGCTCCAAAACCAAGAGACTATGTCTCTAGGCTAGGTGCTTTGCTACGCAAGAAGCAGCTTCTAGGGACGCACAGAGACTCCCAGGGATAGCGTTTCGCCATCCCTGTCAGTCTCTTGGTTATCTCTTGGTTATCTCTTGGTTATCTCATGGTTAGTAAGCAATAGAGAGCATGCTCAGCGTGTACTCTACCGGGAATGGCTTTTGGCCCTTCCTAATAAGATCCCCCTAATCCCCAGCCTTTGGCGGGGGGGGGGATTAGGGGGCCAAAGGAAGCTTAGCTTCTCTTTGGCTTCGAGCTTTATTACAGGGAGAACTAGCAAGTTCTCTATGAAAATAAAATCTAAAATTTTGGGACTTTAGCTACACTTTAGAACTTTTTTTCTTTCGACACTCCACCTTCCCGCCAAGTGTCTGATTTGCAAAATTGAATCAACTCCGATTCGCACCGAAGTACTAACCTCTCCCCAGAGCTTGCTCTAGGGGCAGAGAGCCGGCATAGCCAGAGTCTTTAAGACTCTGGCTATGCCGGCTTCCTGAGTTGTTTTATATTACAACCTTACCCAAATAGGTTTCGCAGGAAACCAGCTATCACTGAACTTGATTAGTCTTTCACTCCTTATTAGGAATCTTCAGAGTCTTTTGCGACAGACACCTGTTTGGTCATGCGAATGCATACCTGTTCCTAATAAGCTCGTCTCAGTATCGGGTCCAATAAATATATTTAGATATTTTTAGAGAACTTGTTATGGTCGGTAGCTAGGCCTAGCTACCGGCCATAACAAGTTCTCTCTAAGCTTGTTTCTCTGGGCAAACGTACTAGCTTCCAACTCAAGAGACTAAGCCTCTTGATTTGGCAAACAACCCCCTGCTAAAAGCTGGGGTTGTTTACATAGAGACCTTTACCAACTATATTCCCGCAGACCAGACGGTATTAGCATGCCCGGCTGTGCCGGCTAATACCGTCAGTAGTGACGGTATATAGTTGGCTTGAGAGAAAAGGCAAAGCCTTTTCTTCCTTGGGTCTCTCTGTTTCTTTTGGCTTGTCCCACGGTAATCAAACCATGGGATGAAATCCCACGGTAATCAAACCATGGGATGAAATCCCACGGTAATCAAACCATGGGATGAAATCCCACGGTAATCAAACCATGGGATGAAATCCCACGGTAATCAAACCATGGGATGAAATCCCACGGTAATCAAACCATGGGATGAAATCCCACGGTAATCAAACCATGGGATGAAATCCCATGGTTTGCTAAAGAATAAGCAAGCTGATTCTTTTGAACTTTGCCGTTACTAGATATTGCAAGCTTGCCATTTAGGCCTTAGGTTATGTTTTTTAATCTCTCTGTCAGTGAGCGTCAGTATATCAATAAATTCCCGGCCATTTGTAAAACCATTCCACTCAACACGTGAGCTGCTACGCTTTCATTGTAGAATGGCTGCTTCTAAGCCAATCTTCATGTAATCATCGTGCAATGACTCTTCTTTATTATATTAAATAATTAGCTAATTCCCAATCCTAAATCGAAAAATTTATACTCTAGTAAAGGCCTGCTCACGGATACAATAAACAACCAACCAAGGAATAAAAGGCTTTGCCTTTTCTCTCAAGCCACCTATATTTCGGCACACCTGACGGTATTAGTATGCACCAGAACAAGAGATAACTACTAGCATCTGCTTGTAGCTATCTGTTGTTCAGCTAAAGAATCAGTAAACGCAAAAGAAGCAGAGAGACCTTCTCACCCAATATTCCGTCAGGTATTACGGGATTAGCCCTGCTCAGCCGGCATGAGAGCTAAGCTCTGTGGAGAAGGTCTCTCTGCCACCTCCCCCAGCTTTTTGCTGGGGGTGGTACCCAAGAGACTTACAGGGATGGCGTTTAGCCATCCCCGGGCTACTAGCAGCAGCTACCCCCCAGCTTTCACTGGGGGGGGTGACGCTGCTAGTAGCTATCTCTTGGTTAGCAAAAGAGGCAGAGAGACCTAAGGAAGAAAAGGTAAAGCCTTTTCTCTCTACCCACCAATATCCCGGCATACCTGCCGGGATTAGCATGCCCGGCTCAGCCGGCATGAGAGCTAAGCTCTGTGGAGAAGGTCTCTCTGCCACCTCCCCCAGCTTTTTGCAGGGGGGTGGAACCCAAGAGACTTACAGGGATGGCGTTTAGCCATCCCCGGGCTACTAGCAGCAGCAACCCCCCCAGCTTTCACTGGGGGGGTTGACGCTGCTAGTAGCTATCTCTTGGTTAGCTAAAGAACCTGCTTAGCAGGTTCTTTTGAGCTAAGCAGCTGCAACCCCCCAGCTTTCACAGGGGGGGCAGGTTCTTTTGAGCTAAGCAGGTTCTTTTGAGCAGGTTCTTTTGAGCTTAGCGGGCTCTTTTGAGCTTTGCAGCTTCTTTTGGGAGATAGCGAGTAATGGAGTCAAATCACCTAAATACTTGTCAAGGCTTCTAGCCATAACTAGTCTCTAGATCAGTCAAGGAAGCCTACTAGTCCAAAAGATTCAGTACCCCCCCGTATTAAGTCCGGGTATAGGTGGGAGGTTATCTATAAGCTTTAGAATAAAACTGTGCTATACGAAGAATCACAGTTTTATTTAGAGAACTAGCTAGTAACTACCTAAACGATTAAGAGTCAACTCCAAAAGAAGCAGAGAGACCCAAGAGAGAAAAGGCTTTGCCTTTTCTTCCTTAGGTCTCTCTGCCACCTCCCCCAGCTTTTTGCTGGGGGTGGAAACCAAACCAAGAGACTAACAGGGATGGCGTTTAGCCATCCCCGGGCTACTAGCAGCAGCAACCCCCCAGCTTTAACTGGGGGGGTTGACGCTGCTAGTAGCTATCTCTTGGTTAGCAAAAGAGGCAGAGAGACCTTCCCACCAATATCCCGGCATACCTGCCGGGATTAGCATGCCCGGCTCAGCCGGCATGAAAGCTAAGCTATGTGGAGAAGGTCTCTCTGCCACCTCCCCCAGCAAAAAGCGGGGGGTGGAACCCAAGAGACTAACAGGGATGGCGTTTAGCCATCCCCGGGCTACTAGCAGCAGCAACCCCCCAGCTTTAACTGGGGGGGTTGACGCTGCTAGTAGCTATCTCTTGGTTAGCAAAAGAACCAGCTTAGCAGGTTCTTTTGAGCTTAGCAGGTTCTTTTGAGCTAAGCAGCTGCAACCCCCAGCTTTCACTGGGGTTGCAGGTTCTTTTGAGCTAAGCAGGTTCTTTTGAGTTGGTTCTTTTGCGTTTACTGATTCTTTGGAGCAAAGCTGCTTCTTTTGTCGGGGGGGGTGGTAGCTGCAAGTCTCCCGGGGATGGCGTTTAGCGATCCCTGGTAGAGCTTAAATCTAGTTATTTAATATAAGGGACGACGAATAATCCTTTATCACCAGCGGCCCAAGAAATACGACCCCAATCTAATACCATGTTTACGACAGTGCGAGCATACAATTGATCAAACCCCCAACGAGTGGCAGAAAAACGTAATAAATAAAGTTGGTGACTACTTCCGGGGGCTAAAGCGGTCGCAGAAAGAGCACCTGCGATAACTAAACCAAAGGGAAGAGTTTTCACCCCCCATGGAATAAATAATAAAATACCAGATAATAAAGAGGTACCGACCCAAACTTTTAAAATGACGTCTAAAAGAAGAATAGTCATGGCTACAATTAATAAAATCTCTGTTTCCCCGCCATACCCTAAAGAGTGGCTTTGAGCCACTCCATCAAAGCTGGAATCACCCGCTTTAAATTCTTGTCCATGTGCGCCTTTAGGGCTCATATTAACTAAAGGCCCTGAAAAATCATACATAAAAGATTGATAAAACAATTTAGCTGTATAACAGGCTGTAATTAATGCGGTGATGTAAAGTAAAGTATGGGCATAGTAAGCAATTGCTAAACTACCACCGTTTAAGAAAGAGTAAGATAAGTTTAAAATAGCTTCTTTTGAATAAAAGCCAGATGTTTCTGGAAAACCCACTAAACTTAAAGAACCAATTAAAAGAGCTAAGAAGCAAAAGCCAGAGCAATGAGAAACGGATAAACCTCCATAACGAGCCATGTGTTGATTACCTCCTGCTGAGGTAATGACAACACCTGCGGCTAAGAATAAAGCCGCTTTAAAACTTGCATGTGTCATTAAATGAGTCATACTGGCTTCTGCTCCGTATTCACCTAAACCCACACTAACCATCATATCAATTAAGCTCTCGATTTTCATCAAAGAGTGGCTTTCAGCCACTCCATCCAAGCAGGAACCAAGGAAGAAAAGCCAAAGCCTTTTCTCTCTTCACACCTATATCCCGGCATACCTGCCGGGATTAGCATGGCCGGCGGAGCCGGGCATGCCAATACCGTCAGGTTTTACGGGGTATTGGGGAATGGAGAAGCTAAGCTTAGCTCTCATGCCGGCGGAGCCGGGCATGCCAATACCGTCAGGTTTTACGGGGTATTGGGGAATGGAGAAGCTAAGCTTAGCTCTCATGCCGGCGGAGCCGGGCATGCCAATACCGTCAGGTTTTACGGGGTATTGGGGAATGGAGAAGCTAAGCTTCCCTTGGCCACCTACCCCCCCTGCCTTTGGCAGGGGGGGTTAGTAAATACCCGCTAAGGAGAGTTGGACTTTAGCATCTGACTACTTCTAGCTTGTATTTATTCCCACCTGTAAAGGGGGCAAGCACCAATCCCCCTGCGTGACGCAGGGGAGTAGGGCGCAGAGACAAGGAAGAAAAGCCAAAGCCTTTTCTCTCCTCCCACCAATATCCCGGCATACCAGCCGGGATTAGCATGCCGTCTGAGCAGGGCATGCTAACCCCGTAAGGAATCACGGGATATTGGTGGAGAAGGTCTCTGTGCTTAAAAGCAACAGCCTCACGAAAAGTCTCTGAGGATCCACCTTTGTCAGGATGCCAACAAGCCGGCGGGGCCCTAAAGAAGCAGAGAGACCTTAGGAAGAAAAGCCAAAGCCTTTTCTCTCTTTCCACCAATACCCCGGCATACCTGCCGGGATTAGCAAGCCGGCTGAGCCGGTCATGCAAACCCCGTCAGGTAATACGAGATTTTGGTGGTGAAGGTCTCTCTTTCCACCAATATCCCGGCATACCTGCCGGGATTAGCAAGCCGGCTGAGCCGGGCATGCAAACCCCGTCTGGTAATACGGGATTTTGGTGGTGAAGGTCTCTCTGCCACCTCCCCCAGCAAAAAGCTGGGGGTGGTATCCTAGAGACTTACAGGGATGGCGAAACGCCATCCCTGTTAGTCTCTTGTTCAGGAGCTTGCTAACCCCTGCTTTAAAGCAGGGGTCTTGGAAGAAGCTTCTTCTTGACATCCTACCCCAGCTAAAAGCTGGGGGGTTGGGTGTTCCCTGCTGATTGTCCATCTATCCAATCCCTTTTAAGCCGGCGGAGCCCTAAAGAAGCAGAGAGACCTTAGGAAGAAAAGCCAAAGCCTTTTCTCTCTTTCCACCAATATCCCGGCATACCTGCCGGGATTAGCATGCCGGCTGAGCCGGTCAGGCTAACGCCGTCATTCCTGTCGGGGTTTTGGGTGTGCAGGTCTCTCTGCCACCACCCCCAGCAAAAAGCTGGGGGTGCTATCCAAGAGACTTACAGGGATGGCGTTACGCCATCCCCGGGCTACAAGCAGCTGCTACCCCCCAGCTTTCACTGGGGGGGTTGGTGCTGCTTGTAGCTATCTCATGTTCTGGTGCTTGTTAATGCCGGCGTATTAGACGCTTAAAAACCTAAGGTTTTAAGCGCTTAAGGGGTTTAAAGCATAGAGATTTTACCCCTAAGCTTCCAATAGGGTTATTACATTTGTACCTACGGCTTTAGGAGTTTCCAGCATATAGTAAGGTTCTCAATGCCAGAAACATAGAGACCTTCTCCACAGAGCTTAGCTCTCATGCCAGCTGAGCCGGGCATGCTAATCCCGTCAGGGATGACGGTATATTGGGGGATTAGGTCTCTATGCTACCAATCAGCAGCTAAAGGCTGTTGAATTGGAGACTATTATAGTCTCTGGTAAGAGTGGGCATATGTCATTACTAGTACCATCTGTTATGTCTTACCTTCCTCTCCCCCAAAGCTTGCTCTGGGGGCTGAGAGACGGCTTCGCCGTCTTCCTGATTCTATCATAACTCCAACCCCCCGGACGATGTCCGGGGGGTAGCTAGCTCCAGAACAAGAGACTTACAGGGATAGCGTTTCGCCATCCCTGGGCTTCAAGCAGCAGCTTGTAGCTAGCTCCTGAACAAGAGACTTACAGGGATAGCGTTTCGCCATCCCTGGGCTTCAAGCAGCAGCTTGTAGCTATCTCTTGTTCAGCTAAAGAATCAGTTTACTGATTCTTTTGGGCTCCGCCGGCTAAAACAGGAAACAACCTAAAGTATACTGAAAGAAACTAAAAGCATACTTAAAGAGACTAAAAGCATACTAAAAACATACTAAAAGCGTACTAAAGGCCTAAAAAAGCAGCTCTACAAAGAGAGGGCTACAAGCAGCAGAGCAGCTTGTTGCTATCTCTTTGCCTGCTACCCCCCAGTGAAAACTGGGGGTGTTGGTGCTGCTTGTTGCTATCTCTTTGCCTGCTACCCCCCAGTGAAAACTGGGGGGGTTGGTGCTGCTTGTTGCTATCTCTTTGCCTGCTACCCCCCAGTGAAAACTGGGGGGGTTGGTGCTGCTTGTTGCTATCTCTTTGCCTGCTACCCCCCAGTGAAAACTGGGGGGGTTGGTGCTGCTTGTTGCTATCTCTTTGCCTGCTACCCCCCAGTGAAAACTGGGGGGGTTGGTGCTGCTTGTTGCTATCTCTTGGTTTGGTCTTATTTACTACTAAAAGAAGCTAAAAGCATACCAAAAGCGTCTCTCAGCCCCCTTGGCGAGACAAAAGCGGTTAGTCTCATGTTCTGGTGCTTGCTAACCCCGACCGTATGCCGGGGTCTTGGAGTGTGTCCTAGGTAGACAATAACCAAGACCCCGACCGTATGCCGGGGTCTTGGAGTGTGTCCTTGGTAGACAATAACCAAGACCCCGACCGTATGCCGGGGTCTTGGAGTGTGTCCTAGGTAGACAATAACCAAGACCCCGACCGTATGCCGGGGTCTTGGAGTGTGTCCTAGGTAGACAATAACCAAGAACATTGAATACCTTTATAAACAACCTGAAAACGCTTGTTATTATCTAACTTACGAGAGACTTGAGTATTGGAAGCAATGTTTAACTCACGAATCATGGGACGAATACCATCAAATTTGACGACAAAAGCTTTAGACTCAAAACAATAGATCGATACTTTAGCAGCACTTTTCGAGATATTGAGCTTATGCTCTGCTGTCTGTACACGACCTGTCAGTGTTTGACGAATCTTTCCTCTGAACGTTGTTTGCCAGCCCAAGGATGGTTTTCACCTTCTCCCCGGCAGTCAGGGGTT
>VFSX01000850.1:0-28565 GCA_016618255.1 Chlamydomonas sp. UWO 241 | reverse complement strand
ATGCCAGAGAGCTTCGCTCTCATGCCAGAGAGCTTCGCTCTCATGCCGGCTGAGCCGGGCTTATCCCGTCAGGTATGCCGGGCTTATCCCGTCAGGTATGCCGGGGTATTGGAGGTGAAGGTCTCTCTGCTTCTTTAGCTAACCAAGAGATAGCTACAAGCAGCACCAACCCCCCCAGTGAAAGCTGGGGGGTTGGTGCTGCTTGTAGCCCGGGGATGGCGAGACGCCATCCCTGTTAGTCTCTAGGTTTCCACCCCCAGCTTTTTACTGGGGGAGGTGGCAGAGAGACCTAAGAAAGAAAAGCCTTTTCTCTCTTGCCAGAGAGCTTCGCTCTCATGCCGGCTGAGCCGGGCTTATCCCGTCAGGTATGACGGAATATTGGTGGAGAAGCTTAGCTTCCCTTGTCCACCAACCCCCCCAAACAAAGGTTGGGGGGGGTTGGCACACGTAAAAAAGAAGCAGAGAGAGACCAAGGCAAAGCCTTTTCTACCTTGGTAGGGCTTACTTTTATAGCGGATTTGGTTACTAGTTCTTTTCTAACACTAGTAAGTTTAACTTAATCCCTAGTGGTTTTTTTGTTATCTTTTTAAGTTAACTTAGCTCTAATTACTTACAAGATCATTCACGTTAACATGAACTATTTAGAATTCCATGTTTTTGATTATAAACGTAGCTTCTTTGCAATGCTTTTTTTAAACAACAAATAAACCAGAGGTTTAGAGGTGATTGGTCCTTTCGTACTCATCCCCCAATACATTTTAAACTAAGATCCATTCTCCAAAAGAAGCTTAAAGCTTCTTCCGCTAACCTAGAGATAGCCTAACCAAGAGAAAACTACAAACAGCTGAGCTGCTTGTAGCCCGGGGAGGGCGAAACGCCATCCCTGTTAGTCTCTTGGTTAGCAGAAGAATCAGCTTGCTGATTCTTCTGGACTAGCAGCTCTTGCGAGCTGCTAGTTGCCCGGGGAGGGCGTTAAGCCCTCCCTGTAAGTCTCACGATTAGGAGGGGACTTCTTTAGTAAGTCCCCCCAAAGCCAGGCTAATGCCTGGCCATCTATCCCCGGGGGGGTCGATTATTAGATCCATAACGTCAACACGGATAGAAACCGAACTGTCTCACGACGTTCTGAACTCAGATCACGTACCGCTTTAATAGGCGAACAGCCTAACCCTTAAGACCTTATGCAGCCTTAGGACGCGATGATCCAACATCGAGGTGCCGAACACGCGCGTCGATATGAACTCTTAGCGCGTACTAGCCTGTTATCCCTAGCGTACCTTTTGTCCGTTGATCACTTTATTTGAAAAACTCAAATCAAAGTGGGTCATTACTACCTGCTTTTATATAAAGAAAACAAAGAGAAAGCTACAAGCAGCGCTGCTGCTTGTAGCCCGGGGATGGCGAAACGCCATCCCTGTAGGTCTCTTTGTTTTCTTTAAAATAAACACCTGCTTGGATTGTGATCCTTACAGTTAAACTTAATTATCCAGTTAAGATTTAGTTAAGTCTTTGTTTGCTCATGTTACTTTTTAATGAGCCTCCGCCCCAGAAAAACAACTGAATGTAATTTATGCTTATCATATTTATTTTATTAATTAATTAATAAAATAGAAATAAAAATAGAACCACTAGTGGTATTTATATATTTTAATATTTTATAAGCCAAGAGACTCTCAGGGATTGCGTCTCGCCATCCCCGGGCTACAAGTTGCTCCAACCCCCCAGTGAAAGCTGGGGGGTAGCAAGAGACTGACAGGGATTGCGTCTCGCCATCCCCGGGCTACAAGTTGCTCCAACCCCCCAGTGAAAGCTGGGGGGTAGCAAGAGACTGACAGGGATTGCGTCTCGCCATCCCCGGGCTACAAGTTGCTCCAACCCCCCAGTGAAAGCTGGGGGGTAGCCGCCAAAGAGACTGACAGGGATTGCGTCTCGCCATCCCCGGGCTACAAGCCGCTGCTACCCCCCAGCTTTCAGGGATTGCGTCTCGCCATCCCCGGGCTACAAGTTGCTCCAACCCCCCAGTGAAAGCTGGGGGGTAGCCGCCAAAGAGACTTTCAGGGATTGCGTCTCGCCATCCCCGGGCTACAAGTTGCTCCAACCCCCCAGTGAAAGCTGGGGGGTAGCCGCCAAAGAGACTTTCAGGGATTGCGTCTCGCCATCCCCGGGCTACAAGCCGCTGCTACCCCCCAGCTTTCACTGGGGGGGTTGACGCTGCTTGTAGCCCTCTCTTTACGCAGCGGCTTGTAGCTCTCTCTTAGCGCAGCGGCTAGTAGCTATCACTTGGCCTCAAACCACAGCAAAAGGCTGGGACTTTACTCCCTCTAGCAAAAATTACGTTTAGGCTTTTAGTTATGCTAGAGATAATTAGGAATGGCTTTTAGCCCTCCCCGGGAGAGGGCATGCTCCTTATGTTCTCTCTAGGCTACAACCCCCCTGCCTAAGGCCTTTCATAGAAAGCACCCAAACAAGAGATTAGCCTATCCAAGAGACCCTAAGTCTCTCTGCCACCAAGAGACTTAGTCTCTTGACAAGCAAAAGAGCCTGCTAAACAGTCTCTCTGCCACCAAGAGACTTAGTCTCTTGACAAGCAAAAGAGCCTGCTAAACAGTCTCTCTGCCACCAAGAGACTTAGTCTCTTGACAAGCAAAAGAGCCTGCTAAACAGGCTCTTTTGCGATGCTTATTTTGAAGCTCAAAAGCTTGCTACCACCACCCCCTCGTAAGGCAGCCAAGGAGAAGCTTTGCTTCCCTTGTACTCCGAACCCCACCAGCCAAAAGCAGGGGGGAGTTGGTGGGGGTGGTCATATGGGGTTTGGTTGCAGAGAGACCAGGGGGTTTGGTTGCAGAGAGACCAGGGGGTCTCTCTGTTTCCACTGACCGAAGGCCGGGGAATTATACTTAGCGATAATCAGCCCTGCTGATTATCGCTATCCTTTCTTGCGCGCCGTTAACTTTAAAGCTTAAGGTTTTATGGCCATGAACTGGTAGCGGATTATATAGGGGCTGGTGTAGCCCCCAGGTCCCTGTGTTAACACAGTCAAGCCGGCGGTATACTAAATAAGCTATTAGCTGCTCTCGCCTAGCACAGAGATTGCTAAAGAAGCAGATAGACCTTAGGAAGAAAAGCCAAAGCCTTTTCTCTCTTCCCACCAATATGCCGGCTCAGCCGGGCATGCTAATGCCGGCTGAGCCGGGGGAATACCGACAGGTATGACGTAATGT
This sequence comes from Chlamydomonas sp. UWO 241, assembly GCA_016618255.1. Taxonomy (NCBI): domain Eukaryota; kingdom Viridiplantae; phylum Chlorophyta; class Chlorophyceae; order Chlamydomonadales; family Chlamydomonadaceae; genus Chlamydomonas; species Chlamydomonas priscui. Next base: position 25,344 of record VFSX01000850.1, on the reverse strand, counting down.
TGGTGGAGAAGGTCTATCTGCCACCTCCCCCAGCAAAAAGCTGGGGGTGGAAACCAAGATACTTGCAGGGATGGCGAAACCAAGATACTTGCAGGGATGGCGAAACCAAGATACTTGCTGGGATGGCGTTTCGCCATCCCTGTTGGTCTCTTGTTATGGCGAAACGCCATCCCTGTTGGTCTCTTGTTATGGCGAAACGCCATCCCTGCCAGTCTCTTGTTATGGCGAAACGCCATCCCTGTTGGTCTCTTGTTATGGCGAAACCAAGAGACTGGCAGGGATGGCGAAACCAAGATACTTGCTGGGATGGCGTTTCGCCATCCCTGTTGGTCTCTTGTTATGGCGAAACGCCATCCCTGTTGGTCTCTTGTTATGGCGAAACGCCATCCCTGTTGGTCTCTTGTTATGGCGAAACCAAGATACTTGCTGGGATGGCGTTTCGCCATCCCTGTTGGTCTCTTGTTATGGCGAAACGCCATCCCTGTTGGTCTCTTGTTATGGCACTTGCTTAGCCCCCCGCATAAGGCCGGGTTTTAGTACTACTCTGTTTAATTAGATGTATGCGCTAGAACAAGAGCACCAAATAAAGCAATAGTTAAAATTAAACTATTTAAAATTAATAAATCGGCATAAGTTACATAAAAAGCATGTCCTACGTAAGTTAACGATTCTAACGTGGGGACTAAACCCGCAATGCTCCCAAAAGCACCATGTCCATATAAATCCAAGCCAATGGACGATGTCCATTGGCCAGCCAAAGACTCAGCGAGCTGATTCTTTTGGAAAGACTCCTCAGTTGAGATACCTGTCCATAAGAAACCGGCTTCGCCAATATCACCTGTAGTAGCTTCGCTCCAACTAAAAGAACTACTAAATAAGGTTTTAGTAATACCTAAAAAACCAAACAAAGCTAAGGCACTCCAACCACGATTATACGCACGTAACTCAGTAGATGGAATTTCTAAAAGCATAATAACAAATAAGAATAAGACGGCTAAAGCGCCAACGTACACTAAAATATTGACTAAAGCTAAAAACTCAAAACCTAACATTAATAAACAAATAGAAGCATTAATAAATAACATCACAGCAAACATTAAAGCCATAAAAGGACTGCGAGTCCAACTAACACTAATGGCTAATAATGCGCAATGACAAATACATGACATTAAAAATAAACTCATTGTTAATATTATGATTAAAACTTAAGAAACACGCCATGGCCAAGCATAGAGATAGCAAAAGAAGCTAAGCTTCTCCTTGGCTACCAGTTTACAGGCCATTATGCTGTTATGGCTAGAAGCCATTATGCTGTTATGGCTAGAAGCCATTATGCTGTTATGGCTAGAAGCTGTTATGGCTAGAAGCCATTATGGCTAGAAGCCATTATGCTGTTATGGCTAGAAGCCATTATGCTGTTATGGCTAGAAGCCATTATGCTGTTATGGCTAGAAGCCATTATGGCTAGAAGCCATTATGCTGTTATGGCTAGAAGCTGTTATGGCTAGAAGCCATTATGGCTAGAAGCCATTATGCTGTTATGGCTAGAAGCCATTATGGCTAGAAGCCATTATGCTGTTATGGCTAGAAGCCATTATGGCTAGAAGCCATTATGCTGTTATGGCTAGAAGCCATTATGCTGTTATGGCTAGAAGCCATTATGGCTAGAAGCCATTATGCTGTTATGGCTAGAAACCATAACCTATAAAAAAAAGAGATAGCCAAGAGACTAACAGGGATGGTGAGACGCCATCCCCGGGCTACAAGCAGCTGCTACCCCCCAGCTTTCACTGGGGGGGTTGGTGCTGCTTGTAGCTATCTCTTGTTCTGGAGCATGCTAATACCGGCAGGAATGACGGCATATAGGTGGTTAGAGAGAAAAGGCTTTGGCTTTTCTTCCAGGGGTCTCTCTGCTTCTTTTGGAGTAGCTATCTCTTGTTTTGGTAGACTAAGGGGAGTCCTTGGATCGAACAACAAAAGAATTTTGATTCAAAAAGGTACATATGAATCCACTATATAGCCATTTATTATTATGGTATAGAGCTTAACCTTAAGGGCTGGGCTTTGTGCGTATATTTAGCCCGCATCCCTACCTAGGAAGGCTATAGACTTAGTATTAAGGGTTTTAACCCCTGGTTCTTTACTGGGGGGGCTAGGGCGCTACGCGCCTTGGTACAACCCCCCCCTCGTAAGGCAGCTAAAGAGAAGCTGTGCTTCCCTTGGCATCCAAACCCCCTGCCTTTGGCCGTGGGGAGGGGTAGGGGGGGTTGACATTAGGGGTTTGGTTACAGAGAGACCAGGCAGGTCTCTATGTTTACCCCGGACTTTGTACGGGGGGTTGCATGCTCCAAAACCAAGAGACTATGTCTCTAGGCTAGGTGCTTTGCTACGCAAGAAGCAGCTTCTAGGGACGCACAGAGACTCCCAGGGATAGCGTTTCGCCATCCCTGTCAGTCTCTTGGTTATCTCTTGGTTATCTCTTGGTTATCTCATGGTTAGTAAGCAATAGAGAGCATGCTCAGCGTGTACTCTACCGGGAATGGCTTTTGGCCCTTCCTAATAAGATCCCCCTAATCCCCAGCCTTTGGCGGGGGGGGGATTAGGGGGCCAAAGGAAGCTTAGCTTCTCTTTGGCTTCGAGCTTTATTACAGGGAGAACTAGCAAGTTCTCTATGAAAATAAAATCTAAAATTTTGGGACTTTAGCTACACTTTAGAACTTTTTTTCTTTCGACACTCCACCTTCCCGCCAAGTGTCTGATTTGCAAAATTGAATCAACTCCGATTCGCACCGAAGTACTAACCTCTCCCCAGAGCTTGCTCTAGGGGCAGAGAGCCGGCATAGCCAGAGTCTTTAAGACTCTGGCTATGCCGGCTTCCTGAGTTGTTTTATATTACAACCTTACCCAAATAGGTTTCGCAGGAAACCAGCTATCACTGAACTTGATTAGTCTTTCACTCCTTATTAGGAATCTTCAGAGTCTTTTGCGACAGACACCTGTTTGGTCATGCGAATGCATACCTGTTCCTAATAAGCTCGTCTCAGTATCGGGTCCAATAAATATATTTAGATATTTTTAGAGAACTTGTTATGGTCGGTAGCTAGGCCTAGCTACCGGCCATAACAAGTTCTCTCTAAGCTTGTTTCTCTGGGCAAACGTACTAGCTTCCAACTCAAGAGACTAAGCCTCTTGATTTGGCAAACAACCCCCTGCTAAAAGCTGGGGTTGTTTACATAGAGACCTTTACCAACTATATTCCCGCAGACCAGACGGTATTAGCATGCCCGGCTGTGCCGGCTAATACCGTCAGTAGTGACGGTATATAGTTGGCTTGAGAGAAAAGGCAAAGCCTTTTCTTCCTTGGGTCTCTCTGTTTCTTTTGGCTTGTCCCACGGTAATCAAACCATGGGATGAAATCCCACGGTAATCAAACCATGGGATGAAATCCCACGGTAATCAAACCATGGGATGAAATCCCACGGTAATCAAACCATGGGATGAAATCCCACGGTAATCAAACCATGGGATGAAATCCCACGGTAATCAAACCATGGGATGAAATCCCACGGTAATCAAACCATGGGATGAAATCCCACGGTAATCAAACCATGGGATGAAATCCCATGGTTTGCTAAAGAATAAGCAAGCTGATTCTTTTGAACTTTGCCGTTACTAGATATTGCAAGCTTGCCATTTAGGCCTTAGGTTATGTTTTTTAATCTCTCTGTCAGTGAGCGTCAGTATATCAATAAATTCCCGGCCATTTGTAAAACCATTCCACTCAACACGTGAGCTGCTACGCTTTCATTGTAGAATGGCTGCTTCTAAGCCAATCTTCATGTAATCATCGTGCAATGACTCTTCTTTATTATATTAAATAATTAGCTAATTCCCAATCCTAAATCGAAAAATTTATACTCTAGTAAAGGCCTGCTCACGGATACAATAAACAACCAACCAAGGAATAAAAGGCTTTGCCTTTTCTCTCAAGCCACCTATATTTCGGCACACCTGACGGTATTAGTATGCACCAGAACAAGAGATAACTACTAGCATCTGCTTGTAGCTATCTGTTGTTCAGCTAAAGAATCAGTAAACGCAAAAGAAGCAGAGAGACCTTCTCACCCAATATTCCGTCAGGTATTACGGGATTAGCCCTGCTCAGCCGGCATGAGAGCTAAGCTCTGTGGAGAAGGTCTCTCTGCCACCTCCCCCAGCTTTTTGCTGGGGGTGGAACCCAAGAGACTTACAGGGATGGCGTTTAGCCATCCCCGGGCTACTAGCAGCAGCTACCCCCCAGCTTTCACTGGGGGGGTTGACGCTGCTAGTAGCTATCTCTTGGTTAGCAAAAGAGGCAGAGAGACCTAAGGAAGAAAAGGTAAAGCCTTTTCTCTCTACCCACCAATATCCCGGCATACCTGCCGGGATTAGCATGCCCGGCTCAGCCGGCATGAGAGCTAAGCTCTGTGGAGAAGGTCTCTCTGCCACCTCCCCCAGCTTTTTGCAGGGGGGTGGAACCCAAGAGACTTACAGGGATGGCGTTTAGCCATCCCCGGGCTACTAGCAGCAGCAACCCCCCCAGCTTTCACTGGGGGGGTTGACGCTGCTAGTAGCTATCTCTTGGTTAGCTAAAGAACCTGCTTAGCAGGTTCTTTTGAGCTAAGCAGCTGCAACCCCCCAGCTTTCACAGGGGGGGCAGGTTCTTTTGAGCTAAGCAGGTTCTTTTGAGCAGGTTCTTTTGAGCTTAGCGGGCTCTTTTGAGCTTTGCAGCTTCTTTTGGGAGATAGCGAGTAATGGAGTCAAATCACCTAAATACTTGTCAAGGCTTCTAGCCATAACTAGTCTCTAGATCAGTCAAGGAAGCCTACTAGTCCAAAAGATTCAGTACCCCCCCGTATTAAGTCCGGGTATAGGTGGGAGGTTATCTATAAGCTTTAGAATAAAACTGTGCTATACGAAGAATCACAGTTTTATTTAGAGAACTAGCTAGTAACTACCTAAACGATTAAGAGTCAACTCCAAAAGAAGCAGAGAGACCCAAGAGAGAAAAGGCTTTGCCTTTTCTTCCTTAGGTCTCTCTGCCACCTCCCCCAGCTTTTTGCTGGGGGTGGAAACCAAACCAAGAGACTAACAGGGATGGCGTTTAGCCATCCCCGGGCTACTAGCAGCAGCTACCCCCCAGCTTTCACTGGGGGGGTTGACGCTGCTAGTAGCTATCTCTTGGTTAGCAAAAGAGGCAGAGAGACCTTCCCACCAATATCCCGGCATACCTGCCGGGATTAGCATGCCCGGCTCAGCCGGCATGAAAGCTAAGCTATGTGGAGAAGGTCTCTCTGCCACCTCCCCCAGCAAAAAGCTGGGGGTGGAACCCAAGAGACTAACAGGGATGGCGTTTAGCCATCCCCGGGCTACTAGCAGCAGCAAACCCCCAGCTTTAACTGGGGGGGTTGACGCTGCTAGTAGCTATCTCTTGGTTAGCAAAAGAACCAGCTTAGCAGGTTCTTTTGAGCTTAGCAGGTTCTTTTGAGCTAAGCAGCTGCAACCCCCAGCTTTCACTGGGGTTGCAGGTTCTTTTGAGCTAAGCAGGTTCTTTTGAGTTGGTTCTTTTGCGTTTACTGATTCTTTGGAGCAAAGCTGCTTCTTTTGTCGGGGGGGGTGGTAGCTGCAAGTCTCCCGGGGATGGCGTTTAGCGATCCCTGGTAGAGCTTAAATCTAGTTATTTAATATAAGGGACGACGAATAATCCTTTATCACCAGCGGCCCAAGAAATACGACCCCAATCTAATACCATGTTTACGACAGTGCGAGCATACAATTGATCAAACCCCCAACGAGTGGCAGAAAAACGTAATAAATAAAGTTGGTGACTACTTCCGGGGGCTAAAGCGGTCGCAGAAAGAGCACCTGCGATAACTAAACCAAAGGGAAGAGTTTTCACCCCCCATGGAATAAATAATAAAATACCAGATAATAAAGAGGTACCGACCCAAACTTTTAAAATGACGTCTAAAAGAAGAATAGTCATGGCTACAATTAATAAAATCTCTGTTTTCCCGCCATACCCTAAAGAGTGGCTTTGAGCCACTCCATCAAAGCTGGAATCACCCGCTTTAAATTCTTGTCCATGTGCGCCTTTAGGGCTCATATTAACTAAAGGCCCTGAAAAATCATACATAAAAGATTGATAAAACAATTTAGCTGTATAACAGGCTGTAATTAATGCGGTGATGTAAAGTAAAGTATGGGCATAGTAAGCAATTGCTAAACTACCACCGTTTAAGAAAGAGTAAGATAAGTTTAAAATAGCTTCTTTTGAATAAAAGCCAGATGTTTCTGGAAAACCCACTAAACTTAAAGAACCAATTAAAAGAGCTAAGAAGCAAAAGCCAGAGCAATGAGAAACGGATAAACCTCCATAACGAGCCATGTGTTGATTACCTCCTGCTGAGGTAATGACAACACCTGCGGCTAAGAATAAAGCCGCTTTAAAACTTGCATGTGTCATTAAATGAGTCATACTGGCTTCTGCTCCGTATTCACCTAAACCCACACTAACCATCATATCAATTAAGCTCTCGATTTTCATCAAAGAGTGGCTTTCAGCCACTCCATCCAAGCAGGAACCAAGGAAGAAAAGCCAAAGCCTTTTCTCTCTTCACACCTATATCCCGGCATACCTGCCGGGATTAGCATGGCCGGCGGAGCCGGGCATGCCAATACCGTCAGGTTTTACGGGGTATTGGGGAATGGAGAAGCTAAGCTTAGCTCTCATGCCGGCTGAGCCGGGCATGCCAATACCGTCAGGTTTTACGGGGTATTGGGGAATGGAGAAGCTAAGCTTAGCTCTCATGCCGGCTGAGCCGGGCATGCCAATACCGTCAGGTTTTACGGGGTATTGGGGAATGGAGAAGCTAAGCTTCCCTTGGCCACCTACCCCCCCTGCCTTTGGCAGGGGGGGTTAGTAAATACCCGCTAAGGAGAGTTGGACTTTAGCATCTGACTACTTCTAGCTTGTATTTATTCCCACCTGTAAAGGGGGCAAGCACCAATCCCCCTGCGTGACGCAGGGGAGTAGGGCGCAGAGACAAGGAAGAAAAGCCAAAGCCTTTTCTCTCCTCCCACCAATATCCCGGCATACCAGCCGGGATTAGCATGCCGTCTGAGCAGGGCATGCTAACCCCGTAAGGAATCACGGGATATTGGTGGAGAAGGTCTCTGTGCTTAAAAGCAACAGCCTCACGAAAAGTCTCTGAGGATCCACCTTTGTCAGGATGCCAACAAGCCGGCGGGGCCCTAAAGAAGCAGAGAGACCTTAGGAAGAAAAGCCAAAGCCTTTTCTCTCTTTCCACCAATACCCCGGCATACCTGCCGGGATTAGCAAGCCGGCTGAGCCGGTCATGCAAACCCCGTCAGGTAATACGAGATTTTGGTGGTGAAGGTCTCTCTTTCCACCAATATCCCGGCATACCTGCCGGGATTAGCAAGCCGGCTGAGCCGGGCATGCAAACCCCGTCTGGTAATACGGGATTTTGGTGGTGAAGGTCTCTCTGCCACCTCCCCCAGCAAAAAGCTGGGGGTGGTATCCTAGAGACTTACAGGGATGGCGAAACGCCATCCCTGTTAGTCTCTTGTTCAGGAGCTTGCTAACCCCTGCTTTAAAGCAGGGGTCTTGGAAGAAGCTTCTTCTTGACATCCTACCCCAGCTAAAAGCTGGGGGGTTGGGTGTTCCCTGCTGATTGTCCATCTATCCAATCCCTTTTAAGCCGGCGGAGCCCTAAAGAAGCAGAGAGACCTTAGGAAGAAAAGCCAAAGCCTTTTCTCTCTTTCCACCAATATCCCGGCATACCTGCCGGGATTAGCATGCCGGCTGAGCCGGTCAGGCTAACGCCGTCATTCCTGTCGGGGTTTTGGGTGTGCAGGTCTCTCTGCCACCACCCCCAGCAAAAAGCTGGGGGTGCTATCCAAGAGACTTACAGGGATGGCGTTACGCCATCCCCGGGCTACAAGCAGCTGCTACCCCCCAGCTTTCACTGGGGGGGTTGGTGCTGCTTGTAGCTATCTCATGTTCTGGTGCTTGTTAATGCCGGCGTATTAGACGCTTAAAAACCTAAGGTTTTAAGCGCTTAAGGGGTTTAAAGCATAGAGATTTTACCCCTAAGCTTCCAATAGGGTTATTACATTTGTACCTACGGCTTTAGGAGTTTCCAGCATATAGTAAGGTTCTCAATGCCAGAAACATAGAGACCTTCTCCACAGAGCTTAGCTCTCATGCCAGCTGAGCCGGGCATGCTAATCCCGTCAGGGATGACGGTATATTGGGGGATTAGGTCTCTATGCTACCAATCAGCAGCTAAAGGCTGTTGAATTGGAGACTATTATAGTCTCTGGTAAGAGTGGGCATATGTCATTACTAGTACCATCTGTTATGTCTTACCTTCCTCTCCCCCAAAGCTTGCTCTGGGGGCTGAGAGACGGCTTCGCCGTCTTCCTGATTCTATCATAACTCCACCCCCCCGGACGATGTCCGGGGGGTAGCTAGCTCCAGAACAAGAGACTTACAGGGATAGCGTTTCGCCATCCCTGGGCTTCAAGCAGCAGCTTGTAGCTAGCTCCTGAACAAGAGACTTACAGGGATAGCGTTTCGCCATCCCTGGGCTTCAAGCAGCAGCTTGTAGCTATCTCTTGTTCAGCTAAAGAATCAGTTTACTGATTCTTTTGGGCTCCGCCGGCTAAAACAGGAAACAACCTAAAGTATACTGAAAGAAACTAAAAGCATACTTAAAGAGACTAAAAGCATACTAAAAACATACTAAAAGCGTACTAAAGGCCTAAAAAAGCAGCTCTACAAAGAGAGGGCTACAAGCAGCAGAGCAGCTTGTTGCTATCTCTTTGCCTGCTACCCCCCAGTGAAAACTGGGGGGGTTGGTGCTGCTTGTTTCTATCTCTTTGCCTGCTACCCCCCAGTGAAAACTGGGGGGGTTGGTGCTGCTTGTTGCTATCTCTTTGCCTGCTACCCCCCAGTGAAAACTGGGGGGGTTGGTGCTGCTTGTTGCTATCTCTTTGCCTGCTACCCCCCAGTGAAAACTGGGGGGGTTGGTGCTGCTTGTTGCTATCTCTTTGCCTGCTACCCCCCAGTGAAAACTGGGGGGGTTGGTGCTGCTTGTTGCTATCTCTTGGTTTGGTCTTATTTACTACTAAAAGAAGCTAAAAGCATACCAAAAGCGTCTCTCAGCCCCCTTGGCGAGACAAAAGCGGTTAGTCTCATGTTCTGGTGCTTGCTAACCCCGACCGTATGCCGGGGTCTTGGAGTGTGTCCTAGGTAGACAATAACCAAGACCCCGACCGTATGCCGGGGTCTTGGAGTGTGTCCTTGGTAGACAATAACCAAGACCCCGACCGTATGCCGGGGTCTTGGAGTGTGTCCTAGGTAGACAATAACCAAGACCCCGACCGTATGCCGGGGTCTTGGAGTGTGTCCTAGGTAGACAATAACCAAGAACATTGAATACCTTTATAAACAACCTGAAAACGCTTGTTATTATCTAACTTACGAGAGACTTGAGTATTGGAAGCAATGTTTAACTCACGAATCATGGGACGAATACCATCAAATTTGACGACAAAAGCTTTAGACTCAAAACAATAGATCGATACTTTAGCAGCACTTTTCGAGATATTGAGCTTATGCTCTGCTGTCTGTACACGACCTGTCAGTGTTTGACGAATCTTTCCTCTGAACGTTGTTTGCCAGCCCAAGGATGGTTTTCACCTTCTCCCCGGCAGTCAGGGGTTAGAGTGCACACTCCCCCCTGACTGCCGGGGCTAGAGAGAATCTGCTGAGCAGATTCTTCCTTCTCCCCTGACTGCCGGGGCTAGAGAGAATCTGCTGAGCAGATTCTTCCTTCTCCCCTGACTGCCGGGGCTAGAGAGAATCTGCTGAGCAGATTCTTCCTTCTCCCCTGACTGCCGGGGCTAGAGAGAATATGCTGAGCAGATTCTTCCTTCTCCCCTGACTGCCGGGGCTAGAGAGAATCTGCTGAGCAGATTCTTCCTTCTCCCCTGACTGCCGGGGCTAGAGAGAATCTGCTGAGCAGATTCTTCCTTCTCCCCTGACTGCCGGGGCTAGAGAGAATCTGCTGAGCAGATTCTTCCTTGAAACCTATTTAAAGTCGAAGCTAAGTTAGATGCAGGATTTATGTCTAAAAACCAAGCATGTTCACGATCACATAAGATTTGCTTCTTATTAAAGCCGGCGGAGCCCTAAAGAAGCAGAGAGACCTTAGGAAGAAAAGCCAAAGCTTTTTCTCTCTTCCCACAGAGCTAAGCTCTCATGCCGGCTGAGCCGGGCATGCTAATACCGTCAGGTATGACGGAATATTGGAGGAGAAGGAAGAAAAGGCAAAGCCTTTTATCTCTTCCCACAGAGCTAAGCTCTCATGCCGGCTGAGCCGGGCATGCTAATACCGTCAGGTATGACGGAATATTGGAGGGGAGGAAGAAAAGGCAAAGCCTTTTATCTCTTCCCACAGAGCTAAGCTCTCATGCCGGCTGAGCCGGGGGTATTCCGTCAGGTATGACGGAATATTGGAGGGGAAGGAAGAAAAGGCAAAGCCTTTTATCTCTTCCCACAGAGCTAAGCTCTCATGCCGGCTGAGCCGGGCATGCTAATACCGTCAGGTATGACGGAATATTGGAGGGGAAGGAAGAAAAGGCAAAGCCTTTTATATCTTCCCACAGAGCTAAGCTCTCATGCCGGCTGAGCCGGGCATGCTAATACCGTCAGGTATGACGGAATATTGGAGGGGAAGGAAGAAAAGGCAAAGCCTTTTATCTCTTCCCACAGAGCTAAGCTCTCATGCCGGCTGAGCCGGGCATGCTAATACCGTCAGGTATGACGGAATATTGGAGGGGAAGGAAGAAAAGGCAAAGCCTTTTATCTCTTCCCACAGAGCTAAGCTCTCATGCCGGCTGAGCCGGGGGTATTCCGTCAGGTATGACGGAATATTGGAGGGGAAGGAAGAAAAGGCAAAGCCTTTTATCTCTTCCCACAGAGCTAAGCTCTCATGCCGGCTGAGCCGGGGGTATTCCGTAAGGTATGACGGAATATTGGTGGAGAAGGTCTCTCTGCCACCTCCCCCCAGCAAAAAGCTGGGGGTGGTACCCAAGAGACTAACAGGGATGGCGTTTCGCCATCCCTGTAAGTCTCTTGTTCAGGAGCTTACTACCCCCTGCCATTGGCAGGGGGATTGGAGGGTTAATTACTTCAAGAATATAAAAGTCAAAGTTATCAAAACCATACTTAAGAAGAGCAGCACAGATGGGCATTAAGTCTTTAGTACGATTGAGATAAAAGATATCCCTGTAACTTTCAAAGCGCTTTTTAAGATTGACACTTTGACCTACATAGGTTTTTCCTGAGAGCTTGTTTCGCCATAAATAAATCCCGGCGATACCTTTATATTTACTTTTAAACGCGTCACGCGCTTCCGACAATACCCCGGCGTTATCGCCGGGGTTAGCAAGCCCTGTTTGGAGGGCTTGACTTGTCTCAGAGAAACGATCGACATAAACTTCGGGCATTTCATCCTTGGCTTTACGGTTAAGATTTGTTGTTGGAGCAAGACAGTAAACATAATCAAGCATTAACTGTCCATTAATAGAAGTTAAACTTAAAGCTTCTAAATTAAACAAGCCCATCGGCCTTAGGCCGGGGTATAGAAGAACAGGTAATAGATAAAACAAGCAGGCCAAGTCCAAAAGAAGCAGAGAGACCTTTGGAAGAAAAGGCTTTGCCTTTTCTCTCTTTCCACCAATATCCCGGCATACCTGCCGGGATTAGCATGCCCGGCTGAGCCGGGATTAGCATGCCCGGCATACCTGCCGGGATTAGCATGCCCGGCTGAGCCGGGATTAGCATGCCCGGCATACCTGCCGGGATTAGCATGCCCGGCTGAGCCGGGATTAGCATGCCCGGCTGAGCCGGGGTAATTACGTAAAACCTGACGGTATATTGGGGGAGAAGGTCTCTCTGCCACCTCCCCCAGCTTTTTGCAGGGGGTGGAACCCAAGAGACTTACAGGGATGGCGTTTCGCCATCCCCGGGCTACTAGCAGCTGCTACCCCCCAGCTTTCACTGGGGGGGTTGACGCTGCTTGTAGCTATCTCTTGGTTAGCTAAAGAACCAGCAGGTTCTTTTGAGCTAAGCAGCAGCAACCCCCCTGCTTTCACTGGGGGGGCAGGTTCTTTTGAGCTAAGCAGGTTCTTTTGAACTAAGCAGGTTCTTTTGAGCCAGCAGGTTCTTTTCAAGCAGGCGGTGCCGGGCTTGCTACCCTCCCCCGGACTTAATCCGGGGGGGGATGGAGCAAGCTGATTCTTTGGCTAAACAAGATACTCAGTATCTTGTTTTGGAGCTTGCTAACCCCTGGATAACGACAGGGGTATTGGAGAAGGGAAAGAAGAATAATAACAGATTTGACTAGATTATGTGGATAAGTATACCCCAATTGGCTGCATGTACTAAAGGCGATAACACGTTTAAGATCTGCTTGGAAAAAACCGAATACACCTGCCATAAATGCGGTTAAACAACCCACTAAAATCACTAAGTCGGAACCAGTCATAAAAGGCGCTAAGCGAACCATCAAGTAAATACCCGCAGTTACTAAGGTTGCTGCATGAATTAATGCTGATACTGGGGTAGGCTTAAAACCCTCGTCTTTCGACACTTAAAGGGATGGCGAAACGCCATCCCCGAGCTACAAGCCAACCCTTGGTTGTCCTAACCAAGAGAGTAAAGGCTAAGTCTTTACTCCCATCTCCCCCATTATCCCGACATTCCTGCCGGGATAATGGGGGAGAAGGGACCCTTGGTCCCTTGAAGAAGCGGCTCAGCCGCTTTGAGAGTCAGACAATATCCCGACATTCCTGCCGGGATATTGGGGGGGAGAGAGGAAAGGCTTAGCCTTTACTACCTTCTCCCCCATTATCCCGACATTCCTGCCGGGATAATGGGGGAGAAGGGACACTTGGTCCCTTGAAGAAGCGGCTCAGCCGCTTTGAGAGTCAGACAATATCCCGACATTCCTGCCGGTATATTGGGGGGGAGGAGGAAAGGCTTAGCCTTTACTACCTCTCCCCCATTATCCCGCACATTCCTGCCGGATAATGGGGGAAAGGGACCCTTGGTCCTTGAGAAGCGCTCAGCCGCTTTGAGAGTCAGACAATTATCCCGACATTCTCTGTGCGTGGTATAATGGGGGAGAAGGAGACTTGGTCCCTTGAAGAAGCGGCTCAGCCGCTTTGGGTCAGACAATATCCACGACCATTCCTCCGGATATTGGGGTGGGAGAGGAAAGCTTAGCCTTTACTTACCTTCTCCCCCATATCCCGACATTCCTTCCGGGATAATGGGGGAGAAGGGACCCTTGGTCCCTTGAAGAAGCGGCTCAGCCGCTTTGAGAGTCAGACAATATCCCGACATTCCTGCCGGGATAATGGGGGAGAAGGGACCCTTGGTCCCTTGAAGAAGCGGCTCAGCCGCTTTGAGAGTCAGACAATATCCCGACATTCCTGCCGGTATATTGGGGGAGAAGGGACCCTTGGTCCCTTGAAGAAGCGGCTCAGCCGCTTTGAGAGTCAGACAATATCCCGACATTCCTGCCGGGATAATGGGGGAGAAGGGACCCTTGGTCCCTTTAAGAAGCGGCTCAGCCGCTTTGAGAGTCAGACAATATCCCGACATTCCTGCCGGGATAATGGGGGAGAAGGGACCCTTGGTCCCTTGAAGAAGCGGCTCAGCCGCTTTGAGAGTCAGACAATATCCCGACATTCCTGCCGGTATATTGGGGGGGAGAGAGGAAAGGCTTAGCCTTTACTACCTTCTCCCCCATTATCCCGACACTCCTGCCGGTATATTGGGGGCTAGAGAGGAAAGGCTTAGCCTTTTCTTCCTTCCTTGGTCCGTGGAAGAAGCAGCAAGGCAGCTTCTTTTGACTGGGGGGGTGTCGCTTGTAACTATTGCTTTTGAGGGATTGGACTCTATCATACACTCAATCTACTGGCAGTTTCACAAAAACCTAAGCATTTGGTTAACCGAGATAAATTAAATGCATCCGCGTCGAGTCTCTGAGGAGCATAGCGGTCTTCCTTCACCACCAATATACCGTCAAACCTGACGGTATCTTGGTGGTTAGAGAGAAAAGGCAAAGCCTTTTCTTACTAATGCAAGCCGGCTGTGCCTAGCTTACAGCCCCCCTTTTTGACGTAGGGGGGTTTGGAAGAGCCTAGGCTTTCCTGCTGATTGACCTAGCAGTGGCAAGAAGTCTAAAACGGCTTTAAAAAGCTGATGTTAATAGCATCTACTTTGACTGATAGGTTATTCCAGCATATAGCGAATTTTAAGGAGGGCCCTGGGAGAGCACAGGCTCTTCCAAACCCCCTACGTCAAAAAGGTGGGCTGTAAGCTAGGCACAGCCGGCTTGCATTAGTAAGAAAGGCTTTGCCTTTTATCTCTTTCTAACCACCAAGACCGTTCAGGTTTGACGGTATATTGGTGGTGAAGGAAGACCGCCATTGCTCTCCGAGACTCGACGCGGATGCATTTATTTATCTCGTTAAACCAATATGACTTAGTTTTTGTGAACTGCCAGTTTTAGATTGAGTGTTATGATAGAGTCGCAATCCCTCAAAAGCAATAGTTACAAGCGACACCCCCCCAGTCAAAAGAAGCTGCCTTGCTGCTTCTTCCACGGACCAAGGAAGGAAGAAAAGGCTAAGCCTTTCCTCTCTAGCCCCCAATATACCGGCAGGAGTGTCGGGATAATGGGGGAGAAGGTAGTAAAGGCTAAGCCTTTCCTCTCTCCCCCCCAATATACCGGCAGGAATGTCGGGATATTGTCTGACTCTCAAAGCGGCTGAGCCTCTTCTTCAAGGGACCAAGGGTCCCTTCTCCCCCATTATCCCGGCAGGAATGTCGGGATAATGGGGGAGAAGGTAGTAAAGGCTAAGCCTTTCCTCTCTCCCCCCCAATATCCCGGCAGGAATGTCGGGATATTGTCTGACTCTCAAAGCGGCTGAGCCGCTTCTTCAAGGGACCAAGGGTCCCTTCTCCCCCAATATACCGGCAGGAATGTCGGGATATTGTCTGACTCTCAAAGCGGCTGAGCCGCTTCTTCAAGGGACCAAGGGTCCCTTCTCCCCCATTATCCCGGCAGGAATGTCGGGATATTGTCTGACTCTCAAAGCGGCTGAGCCGCTTCTTCAAGGGACCAAGTGTCCCTTCTCCCCCATTATCCCGGCAGGAATGTCGGGATAATGGGGGAGAAGGTAGTAAAGGCTAAGCCTTTCCTCTCTCCCCCCCAATATCCCGGCAGGAATGTCGGGATATTGTCTGACTCTCAAAGCGGCTCAGCCGCTTCTTCAAGGGACCAAGGGTCCCTTCTCCCCCAATATCCCGGCAGGAATGTCGGTATATTGTCTGACTCTCAAAGCGGCTGAGCCGCTTCTTCAAGGGACCAAGGGTCCCTTCTCCCCCATTATACCGGCAGGAATGTCGGGATAATGGGGGAGAAGGTAGTAAAGGCTAAGCCTTTCCTCTCTCCCCCCCAATATCCCGGCAGGAATGTCGGGATATTGTCTGACTCTCAAAGCGGCTGAGCCGCTTCTTCAAGGGACCAAGTGTCCCTTCTCCCCCATTATCCCGGCAGGAATGTCGGGATAATGGGGGAGAAGGTAGTAAAGGCTAAGCCTTTCCTCTCTCCCCCCCAATATCCCGGCAGGAATGTCGGGATATTGTCTGACTCTCAAAGCGGCTGAGCCGCTTCTTCAAGGGACCAAGGGTCCCTTCTCCCCCATTATCCCGGCAGGAATGTCGGGATAATGGGGGAGATGGGAGTAAAGACTTAGCCTTTACTCTCTTGGTTAGGACAACCAAGGGTTGGCTTGTAGCTCGGGGATGGCGTTTCGCCATCCCTTTAAGTGTCGAAAGACGAGGGTTTTAAGCCTACCCCAGTATCAGCATTAATTCATGCAGCAACCTTAGTAACTGCGGGTATTTACTTGATGGTTCGCTTAGCGCCTTTTATGACTGGTTCCGACTTAGTGATTTTAGTGGGTTGTTTAACCGCATTTATGGCAGGTGTATTCGGTTTTTTCCAAGCAGATCTTAAACGTGTTATCGCCTTTAGTACATGCAGCCAATTGGGGTATACTTATCCACATAATCTAGTCAAATCTGTTATTATTCTTCTTTCCCTTCTCCAATACCCCTGTCGTTATCCAGGGGTTAGCAAGCTCCAAAACAAGATACTGAGTATCTTGTTTAGCCAAAGAATCAGCTTGCTCCATCCCCCCCCGGATTAAGTCCGGGGGAGGGTAGCAAGCCCGGCACCGCCTGCTTGAAAAGAACCTGCTGGCTCAAAAGAACCTGCTTAGTTCAAAAGAACCTGCTTAGCTCAAAAGAACCTGCCCCCCCAGTGAAAGCAGGGGGGTTGCTGCTGCTTAGCTCAAAAGAACCTGCTGGTTCTTTAGCTAACCAAGAGATAGCTACAAGCAGCGTCAACCCCCCCAGTGAAAGCTGGGGGGTAGCAGCTGCTAGTAGCCCGGGGATGGCGAAACGCCATCCCTGTAAGTCTCTTGGGTTCCACCCCCTGCAAAAAGCTGGGGGAGGTGGCAGAGAGACCTTCTCCCCCAATATACCGTCAGGTTTTACGTAATTACCCCGGCTCAGCCGGGCATGCTAATCCCGGCTCAGCCGGGCATGCTAATCCCGGCAGGTATGCCGGGCATGCTAATCCCGGCTCAGCCGGGCATGCTAATCCCGGCAGGTATGCCGGGATATTGGTGGAAAGAGAGAAAAGGCAAAGCCTTTTCTTCCAAAGGTCTCTCTGCTTCTTTTGGACTTGGCCTGCTTGTTTTATCTATTACCTGTTCTTCTATACCCCGGCCTAAGGCCGATGGGCTTGTTTAATTTAGAAGCTTTAAGTTTAACTTCTATTAATGGACAGTTAATGCTTGATTATGTTTACTGTCTTGCTCCAACAACAAATCTTAACCGTAAAGCCAAGGATGAAATGCCCGAAGTTTATGTCGATCGTTTCTCTGAGACAAGTCAAGCCCTCCAAACAGGGCTTGCTAACCCCGGCGATAACGCCGGGGTATTGTCGGAAGCGCGTGACGCGTTTAAAAGTAAATATAAAGGTATCGCCGGGATTTATTTATGGCGAAACAAGCTCTCAGGAAAAACCTATGTAGGTCAAAGTGTCAATCTTAAAAAGCGCTTTGAAAGTTACAGGGATATCTTTTATCTCAATCGTACTAAAGACTTAATGCCCATCTGTGCTGCTCTTCTTAAGTATGGTTTTGATAACTTTGACTTTTATATTCTTGAAGTAATTAACCCTCCAATCCCCCTGCCAATGGCAGGGGGTAGTAAGCTCCTGAACAAGAGACTTACAGGGATGGCGAAACGCCATCCCTGTTAGTCTCTTGGGTACCACCCCCAGCTTTTTGCTGGGGGGAGGTGGCAGAGAGACCTTCTCCACCAATATTCCGTCATACCTTACGGAATACCCCCGGCTCAGCCGGCATGAGAGCTTAGCTCTGTGGGAAGAGATAAAAGGCTTTGCCTTTTCTTCCTTCCCCTCCAATATTCCGTCATACCTGACGGAATACCCCCGGCTCAGCCGGCATGAGAGCTTAGCTCTGTGGGAAGAGATAAAAGGCTTTGCCTTTTCTTCCTCCCCTCCAATATTCCGTCATACCTGACGGTATTAGCATGCCCGGCTCAGCCGGCATGAGAGCTTAGCTCTGTGGGAAGAGATAAAAGGCTTTGCCTTTTCTTCCTTCCCCTCCAATATTCCGTCATACCTGACGGAATACCCCCGGCTCAGCCGGCATGAGAGCTTAGCTCTGTGGGAAGAGATAAAAGGCTTTGACTTTTCTTCCTTCCCCTCCAATATTCCGTCATACCTGACGGTATTAGCATGCCCGGCTCAGCCGGCATGAGAGCTTAGCTCTGTGGGAAGATATAAAAGGCTTTGCCTTTTCTTCCTTCCCCTCCAATATTCCGTCATACCTGACGGTATTAGCATGCCCGGCTCAGCCGGCATGAGAGCTTAGCTCTGTGGGAAGAGATAAAAGGCTTTGCCTTTTCTTCCTTCCCCTCCAATATTCCGTCATACCTGACGGAATACCCCCGGCTCAGCCGGCATGAGAGCTTAGCTCTGTGGGAAGAGATAAAAGGCTTTGCCTTTTCTTCCTCCCCTCCAATATTCCGTCATACCTGACGGTATTAGCATGCCCGGCTCAGCCGGCATGAGAGCTTAGCTCTGTGGGAAGAGAGAAAAAGCTTTGGCTTTTCTTCCTAAGGTCTCTCTGCTTCTTTAGGGCTCCGCCGGCTTTAATAAGAAGCAAATCTTATGTGATCGTGAACATGCTTGGTTTTTAGACATAAATCCTGCATCTAACTTAGCTTCGACTTTAAATAGGTTTCAAGGAAGAATCTGCTCAGCAGATTCTCTCTAGCCCCGGCAGTCAGGGGAGAAGGAAGAATCTGCTCAGCAGATTCTCTCTAGCCCCGGCAGTCAGGGGAGAAGGAAGAATCTGCTCAGCAGATTCTCTCTAGCCCCGGCAGTCAGGGGAGAAGGAAGAATCTGCTCAGCAGATTCTCTCTAGCCCCGGCAGTCAGGGGAGAAGGAAGAATCTGCTCAGCAGATTCTCTCTAGACCCGGCAGTCAGGGGAGAAGGAAGAATCTGCTCAGCAGATTCTCTCTAGCCCCGGCAGTCAGGGGAGAAGGAAGAATCTGCTCAGCAGATTCTCTCTAGCCCCGGCAGTCAGGGGGTAGTGTGCACTCTAACCCCTGACTGCCGGGGAGAAGGTGAAAACCATCCTTGGGCTGGCAAACAACGTTCAGAGGAAAGATTCGTCAAACACTGACAGGTCGTGTACAGACAGCAGAGCATAAGCTCAATATCTCGAAAAGTGCTGCTAAAGTATCGATCTATTGTTTTGAGTCTAAAGCTTTTGTCGTCAAATTTGATGGTATTCGTCCCATGATTCGTGAGTTAAACATTGCTTCCAATACTCAAGTCTCTCGTAAGTTAGATAATAACAAGCGTTTTCAGGTTGTTTATAAAGGTATTCAATGTTCTTGGTTATTGTCTACCTAGGACACACTCCAAGACCCCGGCATACGGTCGGGGTCTTGGTTATTGTCTACCTAGGACACACTCCAAGACCCCGGCATACGGTCGGGGTCTTGGTTATTGTCTACCAAGGACACACTCCAAGACCCCGGCATACGGTCGGGGTCTTGGTTATTGTCTACCTAGGACACACTCCAAGACCCCGGCATACGGTCGGGGTTAGCAAGCACCAGAACATGAGACTAACCGCTTTTGTCTCGCCAAGGGGGCTGAGAGACGCTTTTGGTATGCTTTTAGCTTCTTTTAGTAGTAAATAAGACCAAACCAAGAGATAGCAACAAGCAGCACCAACCCCCCCAGTTTTCACTGGGGGGTAGCAGGCAAAGAGATAGCAACAAGCAGCACCAACCCCCCCAGTTTTCACTGTGGGGTAGCAGGCAAAGAGATAGCAACAAGCAGCACCAACCCCCCCAGTTTTCACTGGGGGGTAGCAGGCAAAGAGATAGCAACAAGCAGCACCAACACCCCCAGTTTTCACTGGGGGGTAGCAGGCAAAGAGATAGCAACAAGCTGCTCTAACACCCCCAGTTTTCACTGGGGGGTAGCAGGCAAAGAGATAGCAACAAGCTGCTCTGCTGCTTGTAGCCCTCTCTTTGTAGAGCTGCTTTTTTAGGCCTTTAGTACGCTTTTAGTATGTTTTTAGTATGCTTTTAGTCTCTTTAAGTATGCTTTTAGTTTCTTTCAGTATACTTTAGGTTGTTTCCTGTTTTAGCCGGCGGAGCCCAAAAGAATCAGTAAACTGATTCTTTAGCTGAACAAGAGATAGCTACAAGCTGCTGCTTGAAGCCCAGGGATGGCGAAACGCTATCCCTGTAAGTCTCTTGTTCAGGAGCTAGCTACAAGCTGCTGCTTGAAGCCCAGGGATGGCGAAACGCTATCCCTGTAAGTCTCTTGTTCTGGAGCTAGCTACCCCCCGGACATCGTCCGGGGGGTTGGAGTTATGATAGAATCAGGAAGACGGCGAAGCCGTCTCTCAGCCCCCAGAGCAAGCTTTGGGGGAGAGGAAGGTAAGACATAACAGATGGTACTAGTAATGACATATGCCCACTCTTACCAGAGACTATAATAGTCTCCAATTCAACAGCCTTTAGCTGCTGATTGGTAGCATAGAGACCTAATCCCCCAATATACCGTCATCCCTGACGGGATTAGCATGCCCGGCTCAGCTGGCATGAGAGCTAAGCTCTGTGGAGAAGGTCTCTATGTTTCTGGCATTGAGAACCTTACTATATGCTGGAAACTCCTAAAGCCGTAGGTACAAATGTAATAACCCTATTGGAAGCTTAGGGGTAAAATCTCTATGCTTTAAACCCCTTAAGCGCTTAAAACCTTAGGTTTTTAAGCGTCTAATACGCCGGCATTAACAAGCACCAGAACATGAGATAGCTACAAGCAGCACCAACCCCCCCAGTGAAAGCTGGGGGGTAGCAGCTGCTTGTAGCCCGGGGATGGCGTAACGCCATCCCTGTAAGTCTCTTGGATAGCACCCCCAGCTTTTTGCTGGGGGTGGTGGCAGAGAGACCTGCACACCCAAAACCCCGACAGGAATGACGGCGTTAGCCTGACCGGCTCAGCCGGCATGCTAATCCCGGCAGGTATGCCGGGATATTGGTGGAAAGAGAGAAAAGGCTTTGGCTTTTCTTCCTAAGGTCTCTCTGCTTCTTTAGGGCTCCGCCGGCTTAAAAGGGATTGGATAGATGGACAATCAGCAGGGAACACCCAACCCCCCAGCTTTTAGCTGGGGTAGGATGTCAAGAAGAAGCTTCTTCCAAGACCCCTGCTTTAAAGCAGGGGTTAGCAAGCTCCTGAACAAGAGACTAACAGGGATGGCGTTTCGCCATCCCTGTAAGTCTCTAGGATACCACCCCCAGCTTTTTGCTGGGGGAGGTGGCAGAGAGACCTTCACCACCAAAATCCCGTATTACCAGACGGGGTTTGCATGCCCGGCTCAGCCGGCTTGCTAATCCCGGCAGGTATGCCGGGATATTGGTGGAAAGAGAGACCTTCACCACCAAAATCTCGTATTACCTGACGGGGTTTGCATGACCGGCTCAGCCGGCTTGCTAATCCCGGCAGGTATGCCGGGATATTGGTGGAAAGAGAGAAAAGGCTTTGGCTTTTCTTCCTAAGGTCTCTCTGCTTCTTTAGGGCCCCGCCGGCTTGTTGGCATCCTGACAAAGGTGGATCCTCAGAGACTTTTCGTGAGGCTGTTGCTTTTAAGCACAGAGACCTTCTCCACCAATATCCCGTGATTCCTTACGGGGTTAGCATGCCCTGCTCAGACGGCATGCTAATCCCGGCTGGTATGCCGGGATATTGGTGGGAGGAGAGAAAAGGCTTTGGCTTTTCTTCCTTGTCTCTGCGCCCTACTCCCCTGCGTCACGCAGGGGGATTGGTGCTTGCCCCCTTTACAGGTGGGAATAAATACAAGCTAGAAGTAGTCAGATGCTAAAGTCCAACTCTCCTTAGCGGGTATTTACTAACCCCCCCTGCCAAAGGCAGGGGGGGTAGGTGGCCAAGGGAAGCTTAGCTTCTCCATTCCCCAATACCCCGTAAAACCTGACGGTATTGGCATGCCCGGCTCAGCCGGCATGAGAGCTAAGCTTAGCTTCTCCATTCCCCAATACCCCGTAAAACCTGACGGTATTGGCATGCCCGGCTCCGCCGGCATGAGAGCTAAGCTTAGCTTCTCCATTCCCCAATACCCCGTAAAACCTGACGGTATTGGCATGCCCGGCTCCGCCGGCCATGCTAATCCCGGCAGGTATGCCGGGATATAGGTGTGAAGAGAGAAAAGGCTTTGGCTTTTCTTCCTTGGTTCCTGCTTGGATGGAGTGGCTGAAAGCCACTCTTTGATGAAAATCGAGAGCTTAATTGATATGATGGTTAGTGTGGGTTTAGGTGAATACGGAGCAGAAGCCAGTATGACTCATTTAATGACACATGCAAGTTTTAAAGCGGCTTTATTCTTAGCCGCAGGTGTTGTCATTACCTCAGCAGGAGGTAATCAACACATGGCTCGTTATGGAGGTTTATCCGTTTCTCATTGCTCTGGCTTTTGCTTCTTAGCTCTTTTAATTGGTTCTTTAAGTTTAGTGGGTTTTCCAGAAACATCTGGCTTTTATTCAAAAGAAGCTATTTTAAACTTATCTTACTCTTTCTTAAACGGTGGTAGTTTAGCAATTGCTTACTATGCCCATACTTTACTTTACATCACCGCATTAATTACAGCCTGTTATACAGCTAAATTGTTTTATCAATCTTTTATGTATGATTTTTCAGGGCCTTTAGTTAATATGAGCCCTAAAGGCGCACATGGACAAGAATTTAAAGCGGGTGATTCCAGCTTTGATGGAGTGGCTCAAAGCCACTCTTTAGGGTATGGCGGGGAAAAAGAGATTTTTTTAATTTTAGCCATGACTATTCTTCTTTTAGACGTCATTTTAAAAGTTTGGGTCGGTACCTCTTTATTATCTGGTATTTTATTATTTATTCCATGGGGGGTGAAAACTCTTCCCTTTGGTTTAGTTATCGCAGGTGCTCTTTCTGCGACCGCTTTAGCCCCCGGAAGTAGTCACCAACTTTATTTATTACGTTTTTCTGCCACTCGTTGGGGGTTTGATCAATTGTATGCTCGCACTGTCGTAAACATGGTATTAGATTGGGGTCGTATTTCTTGGGCCGCTGGTGATAAAGGATTATTCGTCGTCCCTTATATTAAATAACTAGATTTAAGCTCTACCAGGGATCGCTAAACGCCATCCCCGGGAGACTTGCAGCTACCACCCCCCCGACAAAAGAAGCAGCTTTGCTCCAAAGAATCAGTAAACGCAAAAGAACCAACTCAAAAGAACCTGCTTAGCTCAAAAGAACCTGCAACCCCAGTGAAAGCTGGGGGTTGCAGCTGCTTAGCTCAAAAGAACCTGCTAAGCTCAAAAGAACCTGCTAAGCTGGTTCTTTTGCTAACCAAGAGATAGCTACTAGCAGCGTCAACCCCCCCAGTTAAAGCTGGGGGGTTGCTGCTGCTAGTAGCCCGGGGATGGCTAAACGCCATCCCTGTTAGTCTCTTGGGTTCCACCCCCAGCTTTTTGCTGGGGGAGGTGGCAGAGAGACCTTCTCCACATAGCTTAGCTATCATGCCGGCTGAGCCGGGCATGCTAATCCCGGCAGGTATGCCGGGATATTGGTGGGAAGGTCTCTCTGCCTCTTTTGCTAACCAAGAGATAGCTACTAGCAGCGTCAACCCCCCCAGTTAAAGCTGGGGGGTTGCTGCTGCTAGTAGCCCGGGGATGGCTAAACGCCATCCCTGTTAGTCTCTTGGTTTGGTTTCCACCCCCAGCAAAAAGCTGGGGGAGGTGGCAGAGAGACCTAAGGAAGAAAAGGCAAAGCCTTTTCTCTCTTGGGTCTCTCTGCTTCTTTTGGAGTTGACTCTTAATCGTTTAGGTAGTTACTAGCTAGTTCTCTAAATAAAACTGTGATTCTTCGTATAGCACAGTTTTATTCTAAAGCTTATAGATAACCTCCCACCTATACCCGGACTTAATACGGGGGGGTACTGAATCTTTTGGACTAGTAGGCTTCCTTGACTGATCTAGAGACTAGTTATGGCTAGAAGCCTTGACAAGTATTTAGGTGATTTGACTCCATTACTCGCTATCTCCCAAAAGAAGCTGCAAAGCTCAAAAGAGCCCGCTAAGCTCAAAAGAACCTGCTCAAAAGAACCTGCTTAGCTCAAAAGAACCTGCCCCCCCTGTGAAAGCTGGGGGGTTGCAGCTGCTTAGCTCAAAAGAACCTGCTAAGCAGGTTCTTTAGCTAACCAAGAGATAGCTACTAGCAGCGTCAACCCCCCCAGTGAAAGCTGGGGGGGTTGCTGCTGCTAGTAGCCCGGGGATGGCTAAACGCCATCCCTGTAAGTCTCTTGGGTTCCACCCCCCTGCAAAAAGCTGGGGGAGGTGGCAGAGAGACCTTCTCCACAGAGCTTAGCTCTCATGCCGGCTGAGCCGGGCATGCTAATCCCGGCAGGTATGCCGGGATATTGGTGGGAAGAGAGACAAGGCTTTGGCTTTTCTTCCTTAGGTCTCTCTGCTTCTTTTGCTAACCAAGAGATAGCTACTAGCAGCGTCAACCCCCCCAGTGAAAGCTGGGGGGTAGCTGCTGCTAGTAGCCCGGGGATGGCTAAACGCCATCCCTGTAAGTCTCTTGGGTTCCACCCCCAGCAAAAAGCTGGGGGAGGTGGCAGAGAGACCTTCTCCACAGAGCTTAGCTCTCATGCCGGCTGAGCAGGGCTAATCCCGTAATACCTGACGGAATATTGGGTGAGAAGGTCTCTCTGCTTCTTTTGCGTTTACTTATTCTTTAGCTGAACAACAGATAGCTACAAGCAGATGCTAGTAGTTATCTCTTGTTCTGGTGCATACTAATACCGTCAGGTGTGCCGAAATATAGGTGGCTTGAGAGAAAAGGCAAAGCCTTTTATTCCTTGGTTGGTTGTTTATTGTATCCGTGAGCAGGCCTTTACTAGAGTATAAATTTTTCGATTTAGGATTGGGAATTAGCTAATTATTTAATATAATAAAGAAGAGTCATTGCACGATGATTACATGAAGATTGGCTTAGAAGCAGCCATTCTACAATGAAAGCGTAGCAGCTCACGTGTTGAGTGGAATGGTTTTACAAATGGCCGGGAATTTATTGATATACTGACGCTCACTGACAGAGAGATTAAAAAACATAACCTAAGGCCTAAATGGCAAGCTTGCAATATCTAGTAACGGCAAAGTTCAAAAGAATCAGCTTGCTTATTCTTTAGCAAACCATGGGATTTCATCCCATGGTTTGATTACCGTGGGATTTCATCCCATGGTTTGATTACCGTGGGATTTCATCCCATGGTTTGATTACCGTGGGATTTCATCCCATGGTTTGATTACCGTGGGATTTCATCCCATGGTTTGATTACCGTGGGATTTCATCCCATGGTTTGATTACCGTGGGACAAGCCAAAAGAAACAGAGAGACCCAAGGAAGAAAAGGCTTTGCCTTTTCTCTCAAGCCAACTATATACCGTCACTACTGACGGTATTAGCCGGCACAGCCGGGCATGCTAATACCGTCTGGTCTGCGGGAATATAGTTGGTAAAG
>VFSX01001100.1:0-12966 GCA_016618255.1 Chlamydomonas sp. UWO 241 | reverse complement strand
CATGCATCACGCACGTCGCAGAGGCGTCTCCACCGCCGTGCCGCATCGGTGCGGAGCCCCTGGAAATCGATGCCCGGCACGGCGTCGTTGCCAAAAGTGGCCTCGCGCATGACAGACTCAAAAGACAGCGAGTCCGGAGGCATGATGCGCGTGATGCGCAGCTGCATGAACGCCTTGACGCCTTCCCGCACAATAGACGTCGCATCCATGCTGAGGCCGGAAACCGCCCCCTGCTGCGTAGCGACCCAGAGTGGCCCAGGCGGGAGATGGGGGACGGCAGCAGCAGGCTTGGCGACTTCCGACGCGTACAGTGCTGCCCACGGTGTGAGTTGAAGCCGAACAGCTGCCAGATGGCCTTCGCCCTCATGGCCGTCGCGTGCGAATCGAGGTCGGGCAGTCCAATGCCCCCCATGCCCCGGGGCAGGTGGGACACAGCAGCGCACGGGTAGAGGCACCCCGCGTTTGGAGTGACCTCCTCCGCACGCGCAGAGGCTGCAACGTAGCGGTTTGTGACCTGTTGCATGGCCTGAAGCAGGGCCCGTACGGTCATGGTGAAACCCGCCTGGTAGACGAGCTTGGCCGCGATGCACTGCGTGGCGACGTGAGCACGGCCGATGAGCGTGGGTGCGACGCCTGCCCACCGCCTAGTGGCAGCAAGCATGGAACCCGCCATGGTGCCGTACGCGGCGGCAACGACGGCGTCCAGGTTATCAGGGGCGATAGGCACGCCGAGGTGGCGAGAGACCGCAGCTGCAATGTTACGGAGGGGGTACCCAGTCGCAACGTGGCGCTCGCGGACACCTGCCTGAAACATGAGATCATCGGGGGTCGGACCGGCAAGCCGTGTGAAGAAGAACTTGTTGACCGACTCGCCCGGGTTGCCAGCGCTGCGGGAGAGGGCGAGCGCCGTCTGGAACCTCGCGATGTCGCTCCCGGGGCAGCGCGTGGCGAGCGTGACGTCATCCGCGAACGCCTGCGCCGGAGGGGCCTCCGACCCCTCACCGACCCCGTTTGGTCCGGGCAGCCTAAACGTGGTGAGTGTACCGCCAGCCTGCAGCGACGACAGGTAGGACATCACGAGCTGCAGAACGATGACCCACTCCATGCATGAGAGCGCCGAGCCCTGAAAGAGACCAGAGTCCATCGGGAAATCTGGCGTGAAGAAGCCGTTGACGCGCACCCTGACCCTGGCCCCTCCGAGGAGGATTCGACACCACCTAACCACCCCGTCGGGTCGGAAACCCATGCGGATCATGGCTTGGTCGAGCCAGCCCCTGTTCACCGTGTCGTACGCCTTAGTCAGGTTGCTGTGCACCAGCCAGCCCGGCAGGCCGAGGTCGCGGAAGCGGGCAGCCAGCGCGAGATGGTAGCGCACGTTGTGAGAGATGTCACGGCCATGGATGAACGCGCCGTGCCCGATGTCGATGAGGTAGTCAAGCGGGACTTGTAGGCGGTTGGCTATGATGCTCATCACAAGCTTCACGTCTGAATTGAGGAGCGTGATGGGCCGGTAGCCATCGAGCTCATCGCCTGGCTTGCCTGGCTTGGAGAGCAAGCTAACAACCCCACGGAGGAGCAGAGCAAACGGGGTAGGTGACGTGCGGCCAGCCTCTCCAAAGCCGGTGTTGAACACACGGAGGAGTAGGGGGGAGAGGGAACCGCGCCAGTGGCGGTAGACCTCGTACGGAATGCCGTCGCCGCCGGGGACCTTGCCCCTAGCCGCGTGGGAGAGCGCAACCTGCAGCTCTTCTGCCGTAAGCATGCCAGCAAGCGAGTCGTTGGCACAGTCGACGCCCTCGGCCAAGGCAGCGAAGGGCCCATCCAGCCTCCTTGGCAGGGTGGTCAGGAGGGTATGCTGGGCTGCGGGGTCAATGCCCAGCTGCGGGCGGAACAGACCGATGGAAGACTCAGAAGAGAAGAAGTCGACAACGTACTTGTTCGCTTTCGGAGCGTCCGACACAAACGAGGCGGCATCGGGGCTGTCAGTAGGGGCACGGCCGGGTCGGTTGAGGGAGAGCATGGTGGTGACTGTGTGCATTTCGCGTGCCTGGTGGTGGAAGTAGTACGAGCTGGTTTCACCCTTGTTCTGGTCGAGGGTGGCAGCCACGTCCCATGCCAATGCGAAGAGCGCACGCCATGCCGCCGCAGCGTTGTCCTTCTGCGCGAGCCAAATGGTGGCAGCCGCACCGACGTCCCCCCCGGATGCTGCTGCAGCAAGCATGCCCTCTCGGGCGCTGCGCGGGCAGTGGTCGGCGGCACGCGCGGGCGCCTGGCGGTCGCGGCGGTGGCGCTTGTCAACACCAACAGCCATGTCTATGAATGCCGACTTCCAGGCATCGAAGGCGCCGATGAGCTCAGACGCCGGGCACACCATGAGTTGGGGGACCGTCTTAACGATAAAGGCGCTCACGGCTGCAGAGGGCTCCTTGGAGTTCAGCAAACGCAGGGGGAACGACAGGATGCCCCGGCCACGCGGCACGCCTGACGTCATGCAAGTCACCATGAGGGACACAGGCAGGTGGTCGGTGGAGACGGGCGCTGAGGGTAGAATGTCTGAGGTCGCACTGAGCGCAGTGGCGGCAGGAAGCGCAGCTGTGGTCAGAGCTGGTGAGAAGCACTCAGAGACAAGGAAGCGGTCCAGGCGTTTCCCCGATGATGTCGACGCCGACCAGTGAGTGAAGGCCATGGCGGCAGGGTTGAGGTCGCGCCAAATGTCGCACAGCTGTGCCGAGCCCATGACGGCCAGCAGCTCTGATGCACCGATGTGCACCCCTGGCAACGGGCAGGCGACGCGGTCATCCTGGTGCAGGGTGACGTTGAAATCGCCAGCCACAACAGTCGGGGTAGGGTCATTGACCGGGAAGTATCCAGCCAGGGTGGAAGAGAAGAAAACTCCCCGGTGAACAGGCTGTGCCGGGGCGTAGACTCCAATGAGGCGGAAAGGCGATCCATCGAGGAACGCGTCGAAGCGGAGGATGCGCCCCGACGTGTCGAGGGGGGCATCATGCCTAGTGGGCTGAGTGAGAGGGCAGTCCGGACTGAGGACCATCACCACCCCGCCGGTGGAACCGGCACCCGGCGTGTGGAAGAACCGCGCGCCAGGCCAAAAGGCGCTCGCACCGGGCTGCGGCCGCAACAAATCTTGTGGATCTGCGGCGGTTTGCGTCTCAGTCAAGATGCCCACGTCCGCCTGCTGCTCGCGCAGCCAGGCCGTGACCTGCACCAGCTTAGCACAAGTGAGGCCCCGTACGTTGAGCATGATGACTGAGAGGCGGCGGCCGGTGGGCGCACCGGGCGTACTCATGGCGCCCTGCGCTGGGGACCAGCCCACATGCCGTGGGGGCCGCAGCGCGCTGGGAGAGAGTCATCTTTGTCGTCGTCATATGACCTGCGGCCTCGCTCCGGGTGGTGG
This sequence comes from Chlamydomonas sp. UWO 241, assembly GCA_016618255.1. Taxonomy (NCBI): domain Eukaryota; kingdom Viridiplantae; phylum Chlorophyta; class Chlorophyceae; order Chlamydomonadales; family Chlamydomonadaceae; genus Chlamydomonas; species Chlamydomonas priscui. Next base: position 9,554 of record VFSX01001100.1, on the reverse strand, counting down.
CGGAGGGCGGGGCCACGGTCGTGCTCGCAGTAGTTGCCGTGAACCTGATCGTGGTAGAATACGGGGTTTGAGTCGAACCACCTGTCGGGAGTGGCGTGGCTAGACACCCTTGACCCAAACTGGTACCGCGTGCGCGGGTCGACCGCTGGGGAGCGCGATGCCGGTTGGTCCGGGAGCGGCTGCCCGAAGATGGTGGGCCGCGGTGGCAGCGACGTGGCGGCTGCCGATGCACCACGCCCGGGAGCACGTGCACCAGTGGGCGGGGTGAGCGCGGCCGATGTCCCTAGGGTTGGCTGCCCGAAGATGGAGTTGACCTGCAAAGGCAGAGTCTGGGTGCCAACCGGGCCCCAGGAGGTGCCAGCGTGCGCCCCGAGGCCCATGCCAAGATCCGCCGGTGCTGACTGCCTGGGTACGGTGGGAGGCACGAAAGGCGCGGCAGCAGTGACAACGGGCAGGTCGACTTCCATTGCCATCGCACCGGCGTGCGCGCGGCCGTTCATGCCGGGGAGGTTTAGCCAGCTGCCCGGCCGGCTGAGGGCAGAGCGGTTCCGGAGCATGTAACCGCTGCTACTCGTAGTACGGATTGCAAGGGGGTTGACAGGTGTGCTCCGCCCGCCCCGAGCACGGCTCGCAGCAGAGCGCGCGAGGGCGACGGCCTCATCGTCACGGCTCGGTGATGCCCGCCAGGAGCCGGCCCTGTCAGCACGGCCGGAAGCAGCCAGAGTCCCGACGCGGGGTCCTAGAGAGCCACCACTGTCCCCACCGTCATCACCAGGGGATGAGTCAGTGGGTGGTGACCCCGCAACAGCCATGGGGGCGGAAGCGCTGGCTGTCGGCGGGGCAGCAGACCCAGAACGCATGGCAGCACCCATGACGCTTGTGCCTGCAGAGTGCACCTCGTGGCCCCCTGCGGTCCCTCCGGTGGCAAGCACATCGCTGCCCCCTTCTGGCATATGCATGGAGGTGTCCGTGTGCACCTCGTTGGCACCGCCAGCCACGCGGCCAACACCTGCAGAGTGCGCGATGTGGCCACCGCTGGCCGTGGCACCAGCACTGCCAGCAGTGTGTGCACCGATGCCGTTGTCAGCTACGGGTAGGGCAGCGACAGCAGGACCTGCATCAGCGCCACTGCCACCAGCGGAGTCGGCACCAACAGCTAGCACGGCGGCCGCACCGCCCTCGGTGACACCAGCCCCCGCAGAGCGGCCCGCGTCGGCAAACCTCGACGTGTTGCCAGCGATGCCTTCCTCGTCCGACTCATAGAACCCATCGAGGACGCAGGCCCACCCCTCCCGCAAGAGGCCACCCGACCCCGGTGAGTCAACGGATGCCCGGGGAAGAGCGGGGATGGTGGTGCGGCAATTGGGGCACGTGTTGTCACCAGCGCGCCATTTGTCAAGGCAGCAGAGATGGAACACGTGGTTGCAGCTGGTGCTGACTAGGTTGTCGACGTCGGAGAGAGGCTCGCGGCAAATAGAGCAAGACCCCAGCTCCGGGGGGTTTGGCACCTCAGTGGCAGTGGCAGAAACGGGTCCCACGTGCGCGCGGCCATCCTCGGGGGCAGCGGCGAGCGGGGGAGCCTCGGCCGAGCCGGAAGGGGCGTTTAGCCAAGGCGGCACGCCCCCCGCCGCTGCTCCCGCAGCCGGAGAGCCAGCGTCAGCAGAAGTGGAGCCAGGGGCGGGCCCTTCGGACGCGCGTGCGACCACGTCGATGTCAAGGTCGAGGTGGGCGGGAAGCATGACCCCGTTTGGCAGCGTGGTCCCCGGCAGCGCGGCCGAGCCGCCCCCGATGGCGGCAGCCGCGACGGCGGGCACAGCCGCCAGAGAAGGGTGCCCTGGTGAGTAGTGGACCGCGGGGGTGAGCACAGAAGCTCGCACGAGCGGGTCGTCTTTTAGGAGCACGAGCACCGGTGGGGTTGTGATGCCCGGCACGTAGAGCGCAGCCGGGAGGCGGCGCAGCCAAGGGTCCGACGCCGGCGGGGTTACCCACACCACGATTTTTCCACCGTCGGGCTGGTTGGTAGCCTTGTCCCGACCGAGCCGCATGCGCAGCACGACGACGGCATCGGGGTCGCTGTTGAAGCGCACCACGTCAGCCGGCGCCGTGCCCATTAGTGGGGTCATTGGTGCGTAGCCAGCCATCGCGAGGAGGGCCGCCGCAAGCTCGTGAGTGGAGAGGGCAGCAGGCACATTTTGCACCAGGATCTGGATGGCAGTGTTGGGGAGCGGGTGCTCAGCGCGCTGAACAGCCACCTGCCAGATGCCGTTACGCCACTCTACTGGGTACGCCCCACCGCTGGTCAGGTAACGGTAGAGGGAGCCATACGATGCGGTCATCTGGTTCAGCTGGAGCTCAATCACGATGAGCCCGCTCTTGCGGATGGTGCATGCAGGTGGGTGATCCTTCCCGACACCAAATCTGGTGGTCAGGTCGGTCATTAGTGCCGCGTGAAGGCTGTCCTGGTGCGGCCTGCCGGCTGCGTCCCCCACCATCAGGCAGAAGACCGACGTGCGCGCGTGGACGTTGTCAACCGTCCCACCACCGAGGCGTTGGCCATGGTCGACTACGCGGGCGACCAAAGAGTGGTCACCCGCCCACAGCGCGCTCCGAACGAGCATGCCGTAGGAGTCGACTACCCTAGGGCTGACCTACCGGTCCCCCACACAACCGTCAAACTCCCGATCAAACTGCCTCTAAACCGCAACGGCCGGAAATCCCGCCGGGGCTCTGAGTCGCCGCCTTCGTCCCCTCCTTCTAAGTTCAAACCACCCGCACAGGCACCGACAACCCGGGCCGCGAGTCGTCGGGGCCGGGCGGCGGCAAGCCGGCTCCTATACGGGCAGGACAAACTCAGAAGAAAAGTAAGAAAACAGGGAAGGCGAGGCCGGGGGGGAAGTGCGGACGGGAGGGGCTTTTGGCTGGTGGATCGGGAATTGGGGGCGTGGGGGGGTTAGCAGTCCGGCAGGTCAGGGACCTACCTAGGGGTCGGCGGCTCAGGGGGTCGGTGAGTCGGCAGGCCAGAGGAGGCCAGGAGGGGGTCAGAGCGGCACGGTTTGGGGTGGCAGCGGAGTGCGACCCCCGTCTGGACGGAGCCGCTTGAGCTGGCGCCGCTTCAGGGCAGAGAAAAGGGGTGCGAGTGCGCGTGGAAAGCGGTGGTACTAAGGGTGCTGGGGGGGGCGGATCCAGTGGCTGGAGTTGCCAGAGGGCTAAAAGGGAAGCGGGCAGAGAAAACGAGAGGCCCCGGGGGAGGGGGGGGGCTCAGGGACCCTTGTGAGTCACTAGGGCGGCCACTGGGAGGGGCAGGAGAAAACTACGAGTCGGAAGGCTCCGGGAAAGACAGGGAGCAGCTAGAGGAGGCACCGGCAGCGCTAGACTCAAAGGATGGCGTGCATTCTAGTGGGCGTGCATGCGTGCCGATGCGTGCTCAGGCAAACGTTTGTGCCTGTGCGTGTTCGAGCGTGCGTTTGCGTGCGTGCGTGCGTGCGTGCGTGCGTGCGTGCGTGCGTGCGTGCGTGCGTGCGTGCGTGCGTGCGTGCGTGCGTGCGTGCGTGCGTGCGTGCGTGCGTGCGTGCGTGCACACCAAAAACCAAAAGGATGCAGCGGCGGAGAGAGGGGTTGGGGGAGCAGGGGCCTAGAGGCCGCTGGGGCTAAGGGTCAGAGGCGGTGCGAGGAGGGAGAGCGGGCGGCACTAGGGGGGCCAAAGGGCCAGGGATCCCAAAAGGGCTTAGGGGCCTCGGGGTGTAAGCGGCAATATCCAAGGGACCATGGGACGTGGCGGCGGCGACGCAGGTGGTGGGGGGGAGTGTAGCCCAGAGGGGGAAAGACAGATCCTGGGGGAGGGGCAAAGGGAAAACCAGAGGCCGAAGCTGCCAGCTGGCTACAACAGACGGAGGGGAGAGGGTGCGTGGGGTGCACGTGAAAGGGGGTTTACGGCGTCGGGTGGGGGTGGTGGAGACTGGAAAAAGAGGGCCGCAGAAAGAGTCCTCTACGGAGGGGTGCCCAGGAGGGCCCCTTGGGAGTCGCTAGGGGGGAAACGCTAGGGGGGCCACTAGGAGTGCTGGCTACCTAGAGAAAGGGACACTAGTAGTGCCTAGGCTCCGGGAAAGGCAAGGAGCGCTCACAGGAGCCACCACTGGTTCTAGGTTCAAAACAAGGCGTGTGCACGCGAGCGAGCGAGCGTGCGTGCCAGCGCGTGCGTGCGTGCGTGCGTGCGTGCGTGCGTGCGTGCGTGCGTGCGTGCGTGCGTGTGCGTGCGTGTGCGCGTGCGTGCGTGTGCGCGCAGGTCCAAAGGAGACGGGAAACCGCCACTAGGGACAGGGGGCTAGGGGCCCGGGGGGAGGGGACACTCTAGGAACCAGCGGCGGCGTGGGCGGGAGGAGCACGGAGGGCGGGGGAGGGGGGGCGGACACTCTAAGAACCGGCGGCGGCGTGGGCGGGAGGAGGGGCCCTCTAGGAATCGGCGGCGGCGTGGGCTGTGTGGGAGGGGGGCAGGAACAGGGAGAGGAGCAAAAGCAGAGCCTAGTTGGAGGGGCGAAAGGCGGAGACAGGGGGGGCAGCCCGGGGGGGAAGGGGTCACGCGCACATGGGGTCCATGCGCATGTGCATGCCGAAATGCATGGAGGCACTCACCTGGGCCAATACCAGAGCAGAGGCCACTCCACGTCGCACAGACCAGCAGGTCTGGGTGTCACCGGCTGAGCCAGGTAGCCGAACGACAGTGGCGACGAGCAGGGGTAACGGTCGTCGGCCACAGAGAAAATGCGGCGACGCGCGGCTGAGCCAGTGCCTCCGCCGTCACTCTAGCGTCGAAGCGCACGTTAAAGGGGCTCCAACGCAACCGAAATCGAGGAAATCCGTCCACGGAGTCGGAAGCTACTGAGAAAGGCGGCTGGAGTGGAGAGGAAACAAAGAGGAAACAAAGAGGAAACAAAGAGGAAACAAAGAGGAAACAAGAGACCCTGGTGTTGGAACGGAGACTCCCGAAAGCACGGCCGGAGCCGTGGCGGCCCCTGAAAACACAGGGACACGCAAGCCAATCCGTCTAGAGCACCAGAGCCGACAGGACTAAAGGAACTTGGGATTGGGGGAACGGGACTTGAGGATAAGGAAGACGGAGGACACGGACACGAGGGAATGGAAGTCAGGAAACTCGAGGCACGTGGGATGATGGAACGATGAGGGAACAACTGGAAGAAAGCTGAAAAGGACTCGAGGGGAGAGGAACACGTAGAAGCAAATGGATGACGAAAAAATACCTGTGCGGAAGGGGAGGGAGGGGGGGGGCACGGGGGGGGGGGGGGCGGGGGGGGGCACGCAGGAAAGGGAGGGAGATTTTTTTTTTTTTTTAATAAAAGGTATTACATCAAAGCAACACCTTATGCCGACGCCTAGGCTACAGCAACACGGGGACCAAGGAACAAGGAAACTGGTATTGGTATTTTTGGTAAACCGGAAACCAGAAACCGGTGAGCGACCCAGGAATCAAACCTGGGACCTCCAGGATTGCAGATAACATCGTAACCCACTAGCCCAAAGTAAGAACCAGCCCCCCCCGGTGGGCTTTTTTTTTTTTTTAGAGGCCAACGTTACACTCAAGCAACGCAGCCATGCCGACACCTAAGCGACAGCAACACAGGAAACAGAGAGGAAACAAGAGACCCAGGTGTTGGAACGGAGACTCCCCAAGACACGGCCGGAGCCGTGGCGGACCCTGAAAACACAATGACACGCAAGCCAATCCATCTAGAGCTTTTTTTTTCTTTTTTTTTCCAGAGGCCAACGTTACACATAAGCAACGCAGCCATGCCGACACCTAAGCGACAGCAACACAGGAAACAAAGAGGAAACAAGAGACCCTGGTGTTGGAACGGAGACTCCCGAAGGCACGGCCGGAGCCGTGGCGGCCCCTGAAAAAATAGGGACACGCAAGCCAATCCATCTAGAGCACCAGAGCCGGCAGGACTAAAGGATCTTGGGATTCTTGGAACGGGACTTGAGGATAAGGAAGACGGAGGACACGGACACGAGGGAATGGAAGTCAGGAAACTCGAGGCACGTGAAATGATGGAACGATGAGGGAACAACTGGAAGAAAGCTGGAAAGGACTCGAGGGGAGAGGGACACGTAGAAGCAAATGATGACGAAAAAATACCTGTGCTTTTTTTTTTTTGCGGAAGGGGAGGGAGGGGGGCTTGGCTTGCGTGTCCCTATGTTTTCGGAGGCCGCCACGGCTCCGGCCGTGCCTTCGGGAGTCTCCGTTCCAACATCTGGGTCTCTTGTTTCCTCTTTGTTCCCTGTGTTGCTGTCGCTTAGGTGTCGGCATGGCTGCGTTGCTTATGTGTAACGTTGGCCTCTGGAAAAAAAAAGAAAAAAAAAGCTCTAGATGGATTGGCTTGCGTGTCATTGTGTTTTCAGGGTCCGCCACGGCTCCGGCCGTGTCTTGGGGAGTCTCCGTTCCAACACCTGGGTCTCTTGTTTCCTCTCTGTTTCCTGTGTTGCTGTCGCTTAGGTGTCGGCATGGCTGCGTTGCTTGAGTGTAACGTTGGCCTCTAAAAAAAAAAAAAAGCCCACCGGGGGGGGCTGGTTCTTACTTTGGGCTAGTGGGTTACGATGTTATCTGCAATCCTGGAGGTCCCAGGTTTGATTCCTGGGTCCCTCACCGGTTTCTGGTTTCCGGTTTACCAAAAAAACCAATACCAGTTTCCTTGTTCCTTGGTCCCCGTGTTGCTGTAGCCTAGGCGTCGGCGTAAGGTGTTGCTTTGATGTAATACCTTTTAAAAAAAAAAAAAAATCTCCCTCCCCTTCCTGCGTGCCCCGCCCCCGCCCCCCCCCCGTTGACCCCCCCTCCCTCCCCCTCCGCACAGGTATTTTTTCGTCATCATTTGCTTCTACGGTGCCCTCTCCCCTCGAGTCCTTTTCAGCTTTCTTCCAGTTGTTCCCTCATCGTTCCATCATCCCACGTGCCTCGAGTTTCCTGACTTCCATTCCCTCGTGTCCGTGTCCTCCGTCTTCCTTATCCTCAAGTCCCGTTCCCCCAATCCCAAGTTCCTTTAGTCCTGTCGGCTCTGGTGCTCTAGATGGATTGGCTTGCGTGTCCCTGTGTTTTCAGGGGCCGCCACGGCTCCGGCCGTGCTTTCGGGAGTCTCCGTTCCAACACCAGGGTCTCTTGTTTCCTCTTTGTTTCCTCTTTGTTTCCTCTTTGTTTCCTCTTTGTTTCCTCTCCACTCCAGCCGCCTTTCTCAGTAGCTTCCGACTCCGTGGACGGATTTCCTCGATTTCGGTTGCGTTGGAGCCCCTTTAACGTGCGCTTCGACGCTAGAGTGACGGCGGAGGCACTGGCTCAGCCGCGCGTCGCCGCATTTTCTCTGTGGCCGACGACCGTTACCCCTGCTCGTCGCCACTGTCGTTCGGCTACCTGGCTCACCCGGTGACACCCAGACCTGCTGGTCTGTGCGACGTGGAGTGGCCTCTGCTCTGGTATTGGCCCAGGTGAGTGCCTCCATGCTTTTCGGCATGCACATGCGCATGGACCCCATGTGCGCGTGACCCCTTCCCCCCCGGGCTGCCCCCCCTGTCTCCGCCTTTCGCCCCTCCAACTAGGCTCTGCTTCTGCTCCTCGCCCTGTTCCTGCCCCCCTCCCACACAGCCCACGCCGCCGCCGATTCCTAGAGGGCCCCTCCTCACGCCCACGCCGCCGCCGGTTTGTAGAGTGTCCGCCCCCCCACGCCCTCCGTGCTCCTCCCGCCCACGCCGCCGCTGGTTCCTAGAGTGTCCCCTCCCCCCGGGCCCCTAGCTCCCCGGTCCCTAGTGGCGGGTTCCCGTCTCCTTTGGACCTGCGCGCACACGCACGCACGCACGCACGCACGCGCACACGCACGCACGCACGCACGCGCGCACGCACGCACGCACGCACGCACGCACGCACGCACGCACGCACGCACGCACGCACGCTTCTGCACGCGCTGGCACGCACGCTCGCTCGCTCGCGTGCACACGCCTTGTTTTTAACCTAGAACCAGTGGTGGCTCCTGTGAGCGCTCCTTGCCTTTCCCGGAGCCTAGGCACTACTAGTGTCCCTTTCTCTAGGTAGCCAGCACTCCTAGTGGCCCCCCTAGCGTTTCCCCCCTAGCGACTCCCAAGGGGCCCTCCTGGGCACCCCTCCATAGAGGACTCTTTCTGCGGCCCTCTTTTTCCAGTCTCCACCACCCACACCCTGACGCCTTAAGGCCCCTTCACGTGCGGCCCACGCACCCTCTCCCCTCCGTCTGTTGTAGCCAGCTGGCAGCTTCGGCCTCTGGTTTTCCCTTTGCCCCTCCCCCCAGGATCTGTCTTTCCCCCTGGGCTACACTCCCCCCCACCACCTGCGTCGCCGCCGCCACGTCCCATGGTCCCTTGGATATTGCCGCTTACACCCCGAGGCCCCTAAGCCCTTTTGGGATCCCTGGCCCTTTGGCCCCCCTAGTGCCGCCCGCTCTCCCTCCTCGCACCGCCTCTAACCCTTAGCCCCAGCGGCCTCTAGGCCCCTGCTCCCCCAACCCCTCTCTCCGCCGCTGCATCCTTTTGGTTTTTCGTGTGCACGCACGCACGCACGCACGCACGCACGCACGCACGCACGCACGCACGCACGCACGCACGCACGCACGCACGCACGCACGCACGCACAAACGCACGCTCGAACACGCACAGGCACAAGCGTTTGCCTGAGCACGCATCGGCACGCATGCACGCCCACTAGAATGCACGCCATCCTTTGATTCTAGCGCTGCCGGTGCCTCCTCTAGCTGCTCCCTGTCTTTCCCGGAGCCTTCCGACTCGTAGTTTTTTCCTGCCCCTCCCAGTGGCCGCCCTAGTGACTCACAAGGGGCCCTGAGCCCCCCCCCTCCCCCGGGGCCTCTCGTTTTCTCTGCCCGCTTCCCTTTTAGCCCTCTGGCAACTCCAGCCACTGGACCCGCGCCCCCCAGCACCCTTAGTACCACCGCTTTCCACGCGCACTCGCACCCCTTTTCTCTGCCCTGAAGCGGCGCCAGCTCAAGCGGCTCCGTCCAGACGGGGGTCGCACTCCGTTGCCACCCCAAACCGTGCCGCTCTGACCCCCTCCTGGCCTCCTCTGGCCTGCCGACTCTCCGACCCCCTGAGCCGCCGACCCCTAGGTAGGTCCCTGACCTGCCGGACTGCTGACCCCCCCACGCCCCCTATTCCCGATCCACCAGCCCAAAGCCCCTCCCGTCCGCACTTCCCCCCCGGCCTCGCCTTCCCTGTTTTCTTACTTTTCTTCTAAGTTTGTCCTGCCCGTATAGGAGCCGGCTTGCCGCCGCCCGGGCCCGACGACTCGCGGCCCGGGTTGTCGGTGCCTGTGCGGGTGGTTTGAACTTAGAAGGAGGGGACGAAGGCGGCGACTCAGAGCCCCGGCGGGATTTCCGGCCGTTGCGGTTTAGATGCAGTTTGATCGGGAGTTTGACGGTTGTGTGGGGGACCGGTAGGTCAGCCCTAGGGTAGTCGACTCCTACGGAATGCTCGTTCGGAGCGCGCTGTGGGCGGGTGACACTCTTTGGTCG
>VFSX01000923.1:0-21115 GCA_016618255.1 Chlamydomonas sp. UWO 241 | reverse complement strand
AAGCATTTATATTGTAAGTATGCTATTGTTATGGAATAACAGTGATAAACGATTCTTTTCTGTTTTAGCTGTTAGTTTAGCTGGTATGCCACCTTTTGCCGGCTTTTTCGGGAAAGCTTGGATTTTTAATAGTGTCGCTACTGGTGCCATGGCTGGTCCTTATTTAGGAGTTTTATTAATTTCTTTGTTTTGTACTGCCTTATCTTTAGTTTACTACTTACGTGTTTTCCGCTTATTTACTATGTCAGATAATTCCGCTTCCATCACAAATCGCACTTTACATAACATTTCTAATATGGGCATTGAAACACGTACTTATTGTTCTACACTTTTAGACGCTCAAATCAAATTGACATCCTTTTGTGTGATTTTCTTAGTGTTCGCACCTTTATTCTATATTAAACCTTTTGTGTTATAAAGTTTTTTTAGCCTTACAAACAGACAAAGACAGGGGATTAGGTCCCCCTAGAGAAAGCTACAAGCAGCTGCGCAAAGAGATAGCTACAAGCTGCTCTGCTGCTTGTAGCCCGGGGATGGCGATACGCCATCCCTGTTAGTCTCTTTCCCTGCTACCCCCCAGCTTTACAAACCAAGGAAGAAAAGGTAAAGCCTTTTCTCTCCCAACACTAGTATCCCGGCACTCCTGACGGTATTAACATGCACCTGAACAAGAGATAGCTACAAGCATCTGCGCAAAGAGATAGCTACAAGCATCTGCGCAAAGAGATAGCTACAAGCATCTGCGCAAAGAGATAGCTACAAGCATCTGCGCAAAGAGATAGCTACAAGCATCTGCGCAAAGAGATAGCTACAAGCTGCTCTGCTGCTTGTAGCCCGGGGATGGCGATACGCCATCCCTGTTAGTCTCTTTCCCTGCTACCCCCCAGCTTTACAAACCAAGGAAGAAAAGGTAAAGCCTTTTCTCTCCCGACACAAGTATCCCGGCACTCCTGACGGCATTAACATGCGCCTGAACAAGACATAGCTACAAGCAGATGCTTGTAGCTATCTCTTGTTCTTAGTAGCAAAGCTGCTTCTTTTGGCAGGGCACTCCTGACGGTATTAGCATGCACCTGAACAAGAGATAGCTACAAGCAGATGCTTGTAGCTATCTCTTGTTCTTAGTAGCAAAGCTGCTTCTTTTGGCTGGGGGGTTGGTGCTACTTGTAGCTATCTCTTGTTCTTAGTAGCAAAGCTGCTTCTTTTGGCGGGGGGGTTGGTGCTACTTGTAGCCTAGGGGTGACCTTCCTCCCTGGGCTACAAGTAGCACCAACCCCCCAGCTTTTCGCTGGTCTCTCTGTTACCCCGGACCGGCTACCCCCCTACCTTTAGCAGGGGTATACAGAGAGACCTCCTGGTCTCTCTGTTACCCCGTACCGGCTACCCCCTACCTTTAGCAGGGGTATACAGAGAGACCTCCTGGTCTCTCTGTTACCCCGTACCGGCTACCCCCTACCTTTAGCAGGGGTATACAGAGAGACCTCCTGGTCTCTCTGTTACCCCGTACCGGCTACCCCCTACCTTTAGCAGGGGTAAACAGAGAGACCTCCTGGTCTCTCTGTTACCCCGGACCGGCTACCCCCTACCTTTAGCAGGGGTAAACAGAGAGACCTCCTGGTCTCTCTGTTACCCCTTGCCAACAACCCCCCCTGCTAAAAGCAGGGGGGTTTACTGGGGGGTTGTTGGCAAGGGGGGGCCGAGGCTGGCTTCCAAAGAGAAGCTTCCCGCATCTTGAGCCTTTTTTACAGGGCCAGCAAACTAAGAGTCCGGTATTGTAGTATAAATTTTTGGATATAGGGTTGTCTAAAAAGAAGCTTTAGCTTCTTTATTAGACGATCATAAAGTAATAGTAGGGATCATTAGGTGTGGCTTTTAGCTTCTTTCTTCCACAGGAAGCAAAGAGACCTAGGTCTCTTTGCCCCCCCTCCCTTAAACCCTTACCCTCTACGGGGCGGTTTACAAACCGTAAGGTTAATGACCCTCCACCCTTAAACCCTTACCCTCTACGGGGCGGTTTACAAACCGTAAGGTTAATGACCCTCCACCCTTAAACCCTTACCCTCTACGGGGCGGTTTACAAACCGTAAGGTTAATGACCCTCTACGGGGCGGTTTACAAACTGTAAGGTTAATGACCCACCACCCTTAAACCCTTACCCTCTACGGGGCGGTTTACAAACCGTAAGGTTAATGACCCCAAGAGGGTGGGGGGGAAACATATAGACCAGCAGGGCCCCCTGTAATAAACACCCAGATAACAGCCCCCAACATTAAAAGGGGGGGAACATATAGACCTCATGGGCTCTCTGTAACCCCGTGCCAGCAACTCCGCCAGCAAAAGGCGGTGTAGGTAACAAATAGACCAGATGGGCTCTCTGTAACCCCGTGTAAGCAACTCCGCCAGCAAAAGGCGGTGTAGGTAAAGGAGGAAAAAATATAATAAAAAATGCGTTTATATAACAAAATTCAAGTTTTAAAACTCTTAAATCAACATTTAAATGTTTATCCCACACCAATGAATTTAAATTGGAATTGGAGTTGGGGTTCTTTATCTGGATTGATTTTAGGCAGTCAAATTGTCACAGGTATTCTTTTAGCCATGCATTATGTTGGTCATGTTGATCATGCCTTTGCAAGTGTCCAACATTTAATGGTAGATGTCCCATCTGGCCTAATTTTACGTTATGCCCATGCGAATGGTGCTAGTTTGTTCTTTACCGTAGTATATCTTCATATTTTACGTGGTTTATATTATAGTAGTGGGAATCAACCCCGTGAAATTCTCTGGATTTCAGGTGTAGTTATTTTATTATTAATGATTATCACAGCTTTCATTGGATACGTGTTACCTTGGGGGCAAATGTCTTTTTGGGGTGCTACCGTAATTACAAGTTTAGTCACCACAATCCCAGTCGTCGGGAAACAAATTGTTTATTGGTTATGGGGTGGCTTTTCTATTGATCATCCAACATTAAATCGTTTTTATAGTTTTCACTACACATTACCTTTTATCTTAGCTGGCTTAAGCATTTTCCATATCGCAGCTTTACATCAATATGGAAGCACCAATCCCTTAGGAATTAATACTCAAAGCAGTACTATTTATTTCGGTACTTATTTTGGTGTCAAAGACTTATTAGCCTTTTTATTCTTTTTATTTGTGTTTGCCGTCTTAGTGTTTTTCTACCCAGAGTATTTAGGTCGATTGGCCGCCTTTTCGAGTAATCTTCTTGGTTTTAATAACGCTATATGCTGGGAACATTTGCACACAACAGATCAATCAGCAGGTAATGAATGGAGTTCAAAACATAATCATTCATGGACCACACAGGATTTCGCTATTCTAGTGTGTCTTTTGGCTCTCTTCAGGCTTAACCCTCCTGTCTATCCTATAAAAAATAGGACATTCAGTACCCCAGAGACTCCACGCGTTACAACCCGTTTTAAAACGGATAGTGATTTCTATTGTAGGTTTGGTGGGTTAACGGATGGGGATGGTAGTTTTCTTGTATCAAAAGATGGATATCCATCTTTTGAATTGACTTTAGATTAAAAAGATGTTAACCTTTTTCACGATATCCGAGATAATCTCGGAATCGGACAAGAACGATATCCGAGATAATCTCGGAATCGGACAAGAACGATATCCGAGATAATCTCGGAATCGGACAAGAACGATATCCATCTTTTGAATTGACTTTAGATTAAAAAGATGTTAATCTTCTTCACGATATCGAGATAATCTCGGAATCGGACAAGAACGATATCCGAGATAATCTCGGAATCGGACAAGAACGATATCCGAGATAATCTCGGAATCGGACAAGAACGAAAATGCTCAGGCGCTAAAGCTTGGCGTTATCGTTTATCAGAAACTTTGGAAGTCTTAAAATTAGCACAGAAATTAAATAAATATTGCTTGACTCCTAATAAACGTGAACAATTACGTGTCAAGCTTAATCCTCAAACTATTACCACCTTACAAAAAGATCAACTCCACTAAGCTTTAAACAATATCGGTTTAACTTTTGACTTTGATGCAAATCATATGGCTCATGTAATTCGTAATACCGGTAGGTTTGCTGGCTTTTTTGAGGCTGAAGGCTGTTTCGTCATTATGAATGAATTCACTTTAACGCTCAATTTGGCTCAAAAAGATAAACTTATTCTTGAGCACATTAAAAACGTTTTAGGGTTTCGTCGTATTCGGTCTGATAAAACAGGGTATGTTAGGCTTAATACAATCAGGGAAGGTATGCGTAGGGTTTGAAACAATCTCAGTCAATGACAACTTTAGACCACTAAAGCAGAAGAAGTAAAAAGATTTAAAACCTTATTGGCTTTATTTGAGAAACAATATCATTTCAAACATAATCCACATCGCCCCGAAGTGGAAGCCATCATCAAAATCTTCAGGAATCGCTTAAAACCGTAAAAAACAGGTTGAAGATATAGTCCAACTTAACAAATAAGCTAGATAAGCAGAGAGACAAGCAACGGCAAAAGCCTAGCGCTTGTGTATCCCGTCACCTTGTTAACCAGGTGATTGCAAGCTGGTTTAACCAGGTGATAGCAAGCTGGTTTAACCAGGTGATTGCAAGCTGGTTTAACCAGGTGATTGCAAGCTGGTTTAACCAGGTGATAGCAAGCTGGTTAAACCAGCTTGTGCGGTCAATAGCCCCTTTAGAACGGGTATACTAGGCTTATGGGAAAGCAATTTCCCTGTATAAATGCATCCGGACAACCTCATTCCAGCAAACCCTTACGCAACCCCAGCACATATTGTACCTGAGTGGTATTTCCTTTGGGTATATGCTATTTTACGTAGTATTCCTAATAAAGCGGGTGGTATTCTTGCTATTGCCTTAACTTTTCTCGGTATTGCAGCATTACCTTTCTTATCAATGGGTCACGTAGGTTCCCCTAAATTTAGGATTATTCATGAACGTTTATTTTGGGTATTAGTAGCTGATCTTTTCTTATTAACTTGGGTAGGTGCTCAAGAAATTATGCCCGCAACCGTTATGTTAGGTCAAGTCGCAACCTTAATCTTATTTGCTTATTTATTTGTGCTTTTACCTTTATTAGGTTGGTTAGAATCTTCTTTAGTGTTAAAAAACTATTAGACCTAACCCCCCTGCTTTCAGCCAAAAGCTTCTAGCTAACCCCCCCTCGTAAAAAGTCCGGGGGAGGGGTTTAGCAGAGAGACCCTAGGGTTTAGCAGAGAGACCCTAGGGTTTGACAGAGAGACCCTAGGGTTTAGCAGAGAGACCCTAGGGTCTCTATGCTCTGTTGTTTTATAGGTTCCTAAGGGCATAGCCAAGCTACTCCCCTTATTGCGCTTTTACTCCAATAGAAGCAGAGAGACCCAGGGTCTCTCTTATTGCGCTTTTACTCAAATAGAAGCAGAGAGACCCAGGGTCTCTCTTATTGCGCTTTTACTCCAATAGAAGCAGAGAGACCCAGGGTCTCTCTGCTCTGTTGTTTTATAGGTTCCTAAGGGCATAGCCAAGCTACTCCCCTTATTGCGCTTTTACTCCAATAGAAGCAGAGAGACCCTGGGTCTCTCTGCCACCGCCCCCCAGCTTTTCATCTCCCCCCTGACTTTGCTAATCCCAACCCCCTGCGGTAGGCTATGGGGTTGGGGGTGGCCCGGTCGGGGGGAGGTCTCCAAAACAAGATACTAAGTATCTTGGTCAGCTTCATAAGTCATAATTAGGGGATTTCTAGCTAATAAAGTATATATAATCAAAAATATCTTTCTGTCGGTAGCAGGACGTTCGAGAATTAAAACAGTTTGAATTCAAACTGTTTTTAAAGAAATGGAAACAAAAAATCGAATTGAGATTGCTGACATTAGTAACATTAAATATTTTAAATATGGCCGAAAGTCCAAGGGTTTATCAAGTGAATCGGTTATGAATTTATCTGAAAATTATATTATGCTAAGAAAAGAACAGTTTAGTCCAAAAGAATACCGGACACCCACCCTCGTCAGGCAGACAAGCAGAAGCTGTGCTCCCTTTGGCCTACGACCCCATCCTAAAAAGACTGGGGGTTTAGGGGGGTACGCCGTCAGGGGTTTGGTTACAGAGAGACCTTAGGAAGAAAAGGTAAAGCCTTTTCTCTCTTACCACCAATATCCCGGCATACCTGCCGGGATTAGCATGCCCGGCTCAGCCGGCATGATAGCTATGTGGAGAAGGTCTCTCTGCCACCTCCCTCTGTAAAAAGCTGGGGGGTGGGATCCAAACCAAGAGACTTACAGGGAGGGCGTTTCGCCATCCCCGGGCTACAAGCAGCAGCTACCCCAGTAAAAAGCTGGGGGTGGAAACCTAGAGACTAACAGGGATGGCGTCTCGCCATCCCCGGGCTACAAGCAGCTGCTACCCCCCAGCTTTCACTGGGGGGGGTTGGTGCTGCTTGTAGCTATCTCTTGGTTAGCAAAAGAGGCAGAGAGACCTAAGTAAGAAAAGGTAAAGCCTTTTCTCTCTTACCACCAATATCCCGGCATACCTGCCGGGATTAGCATGCCCGGCACAGCCGGCATGATAGCTATGTGGAGAAGGTCTCTCTGCCACCTCCCCCAGCAAAAAGCTGGGGGTGGTATCCAAGAGACTTACAGGGATGGCGTTTAGCCATCCCCGGGCTACTAGCAGCAGCTACCCCCCCGCTTTAACTGGGGGGGTTGACGCTGCTAGTAGCTATCTCTTGGTTAGCAAAAGAACCTGCTTAGCTGGTTCTTTTGAGCTAAGCAGGTTCTTTTGAGCTAAGCAGGTTCTTTTGAGCTTAGCTGGTTCTTTTGTGCTTAGCTGGTTCTTTTGCGTTTACTGATTCTTTCGCTGAACAACAGATAGCTACAAGCAGATGCTTGTAGCTATCTCTTGTTCTGGAGCGTGCTAATACCGTCAGGTTTAACGGTATATTGAAAATAATAAAAAATTCAAAATGGGTTTGGTGCTGGCTCAGCAGTAATGCGTCTTTTTAGAATTTATACATGCGAGTGAAATAGAGTAACGTACGGGTGCGTAATGCGCGAGTCTTTTTTTAATTTAGTTACATAGAGAAGCAGAGAGGCCCAAGGAATAAAAGCCAAAGCCTTTTCTCTCTCGCCACAAATATGCCGGTTGAGTCCAAAAGAAGCAGAGAGACCCACAGAGCTAAGCTATCATGCCGGCTGAGCCGGGCATGCTAATCCCGGCAGGTATGCCGGGATATTGGTGGAGAAGGTCTCTCTGCCACCTCCCCCAGCAAAAAACTGGGGGTGGAACCCTAGAGACTAACAGAGCTAAGCTATCATGCCGGCTGAGCCGGGCATGCTAATCCCGGCAGGTATGCCGGGATATTGGTGGAAAGAGATAAAAGGCAAAGCCTTTTCTTCCTTAGGTCTCTCAGCCACCTCCCCCAGCAAAAAGCTGGGGGTGGAACCCTAGAGACTAACAGGGATGGCGTTTCGCCATCCCCGGGCTACAAGCTGCTGCTAACCCCCCAGCTTTCACTGGGGGGGGTTGGTGCTGCTTGTAGCTATCTCTTGGTTAGCAAAAGAGGCAGAGAGACCCACAGAGCTAAGCTATCATGCCGGCTGAGCCGGGCATGCTAATCCCGGCAGGTATGCCGGGATATTGGTGGAGAAGGTCTCTCTGCCACCTCCCCCAGCAAAAAGCTGGGGGTGGAACCCTAGAGACTAACAGAGCTAAGCTATCATGCCGGCTGAGCCGGGCATGCTAATCCCGGCAGGTATGCCGGGATATTGGTGGAAAGAGATAAAAGGCAAAGCCTTTTCTTCCTTAGGTCTCTCAGCCACCTCCCCCAGCAAAAAGCTGGGGGTGGAACCCTAGAGACTAACAGGGATGGCGTTTCGCCATCCCCGGGCTACAAGCTGCTGCTAACCCCCCAGCTTTCACTGGGGGGGGTTGGTGCTGCTTGTAGCTATCTCTTGGTTAGCAAAAGAGGCAGAGAGACCCACAGAGCTAAGCTATCATGCCGGCTGAGCCGGGCATGCTAATCCCGGCAGGTATGCCGGGATATTGGTGGAGAAGGTCTCTCTGCCACCTCCCCCAGCAAAAAGCTGGGGGTGGAACCCTAGAGACTAACAGGGATGGCGAAACGCCATCCCCGGGCTACAAGCAGCTGCTACCCCCCCAGCTTTCACTGGGGGGTTGGTGCTGCTTGTAGCTATCTCTTGTTTTGGGGCACGTATACCCCGTCAGTCTTAACTAGGTCTATAAGGGTAGGATCTCTCTGCTTCCCCCAGGCTTTCCCCCAGGCTTTCCCCCAGGCTTTCCCCCAGGCTTTCCGCCTGGGGGGATTGTAAAATAATTTAAAAGAAGGTAACTGATAGTGAATTGCCGATATCTTTTGAAGATAGGCTAGAGAAATCTCTAATAAAGTACAGTGATGGAATTGATGAAACTATAACTTAGCCAATGCAGTCATAAAATATGACGTACCTTTTGCATCATGGGTCAGCTACTCAATAAATATAAAACATAGATTTTTAATCTATACTAAAGAAAAAAAGAGAATCAGTTATTAGCCATTAGCTTTAACTTACAAGGTGGTCTAAAGCTCTAAAATAAGAAGAAGCTTTGAGCTTCTCTGTGATCGTAGCGAGGACTCCTGGGGAAACCTAGAGACTCAGTCTTTTGGTTCGCAAAAGAAGCTGCTAAGCCCCAACCCCCCGGACTTAGTCCGGGGGGGGTTGCAAGAACCCGAAACAACAGGCCGCCTAATTAATAAAGAAGCAGAGGGATCTTTTCCAGCAAAAAGCTGGGGGGTAGCCAGCTGGGGGGGGATAGGTGGACAAGGGAAGCTAAGCTTCTCCTTGTCCACCAATATTCCGTAATACCTGACGGTATAAGCATGCCCCAAAACAAGAGATAGCTACAAGCAGATGCTTGTAGCTATCTCTTGTTCTGGAGCATGCTAATCCCGGCATTCCTGCCGGGATATGGAAGGCGAGATAGAAAAGGCTTTGGCTTTTCTTCCTTGGCTTCTTCTTTTGGAGCATAACTAGTTCTTATTAGATAAACCCTAGCTAAAAGAGCTAGGGTTGGCAAAGATACTAAGTCAAAAGGTATAGGCATAGGGTTCATGCCCCTAAAAAAGCAGGTTCAAGTCCTCGCAGTATCTATAAAGGTTTAATGACTCTAAAGTAAAAAGCCATGAATACAAAAACTCCAAAAGAAGCCTCCAGGTATTAACTAAAGATAGCTACTAGCTGCTCTTCCCAAGCAATAGCTACAAGCCGCTGCGCAAAGAGAGGGCTACTAGCTGCTCTTCCCAAGCAATAGCTACAAGCCGCTGCGCTAAGAGAGGGCTACAAGCCGCTGCGCTAAGAGAGGGCTACAAGCTGCAGGGCTACAAGCTGCAGAGCTGCTTGTAGCAATCTCTTTGCCAGCTACCCACAGTTTACCTAGCTATAGCTACAAGCAGCAGAGCTGCAGGGCTACAAGCTGCAGAGCTGCTTGTAGCAATCTCTTTGCCAGCTACCCACAGTTTACCTAGCTATAGCTACAAGCAGCAGAGCTGCAGGGCTACAAGCTGCAGAGCTGCTTGTAGCAATCTCTTTGCCAGCTACCCACAGTTTACCTAGCTATAGCTACAAGCAGCAGAGCTGCAGGGCTACAAGCTGCAGGGCTACAAGCAGCAGAGCTGCAGGGCTACAAGCAGCAGAGCTGCAGGGCTACAAGCAGCAGAGCTGCAGGGCTACAAGCTGCAGAGCTGCAGGGCTACAAGCTGCAGAGCTGCAGGGCTACAAGCTGCAGAGCTGCAGGGCTACAAGCTGCAGAGCAGCTTGTAGCAATCTCTTTGCCAGCTACCCCCAGTTTACCTAGCTATAGCTACAAGCAGCTCCGCTGCTTGTAGCCCGGGGATGGCGAAACGCCATCCCTGTAAGTCTCCGCCCCTGCAACCCCTCTCATAGAGAGGGGTTGCAGGGGGGATTTACTGGGGGAGGTTTTCGGGGTAGGTGGCCAAGATACTTAGTATCTTGGCTTCTAGAATAATGATCAATATAACCGTACCTCAAACCAACGCAGGTGGACAACAATTTTATTGACAGGCCAAAGAATTAACCATGGATAGGGAACTCGGCAAAATGTTCTTTAAACTTCGGTATAAGGGAATCCCTCTTTACGGGGGAATAATATAAAAGATAGCAACGACTGTTTACCAAAAACTCAAGACTATGCAAAGATCATCCAAGTATATAGTCTGACGCCTGTCCAAAGACCCTTGGTAAACGACAGCTGTAACTCTAACAGTTCTAAGGTAGCGAAATTCCTTGACACTTAATTGGTGTCCCGCATGAATGGCGTAACGATTGCTATGCTGTCCCATCCATGGGTTCTGTGAACTTGAATTGCTCGTGCAGATGCGAGCGAGTCAACACTGGACGAAGAGACCCTATGCACCTTCACAAGCTGATGTAAATCAAAAAGATAGACCTTTAAAGAATAGGTGGGAAACTCACAAAGAGAAGCTAAAAGCTTCTACCTCTAGTCTTAGAGAAGCCGTAAGCTTCTCTGTTCTAAACCCCCGGCCTTCTGTCGGGGGATTGCAAGCTCCTAAACAAGAGATTAGCCAACCCAAGAGACTTACAGGGATTGCGATACGCCATCCCTGAGAGCTTTGCTCTCTAACCCAGAGCTTTGCTCTAGCTCTCTAACCCAGAGCTTTGCTCTCTAACCCAGAGCTTTGCTCTCTAACCCAGAGCTTTGCTCTCTAACCCAGATCTTTGCTCTCTAACCCAGAGCTTTGCTCTCTAACCCAGAGCTTTGCTCTCTAACCCAGAGCTTTGCTCTAGCTCTCTAACCCAGAGCTTTGCTCTCTAACCCAGAGCTTTGCTCTCTAACCCAGAGCTTTGCTCTCTAACCCAGAGCTTTGCTCTCTAACCCAGAGCTTTGCTCTCTAACCCAGAGCTTTGCTCTAGCTCTCTAACCCAGAGCTTTGCTCTGGGTTAGGGTCCAGGCAAAACTAACTTTAATTATATATTTCAAGTCCAAAAGAAGCAGTAAGCTTCTCTGTTCTAACCCCCCGGCCTTCTGTCGGGGGATTGCAAGTTCCTAAACAAGAGATTAGCCAACCCAAGAGACTTACAGGGATGGCGATACGCCATCCCTGAGAGCTTTGCTCTCTAACCCAGAGCTTTGCTCTAGCTCTCTAACCCAGAGCTTTGCTCTCTAACCCAGAGCTTTGCTCTCTAACCCAGAGCTTTGCTCTCTAACCCAGAGCTTTGCTCTCTAACCCAGAGCTTTGCTCTCTAACCCAGAGCTTTGCTCTAGCTCTCTAACCCAGAGCTTTGCTCTCTAACCCAGAGCTTTGCTCTCTAACCCAGAGCTTTGCTCTCTAAACCCAGAGCTTTGCTCTAGCTCTCTAACCCAGAGCTTTGCTCTCTAACCCAGAGCTTTGCTCTCTAACCCAGAGCTTTGCTCTAGCTCTCTAACCCAGAGCTTTGCTCTAGCTCTCTAACCCAGAGCTTTGCTCTGGGTTAGGGTCCAGGCAAAACTAACTTTAATTATATATTTCAAGTCCAAAAGAAGCAGAGAGACCTTCTCCCCCAACATCCCGTTAAAATTGACGGGGTTAACAGACCCGGCCGGCATGAGAGCAAAGCTCTGTGGAGAAGGTCTCTTGGTTTGGGTGGGGCCGGGCTAGCAACCCCCCCCGGTGTTAGTCCGGGGGGGGAGGGGTAGGATATATAGTGATTAACATAATTAAAACGGCGTTGCATGGCTGACTAGCTATTTAATGATTTAATAAAGATAGTATCTTTCTTTAGATTTTGACTTTTTTAAAAGTCTTGTTTGATCTTTAGCTTGCCTTTAAAAGGCAAGCTAAAGATCAAATGGAGTTAAAAGCTACTCAAGTCCTCATGGCCTTTTATGAAGTGGGCTACACGTTTGCTACAATGGGTGATATAAATAAAAAAATCATTCTAAGTTCAGATTATTATCTGCAATTGATAATATAAAGGAGGAATCGCGAGTAATCGAAAATCAGACAAGTTTCGGTGAAGTTATAACGTCTCTAATCTTTTAATAAAAAAAGATTTAGCATTCGTTTTGATTAGTTGATCTCGTACTCATCGCTCGTCAAATGCTTAAAAAGAGTCGTTCGTCAAATTAAAATATTGTTCCAAAAAAAGACATAAAATTTTATATAACGAAATGCTTTTAATAGGTGTTAAGTCGAAACAAAGTTGGTCTAGGGGAACCTGGTCCTAAATAATTTCTTTTTCTTTCAAACCCCCTGCCTTAGGCTTAGGTTGTCGTAGCTGAAAGACTTGACCTTGGGTCGCTCCAAAACCCGGGCTTTCGGCCGGGGTTTGCAAGCTACAAAACAAGAGATAAGCCAAACTAGGAGACTTACAGGGATGTCGTTTCGCCATCCCTGTAAGTCTCTGTGCCATCCCTGTAAGTCTCTGTGCCATCCCTGTAAGTCTCTGTGCCATCCCTGTAAGTCTCTGTGCCAGTTAACCCCCCTGCCTACCAAGGAAGAAAAGGCTTTGCCTTTTCTCTCAAACAACCCATACCCCGTAATTACTGACGGGGTTATCATGCACCAGAACAAGAGATAGCTACAAGCAGATGCTTGTAGCTATCTCTTGTTCAGCGAAAGAATCAGTAAACGCAAAAGAAGCAGAGAGACCTAAGGAAGAAAAGGCTTTACCTTTTCTCTCTTACCACCCATATCCCGGCATACCTGCCGGTATTAGCATGCCCGGCGGAGCCGGGGGAATACCGTCATACCTGCCGGAATATTGGTGGTGAAGGTCTCTCTGCCACCTCCCCCAGCAAAAAGCTGGGGGTGGTACCCCAGAGACTTACAGGGATGGCGTTTCGCCATCCCCGGGCTACAAGCAGCTGCTACCCCCCAGCTTTCACTGGGGGGGTTGACGCTGCTAGTAGCTATCTCTTGGTTAGCTAAAGAAGCAGAGAGACCTAAGGAAGAAAAGGCTTTACCTTTTCTCTCTTACCACCAATATCCCGGCATACCTGCCGGGATTAGCATGCCCGGCTCCGCCGGGATGAGAGCTTAGCTCTCATGCCGGCTCCGCCGGGCTAATACCGTAAAAACCGAGGGGGTATAGGGGGTTGAAGGTCTATCTGCTTATTTTGGACTCAGCCGGCATGTTGACTTCTTCTTTAGCTAACCAAGAGACTTACAGGGATGGCGTTTCGCCATCCCCGGGCTCCAAGCAGCTGCTACCCCCCAGCTTTCACTGGGGGGGTTGACGCTGCTAGTAGCTATCTCTTGGTTAGGCTAAAGACTCCAGAGCTTAGAGAAGCTCTGGGGGGGATAGTAGCCTAACAAAGAGACTGACAGGGATGGCGTTTCGCCATCCCCGGGCTCCAAGCAGCTGCTACCCCCCAGCTTTCACTGGGGGGGTTGACGCTGCTAGTAGCTATCTCTTGGTTAGGCTAAAGACTCCAGAGCTTAGAGAAGCTCTGGGGGGGATAGTAGCCTAACCAAGAGACTGACAGGGATGGCGTTTCGCCATCCCCGGGCTCCAAGCAGCTGCTACCCCCCAGCTTTCACTGGGGGGGTTGACGCTGCTAGTAGCTATCTCTTGGTTAGGCTAAAGACTCCAGAGCTTAGAGAAGCTCTGGGGGGGATAGTAGCCTAACCAAGAGACTGACAGGGATGGCGTTTCGCCATCCCCGGGCTCCAAGCAGCTGCTACCCCCCAGCTTTCACTGAGGGGGTTGACGCTGCTAGTAGCTATCTCTTGGTTAGGCTAAAGACTCAAGAGCTTGGAGAAGCTCTGGGGGGGAGAGTAGCATACTGCATCTATAGGCACAAAGCAGGGGATGTCTGGCTTGGAAAAATAGGCATAAAAATAGTAATGAATGTTTACCGTTCGTTGGCGTATATTAATACAAATGCACAAAGATATCTGGTATCCTTAACTTTGGGTTAGCTGCGATATAATGTGCACGGTTATTTCGGATCGGTACTCTCACATTATCTATGTTTTATTCGCCTAGAATTAGGTGTACAGGTCAGGACTCTTATCTGGGAATAGGTCAACTCTATATGTGATCATTACAGGCCATGGAATTAATTATGTTATTTATTCATGGTAATGCCAAGCATTATTTGTGTTTTGGTAATGGCTTGTTCAATTAATCGGTCTTCCAGATATGGCTTTTCCATAACGCTTTAAATAATGATTAAGTTTCTGGTTAAACACCAGCATTATCTTTATTATTAATTATTCTACTTTAGTGGAGCCAAGGTGCTGGTACAGGTTGGACAGCCTACCCACCTTTAAGTATTCAACACTCAGGTGCTGCAGTGGATTTAGCTATTTAATTACATTTAGAAGGGTTAAGTTCGATTTTAGGAAGAGTTAACCTTTAAGTAACCGTAGCTTGGAATGCGTGCAGCAGGTATGAAATTAACTCTCAAATGCCTTTATTTGTCTGGTCTGATAGTCCTTTACAGCATTTTTTGTATTAGCTGTCCCCATATTAGCGCAAGCTTTTAGTTAATTGTTAAACTAGATTCGGTAAACTTAAATACAGCATATTCTGCGAGAAAGTGGTGGATTTGAATTTTATATCAACACTCACTCTTCTGGTTTTTGTCGGGCATCCTGAAAGTTTATATTTTAGTGTTACCAGCTTTTGGTATTCGTTAGCGCAAGTCAATCAAGCTTCTTTAGCCAAAACCGGCTTCGAGTCGTCGGTTAGATCTGCGGTGCGCATGTTGGCTGTTAATGGGTTATTGACTTGTCCGTCAATTTGTGTATTGTGGAGCATATCCATAATGTCTACTATGCCGGCTTTGCCAGGCATCCTGTTAAGAATGACAGGTTTATGGTTGATTTTATGGATTTATGCACAAAGTCTAGTCCAGGTAGCGTATAGGGCGACCTTGCGTGGAAAAGCATGGACAGTCGGTGGATTGATCCGAAGTAAATTAGGAAAGATTATCCAAGACTTGAATGAATATGGTTACGCTAAGAAATTTGAGACGTTCAGCTGGGTCCTCATAAGCCTCTTAGAAACATTTACTATGATCTATTACGTCGTAAGGTATAGTTCATGCGCAGAGGTTCAATACTTGCTTTACAACGACGCAGCGTCCCCATGAGGGAATAAAGAGCGCAAAGACCTAATCTCATTGGACATTAAACACGCATTAACGGCAACTTGGGGAGGAAACTCATCAGATACGGGGGCCCTGTACCCGTATTACGTGAGGTATCAGAGTGTTAGTAGTACACTCAATCCCCTTCGAAAGTTGGGGAAATCAAACCTTTCCATAGAGCCTTGCTTTATGGTGGGCGAGAAAAGGCTAAGCCTTATATCGCCAACCCCTTTATTATCAGCGGGTCATAAAGGGCTAAGCCTTATATCGCCAACCCCTTTATTATCAGCGGGTCATAAAGGGCTAAGCCTTATATCGCCAACCCCTTTATTATCAGCGGGTCATAAAGGGCTAAGCCTTATATCGCCAACCCCTTTATTATCAGCGGGTCATAAAGGGCTAAGCCTTATATCGCCAACCCCTTTATTATCAGCGGGTCATAAAGGGGAAATGTTTGAGGTGGAAGGAACACAGGCATTATCTCTTTATACAAGTCCCGCGCGGTTATATAGTACTTCTTGTAAGGATGAAGTCCTATCTTCCAAAAAAAGTGTTCTAGGCACAACCATTCATGGGGACCCTAGGGCAGTAATCAACGGTATTTTAGCTAAAGTAAAGTCTTTAATGAACAAAGACGGGCGTTATGGTTCATTAATCCAAGTGATTAGTGATCTTGATGTCCTTATTGCGGCCTATTTGGCCATTAAAAGTAAAGATGGGAATATGACACCTGCTTTAACTAAAGAAACTCTAGATGGTATTGATTTACCCTTCTTTGCTAGGATTAGCAAAGATTTAAAGTCTGGAACCTTTAGGTTTACTCCTGCTAAGAGGGTCATGATCCCTAAAGCAGATTTAAAGTCTGGAACCCTTAGTCCTGCTAAGAGGGTCATGATCCCTCAAGCAGATTTAAAGTCTGGAACCCTTACTCCTGCTAAGAGGGTCATGATCCCTAAAGCAGATTTAAAGTCTGGAACCCTTACTCCTGCTAAGAGGGTCATGATCCCTAAAGCAGATGGCGTGTCTTTAAGGCCTCTAGGTATTGGTTGCCCTCGCCAACAAATTGTGCAAAAAGCTATCTCTATGGTATTTAATGCCATTTATGACCCAATCTTCTTAGATTGCTCACATGGCTTTCGTCCTAATCGTGGTTGTCATACAGCCATTAAAAGGCTTCAACTCTTGATTGGGAGTCAATATTCTTGGGTGATAGAAGGGGATATTAAAAAGTGTTTCGACACTATCCCACATAATGTAATCCTTCAGCTTTTGGGGCGTACTATTGATTGTCCAATGACTCTCAATCTTGTGAAACGTACCCTCGAGGCAGGATATGTTGTTGAAGGTACCAGTAAAGTTATTCGGGATTCTGTTGGAACTCCTCAAGGTAATGTCTTAAGCCCCTTATTATCAAACATTGTACTTCATGAGTTAGATAAGTATATAATGGGGCCTCTTTCTGAAAAATGGAATGTAGGTAAAAAGCGGGAAACTAATCTTGAATATAGGAGGACCCTCTATAAAGCTAAAGTTAATAGGGAAGATCCTAAACTTTATCGTGAGGTCTTAAAAACACCGTCTGTTAACGTTATGGACCCAAATTATAAACGTATCTATTTCGTTAGGTACGCAGATGATTGGGTTCTTTTAGTCTGTGGCTCCCTCGCTAATTGTCATGCAATTAAAGAGGAAATTAGGTCTAAATTAAAAGATTTAGGCTTAGAACTCTCGGATACTAAAACCAAAATCACTCACCTTAGGCAGGAAAAAGCCCGTTTTCTCGGGTTTGACTTCTTCATTAGGAAAAACCGTGATGGTAACAATAAACCCATCTCTATGAATTCTAGGGGCCAACTTAGGTGGCCCACACCTAGGCTCATCCTACATGCACCCATTAAAGATCTTCTTGACAAACTCGTGAAATTCGGGTTTGTTAGGAGGAATCATATAGGGGATCTTTTCCCTATTTCCAAAAGGTCTCTTACTGTGTTAAGTCACAAAGAAATCCTTGCGGTCTATAATATTAAGGTACGTGGTATCTTGAATTATTATAATGGTGTGCATAACAGGATGTGTCTTTGGGCTATTGTTCGATTCCTTAAATTTTCATGCGCTATCACATTAGCTAGCAAATTTAAACTTAAAGGTCGTACTATGGCTGCAGCCTTCCATCAGTTTGGTCCCGACTTAGCGTGTACTATACAGGGTTCCGTCGGAAGGAAAGCGATTTTCTTCTCTCCAAATAACCTTCGTATTCTCCCTATTAACGAAAGGTATAAATACTATCCAGCCATCAATATAGATACTATTTTCGCTTCTAATTGGTTAGGTAGTATGACTTAATCTAAGTTTTTAGAGGGTTGCGCTATTTGTGGGTCAGAGGATGATATTGAAATCCATCCTCTTAAATCAGTTAAGGATGTCAGGGGTAAATACTTTTCACCTGAAACACGTCCTTTACAAGCCTGACGTGGGGGGTTCTTAAGGAAATCTTTTCACCTGAAACACGTACTTTACAAGCCTGGCGTGGGGGGTTCTTAAGGAAATCTCTTCCCTTATGTCATGTTCACCATAAATCTTTACATGCGAATAGGCTCTCACTCCATGAGTGGGAAATCCTTTCAAAATATAAAGGCCAAATGATGGTCCCTAAAAAGGACCTATAGAAACAGATAGACCAAAGGAAGAAAAGGCTTTGCCTTTTCTCTCTTTCCACCAATATCCCGGCATACCTGCCGGGATTAGCATGCCCGGCTCCGCCGGCATTATACCGTCAGATATAATACCGGCTCCGCCGGCATTATACCGTCAGGTATATAGGCGTTATACCGTCAGGTATGACGGGATTAGCATGCCCGGCTCCGCCGGCATTATACCGTCAGATATAATACCGGCTCCGCCGGCATTATACCGTCAGATATAATACCGGCTCCGCCGGGATTATACCGTCAGGTATATAGGCGTTATACCGTCAGGTATGACGGGATTAGCATGCCCGGCTCCGCCGGCATTATACCGTCAGATATAATACCGGCTCCGCCGGCATTATACCGTCAGGTATATAGGCATTATACCGTCAGGTATGACGGGATTAGCATGCCCGGCTCCGCCGGCATTATACCGTCAGGTATATAGGCATTATAAAGGTACCCGTCCAGGTATGACGGGATTTAGCATGCCCGGCTCACCGCCGGCATTATACCCGTCAGATATAATACGGCCTCCGCCGGGATTATACCGTAAGGTATATAGGCATTATACTCAGGTTTGGACGGGATTAGCATGCCCCGGCCCGCCGGCATTATACCTGACGGTATAATGCCGCGGAGCCGCATGCTAATCCCGTCATAACTACGGTATACGCCATATACCTGACGGTATAATCCGGCGGGCCGGTATTATATCTGACGGTATAATGCCGGGGAGGCCGTATTATAGTCTGACGGTATAATGCCGGCGGAGCCGGGCATGCTAATCCCGTCATACCTGACGGTATAATGCCTATATACCTGACGGTATAATCCCGGCGGAGCCGGTATTATATCTGACGGTATAATGCCGGCGGAGCCGGGCATGCTAATCCCGTCATACCTGACGGTATAATGCCTATATACCTGACGGTATAATCCCGGCGGAGCCGGTATTATATCTGACGGTATAATGCCGGCGGAGCCGGGCATGCTAATCCCGTCATACCTGACGGTATAATGCCTATATACCTGACGGTATAATGCCGGCGGAGCCGGGCATGCTAATCCCGTCATACCTGACGGTATAATGCCTATATACCTGACGGTATAATGCCGGCGGAGCCGGTATTATATCTGACGGTATAATGCCGGCGGAGCCGGGCATGCTAATCCCGTCATACCTGACGGTATAACGCCTATATACCTGACGGTATAATCCCGGCGGAGCCGGTATTATATCTGACGGTATAATGCCGGCGGAGCCGGTATTATATCTGACGGTATAATGCCGGCGGAGCCGGGCATGCTAATCCCGTCATACCTGACGGTATAACGCCTATATACCTGACGGTATAATGCCGGCGGAGCCGGTATTATATCTGACGGTATAATGCCGGCGGAGCCGGGCATGCTAATCCCGGCAGGTATGCCGGGATATTGGTGGAAAGAGAGAAAAGGCAAAGCCTTTTCTTCCTTTGGTCTATCTGTTTCTATAGGTCCTTTTTAGGGACCATCATTTGGCCTTTATATTTTGAAAGGATTTCCCACTCATGGAGTGAGAGCCTATTCGCATGTAAAGATTTATGGTGAACATGACATAAGGGAAGAGATTTCCTTAAGAACCCCCCACGCCAGGCTTGTAAAGTACGTGTTTCAGGTGAAAAGATTTCCTTAAGAACCCCCCACGTCAGGCTTGTAAAGGACGTGTTTCAGGTGAAAAGTATTTACCCCTGACATCCTTAACTGATTTAAGAGGATGGATTTCAATATCATCCTCTGACCCACAAATAGCGCAACCCTCTAAAAACTTAGATTAAGTCATACTACCTAACCAATTAGAAGCGAAAATAGTATCTATATTGATGGCTGGATAGTATTTATACCTTTCGTTAATAGGGAGAATACGAAGGTTATTTGGAGAGAAGAAAATCGCTTTCCTTCCGACGGAACCCTGTATAGTACACGCTAAGTCGGTACCAAACTGATGGAAGGCTGCAGCCATAGTACGACCTTTAAGTTTAAATTTGCTAGCTAATGTGATAGCGCATGAAAATTTAAGGAATCGAACAATAGCCCAAAGACACATCCTGTTATGCACACCATTATAATAATTCAAGATACCACGTACCTTAATATTATAGACCGCAAGGATTTCTTTGTGACTTAACACAGTAAGAGACCTTTTGGAAATAGGGAAAAGATCCCCTATATGATTCCTCCTAACAAACCCGAATTTCACGAGTTTGTCAAGAAGATCTTTAATGGGTGCATGTAGGATGAGCCTAGGTGTGGGCCACCTAAGTTGGCCCCTAGAATTCATAGAGATGGGTTTATTGTTACCATCACGGTTTTTCCTAATGAAGAAGTCAAACCCGAGAAAACGGGCTTTTTCCTGCCTAAGGTGAGTGATTTTGGTTTTAGTATCCGAGAGTTCTAAGCCTAAATCTTTTAATTTAGACCTAATTTCCTCTTTAATTGCATGACAATTAGCGAGGGAGCCACAGACTAAAAGAACCCAATCATCTGCGTACCTAACGAAATAGATACGTTTATAATTTGGGTCCATAACGTTAACAGACGGTGTTTTTAAGACCTCACGATAAAGTTTAGGATCTTCCCTATTAACTTTAGCTTTATAGAGGGTCCTCCTATATTCAAGATTAGTTTCCCGCTTTTTACCTACATTCCATTTTTCAGAAAGAGGCCCCATTATATACTTATCTAACTCATGAAGTACAATGTTTGATAATAAGGGGCTTAAGACATTACCTTGAGGAGTTCCAACAGAATCCCGAATAACTTTACTGGTACCTTCAACAACATATCCTGCCTCGAGGGTACGTTTCACAAGATTGAGAGTCATTGGACAATCAATAGTACGCCCCAAAAGCTGAAGGATTACATTATGTGGGATAGTGTCGAAACACTTTTTAATATCCCCTTCTATCACCCAAGAATATTGACTCCCAATCAAGAGTTGAAGCCTTTTAATGGCTGTATGACAACCACGATTAGGACGAAAGCCATGTGAGCAATCTAAGAAGATTGGGTCATAAATGGCATTAAATACCATAGAGATAGCTTTTTGCACAATTTGTTGGCGAGGGCAACCAATACCTAGAGGCCTTAAAGACACGCCATCTGCTTTAGGGATCATGACCCTCTTAGCAGGAGTAAGGGTTCCAGACTTTAAATCTGCTTTAGGGATCATGACCCTCTTAGCAGGAGTAAGGGTTCCAGACTTTAAATCTGCTTTAGGGATCATGACCCTCTTAGCAGGAGTAAGGGTTCCAGACTTTAAATCTGCTTTAGGGATCATGACCCTCTT
>VFSX01001033.1:0-15262 GCA_016618255.1 Chlamydomonas sp. UWO 241 | reverse complement strand
GCCAGCGTGCTGGAGATGCCGCTGCTCCAGCGTGTGGGCTCTGCTTGCTTCGACCCACTGCCTGCTCCCCGCTCCGCGCTGAGGACGCGCATGGACGCGCAGCCCACCGGCTCGACGTCCACGCTCTTCCTCAACCTCGACCGATCGCGCATCACGTCGACGCTGGGCTCGGAAAGCAGGCGCGCCTCTGGTGACGCGCCCGCCGCGGCCGCCGCTCAGGCAGGTGATTCGCCACTGTTCGGCAGCACAGACCAGGGGGCGCGGCAGCGGCAGGGCGCGCGGCACGTCCGCCGCCAGAGCGCCGACAACGTGCCGTCGTCGCCGCCGACGACCTCGCTCCTGCGTCGGCTCATGTCGCAGCACTCGAGTGGCGTCTCGACGCTCTCTGGGGACGGGCCTCTGCACGTGCTACACGAGGAGGGGCCTCACAGCGGACTCATCGGGGGCTCGCCGAGCAGCACCACCGGTACCGGCGGGGGGGCGACGCCGACTGCGCTCTCGCCGGTCGTGGGCACGGCGCGCACCGTCGCATTCCGGCTGCCGTCCGAGTCGCACCCGCGTGACGGCGGTGACGGCGGCCGCGGGGCTGTCGAGGCGAGCCCCCCCACCTCTGGCTCCCTTGTCCCGGCGTCCTCCGGCTGCCTCTCCCCGCAGCCCTCCGTGCGCCTTTGGCCGGTCGTGGCGGGGGGCCCGTCTGCCGAGGTGCTCAGGCGCTCGATGACCGGCTTTTCTGTGAGAGAGGTGGACGAGGGTGGGGACGCTGACGAGCTGCTGGCAGAGACGCTCGAAGAGCTCGAAGACGACGACGCGCAACGCTCCAGACCCAGCTGCTAGCCCGCTGCTGCAGCTGCTGCTGCAAGAGCGCTCCGCCCCCCCCCCCCATGTGAAGCATGCCAGCGGGCATTATTTTTATTTTTGAACTGCTCTTCCTAGCGTAGCCGACAAGTGGCCCTCTATCTCTCTCTCTCTCTGTACTGGTAGTCACTCAGAAGCCCTCGTCAGACCTGGGTGATCGTAATCTTAAACTTCCCTCAAGAATCAAGACTCAGGAACGAATCGTCGTGACAACAATGCGCGACCCGCACTGCCTAACTGTCAGTCATGCTAGTGTGGTGTGAACACAAGATCAAATAGCATGTAAAACGAGTACCTCTGCCTCTGTCTCCGTCTCAGCTCGTCCCGTCTCCCTCACGCCGCTTGGTGGCACACTGCGGGTCCTCAAGTCAAGATCTCCCCAGGTTTGCAACTACCGCCTCCCCCGGTCTTTGCACCGCTTCCCTGCATTTATGGTTTTGGTGCAGAGGTGCCAGGCCGAGCCATGCCAGTCACAACAACTCGATTGGATAAGGATTACAGGGGTCAGGCCGTCAACCTTACCTACCTATGGTTTAAGTTCTGCTGTAGACCCATGCCGGCTAGCTACCAGGGTGCTTTGCGGGCGCGCGCGCCAGGAGGCTGCCCATGAGGCTGCCCAGCCGTCGCTCCCGCCCTGCGTCCGGCCTGACAGGAGCAGCACCCCACGCGGCAGGCTGGTGCTGCGGTGCCGCGCCGGGCCTGGGGTTCGAGGGGTGCGCGCCGCCTGCCCTCGGCGCACCACCGCCGCCGCCGCTGCCGCTCGCCCTGGCCGGCGCGTCTGCCCGCACGCCGTTAGCGCTGCCTGCTGCTGCCATGCCCGCCCGCTGCTGCTGCCGGCCACCACCGCCTGTGTGGCGCCCAGGCGGCCCACCGGCTGCGGCCGCGGCAGACGTGCGCGCGCCGGATGGAGCAGTAACATCAGATCCTGAGCCGGCCCGTGGCGATGCACGTGGCTTTGCTGCCAACGACGCATCGTGGTGACCGGGCGCGTGGCTGCTGCAGCCGCTGTCTGCGCGGGGGGCAGCTGCGGCAGCTGCGGCGGCAGTGGGTGCGGATCCTGGCAGGGCGGCAGTGGCGTGCGCCGAGGGGGGGGCAGCGGCGGCGCGCGGGGCGGCGGCCACGGCATCTGCTGCTGCTGCACACAGCCAGCCACCGCCGCCTTGGCCGCTGCCCTCATTGCCCTCGTCGTCCATCGCCCAGCCCCCCGTACTGCCCGCCTCGCTGAGCCCCCCGGGGGAGGCGGCCGGAGCGGGCGGAACCACGTGCGAGCGGGCGCTGCTGGTGCGCGGACGAGCGTACGGCGTTGTTGCCGCGGGAGCGGGCGCCGGTGCGGGCTCAGCGGGTGTGGGCTTGGCAGCGGCTGGGCGCGGCGGAGGTGCGGCGGCGGGCTGGGTGGCGATAGCAGCGGGGGCCGCGCGCGCGGATGGGTGAGGGTGAGGGCGCGCCGCCGCCGCCGCGGGCGCGGGCTCGCAGCGCGTCGCAAGCTGCGGCGTGCCGTCTGTGTCGCCGTCACTGCCGACCCCACTGCCTGCTGCCGCTCCCGCGTTGCCACCATCGCCACCGAGCGTGGGCGCAGCAGCGATGCCGAACCCGCCGAACGATGTTGTCGGCCGTCGAACGTTGCCCTCGCCGCACAGCGCGTGCTGTTGCTGGTGCGCCGCGGCACACGGCTGCTCCCCCTCGGCGCAGTGGGGCCCAAAACCGCCAAACGAGCCGGCGCTGCCATCCCTGCCACCAGTAGTAGGGGCTGCGCCCGCGGTGCCGGAGCGCCCGCCCGCAGGCAGAGCCTCCATCGCTGCCCATGCTGCTGCCGCGACGTCGTCGCCGTCGACGTCAACGCTGCCCATGCAGACCCACGCGCGCGCGCCCGGGGCCTCCGCCGCCCCTGCCGCCGGCGTCGCGCGAGGCAGCAGCTGCCACGCGGCTGGCATCGCAAGCGGCGTCAGCACCGCCCCCTCGTGCGCCGACGCGCCCTGCCCAGACGACGAATGCGAACGCGACGGCGCAGGCACTGCCCGCGGCTGCGGCAGCGGGAGGGTGGGCGCCAGCGAGTCCGGAGGGCGCGTCGGCCCTGCTGCTGCTGCTGCCTCCGAGTCATCCCCCCACGCGCTCCCGGCTCTGTCGCTCTCCTCGATGGATGAGCTGAACCCGGAAGGTGCGAGGTAGCTGCGCGCAGCGGCAGAGCCGCCACCCGGGCCCGCGCCAGCAGCGGCGGGCGCGCATGGCGCGGCAGGCGGGCCGCCAGCGCCAGGCGTCAGCAGCGTGTTGCTGCGCCACACGACGGGCGCGACGACGCCGGGGCCCGCCTGCAGCGCAGCGGCTCCGTCTACGGGAGGCCACCCACAGCTGCCAGCACCGCCGCGCCCCGGCGCGAGCGGCATCGCTGCCGCGGGGGACACCTCCATTGGCGAGCCGCCCGTCGGTTGCGCCCCGCCTTCTGTTGCCGTCGTCGCCGCCGCCCCATTGTTATACACGACAAAAACTGCGGGGGCGCCGGACGACGCAGCGGTGTCTCGTGCACGCACAGCGGTGTCGCCTCCCCTGTGAGCCACGCTGCCGTACAGCCCATCTGGTGAGCTGAGGGAGCTGAAGCCGAGGGTGGCCGGGTGGCTGGGGGCTGTGTGCGGGGGGCTCGCAGCAACCCCACTCGCGGCAGCCGCGGCGCACTCTCGCGTCTCGCCACTGCCCTCGCCCTCAGCCCGGCTGCTGCCCGACGTCCAGCTGGACTCGCTGCTGCCCCTGCTGCCGCGAGACGCCTCACGCACCCGCTGCTGCTGCTCCTGATTGCCTGGGTGCGCCGCGGCCACGCGTGCGTGTGACCGCGCCCTCTCCACAGGGCCCCCCCGTGCTAGCCTAGCTCGTCCGCACAAAACCGCCACAGCTGCCGCGAGGCGCCTCGGAGCAGCCTCCTGGCGCTAGCAGCTGTCTTGTGGCGCGTTGACGTAGTCTCTGGGCGCCAGCAGCTGTCTTGTGGCGCCACGACGTAGTCTCTGGGCGCCAGCAGCTGTCTCGTGGCGCATGGACGTAGTCTCTCGACGCTGAAAGCGAGGGTGGGTAGGGGGAGATGGATAGGTAGCGTGCTTGAAGCTGTGACTAGGTCACAGCAAACAAACACAAGCTAAGCTTCCTTAACGAATTAACGAGTAACGAATTAACAGGATGAGGTACTAAGGAAGGGAACAGGTTATACAACCAAGTTATACCTGGTTCCTCCTCAGTTTCGCCAAAGTGTGAACTGAGGCTATACGCAGAAACTCTAGTAACCTGCTCATCTACGATCTAAAGATCTACCATTAAACAGGAAACTGTACATTCTCTCTTCTCTCCCTTCTCTCTCTTCTCTCCCTTCTCTCCCTTCTCTCCCTCCCCTCCCTTCTTTCTCTTCTCCCTCTCCTCTCCCTTCGCTCCCTTCTCACCCTCCTCTCTCTTCTCTCCTAGGTGTACGATGCAGAGCCGTTGGCCCTTACATCTGGCATGAAGCCAGTAGGCTAGGGCCCCGTCTAGGTCCAGGGCGTGCGCGCACATAGGGGTTTTGCCCTCACCCCTACCAGGTAGCCAGCCAGTTTCAGTCAAGGTGCCGGGCGTACGCGCCGGCACGAGTCGTGTATACGCCACTAGTGATGTTAACACAGACTGTATAATCCGCCGTCATCACGAACATTGGCCAAACGGGTCCTAGGTAGGTAGGTGTAAGATGCAGAGCCGTTGGCCCTTGCATTTAACATGAAGCTAGTGATGGCAGTATGTTACATAGGCTGGTGCTTGCGCAGCCTCGCAGGCTCCCCTATCAGCCCCCCCTATGAGCCCCTCGGTTTAAGAATGCGGATTGTCCCTGAACCTTGTCCCTTTACCTAATAATGAGGATTATCCCTTCAGGTTGTGGGCAGGTGCTCGCGTGCCCCTCCCCCCCCACCCACCCACACACACACCACCCCACCACGGCACAGCACGCACAGCCTCTCCCTGATCATCGCAACCCTGTTTTGCTGCTGCGGCTCCGGGTCATGTTTTTGCTGCAGGAGCAGTGCAGGCAAACCTTACACCCTGAATCCCAAACCCTGTTTTGCTGCTACGGCTCCAGGTCATGCTTTCGCTGCAGGAGGAGTGCAGGCAAACCCTAAACCCTAACCCTAAATTCCGAACCCCGTTTTTGCTGCTGCGGCTCCAGGTCATGTTTTCGCTGCAGGAGCAGTGGGGCGGCGCGGCAGGGGCGTTCGACAAGGTGGGGACAGTGGTGGTGCTGTGTGTTGTGTGTGTGTGTGTGTGTGTGTGTGTTTGCGTGTGTGTGTGTGTGTGTGTGTGTGTGTCGATTTACAGTCTGTCCGACGCCCATGTTGGCGTGGTAGACCTGTGCTGGTGTGTTTGTGTGTGTTCGTGTTTGTGTGTGCATTGGTAGTGCTTGTACAGGCATTGCCGGGGCATGCAGCTCATGCCCTTGAACGCTTTGATGGATGGCTAACTAATGGGCGGACGGACGGACGGACGGACGGACGGACGGACGGACGGACGGACGGATGGATGGATTGATGGATGGATGGACGGATGGGTGGATGGATGAATGGACGGATGGTCGGATGTGTTGGGGAGGTGGGGCATCTGGCAAGGTGGGGACGGTGGTGGTGCGGTGTGTGTGTGTGATACGGCGTCTGTGATCAGGTGATATGCATGTGCGCGCCTGACCGTGTGTGACCCGCACAGGACCCGCACAGGACCCGCACAGGACGAGACGATCTGGGAGATTCTGATCCCTGAGATGACGTCAAAGATGTATGTCTCTCTCGCGCTTTCTTTCTCTGCATAAAAAATATAACAAATATACATCTGTCTCTCCCTCTCCCTCTCTCTCTCTGTCTCACTCTCTCTGTGCATGTGTGCGCGCCCATCTGTGTGTGACTGTGTGACTGTGTGACTGACTCCATCCACCCGCATAGGACGAGACAATCTGGAAGAGCCCCATCCCCGCGATGACGTCCAAGATCAAGTGCGACATCGAACTGGAGATGGTGGACCTCGGGCACGCGGCTGGCCTGCACTGCGTGTACTCGTTCAACTGCGGGCTACTGTCAGAGGCCTTCATCACGATGCTACACAAGCACCTGGTCCTGGTGGGTGTGGGCGGGGTGGGTGGCCGAGGGGCTCGCGACAGGAAGCATAATAACAAGGCTTTGGGCGTGGCACCACAGTGCACTGTGTGTATGTTTTCAACCGCTGGCAGGGGCGTTCGTTATTATGCTGCACAAGCACCTGGTCCTGAAGGGTGTGGGCCAGTCGTTTTGTTGGACTTATCCGGGCTGTTCTAGTGTAAATAGTACAACTGAAGGCCTGAACTGCGTACGCTGGTTCAACTGCGGGCTGCTGTCAAGAGGCTTTCATCACGATGCTGCATAAGCACCTGGTCCTGGTGAGTGTGGGTGGGGTGGGTGGCCTTTGGGTTTAGGGCTCGCAACAGGGCGCATAACAACAAGGCGTTGGGCGTGGCACCCCAGCGCACTGCGTGTACTCGTTCAACTGCTGTCAGAGGCCTTCATCACGGTGCTGCACAAGCACCTGGTCCTAGTGGGTGTGGGCCAAGCATTCTGTTGGAGGTAGCCGGGTTTTTTTAGTGTACATGATACGGCGCTGAAGTCCTGCACTGCACATTTGCTGGTTCAACTGCGGGCTGCTGTCAAGAGGCACTCATCACGATGCTGCACAAGCACCTGGTCCTGGTGGGTGTGGGCCAAGCATTCTGTTGGCCTTTTCCGGTTTGTTGTGTGTAAATAGTACAGCGCTGAAAGCCTGCACTGCACATTTGCTGGTTCAACTGCGGGCTGCTGTCGAGAGGCGCTCGTCACGATGCTGCACAAGCACCTGGTCCTGGTGGGTGTGGGCCAAGCATTCTGTTGGCCTTTTCCGGTGTGTTGTGTGTAAATAGTAACAGTAACACGGGGTTTCCAGCTAAGCAGGCTACTCTTCTACTAGAGGCACCCGCCGATACTCCAGCACACTTAAGTACTAGAGTACCGCCGGCTCCCGGCCGATAGACTACCGCTCCCGCCGGCTAGACTACCCAAACAGCGGTCTCTGAGAGACATGTCTGGCAAGGAGCATATAGGAGAGGACCTTCCTCAGGGTCACAGTAGTGGCCTTGTGGCCAGTCAAGCCGGCAGAGCCGACTGGCGCTGACTGGAACGGTCCCCGCCTGGCAGTGCATGGCTGTCCAGCTCTCGTTTGCATGGGGCTCAGCCGGCGCCCCATGCCTCATGCATGGCCAGGTCCCACCCTCCAGGGGTGCATGGACGACAGAGTTGTCATGGAGGCTGCCTGAAGACCTTCCAACGCCAGACACCGGCAGACGAGCGACCCCGAGGATGAGCGCGGTGACGAACGCTGCGATTGGTGAAGCGGATTTACTCTGTGTTGCCTCGGCGGTCGCCCCCGCTGAAGCCGTGATGGTAGCCCGCCTCCACGGGCAGCCATCTTGACCAATGTCCAGCATGCATTGACGGGCGCCAGCTCCTCCGCTCGTCGATCAACTCGTCGAGATCGGTGCCGCATGGCGTCCTGCATGGGGGGAGGATAAGGGCCGTCTCCCAGCACGGGCCGCGGCAGCGCCGCGGCTACTCGCCAAGCCATGGCAGCGCCGGGCAAGCCGCTCCTGAAGTGTTCCACCGAGGGGCAGTCTAGCAGGAGCCGGGCCAGTCGTATTTTACCCCGCTCGTCAGCGGCACGGAGATCCTCGTCACCAGCAGCGCCGCATTGCTGGGTCCAGGGCTCGGCGACGAGAACGCGCCTCCGTTAATCGAGCCCCAGTGTAAATAGTACAGCACTGAAAGCCTGCACTGCACATTTGCTGGTTCAACTGCAGGCTGCTGTCAGAGGCGGTCGTCACGATGCTGCACAAGCACCAGGTCCACCTGGTGGATGTGGGCCAGTTGTTTTGTTTTCAGCATAACTTGTTTGCCTTTTTATATAGCCGGAACAAGGGCCGGAACACACACACACACACACACACAAACACCTGCACAGATCCTTGCATAATGCCACCACACACACACACACACAAACACACACACACGCACACGCACGCACACGCACACATGCATGCACGCCCCCCCCCCCCCCCACACACACACACACGCACACACCTCCCTGCACAGATCCTTGCGTGCCTCATTGAGGACGTTGACTCGGAGCTCGACGCGATCCAGTGCCTGCCGCTCATCACCGAGGACCTGAGCCGCTACACAATTGGGAAGCAGCCGCCGCCGCCACCGCCGCCACCGGAGGAGCGCCGCCAGAGTGGTGTCTCGGTGCGTGCTTCTCTCCCAGCTGTATGCACCCTCAACACCCCAACACTGTTCGCTCCCAGGTGCCCGGTACTCATATGAGTACCCAAATCCCCACATTCCCCAAAGCGTGCCATAGGCTCGCCTGTTGGTGGAGGTCGAGATAAAGGTGTAAACTAACATACTTTTCAATCTGGGGTCAAGTGGCGCCCTCTAGATGCCAAAAGTGTGTGACACCAAGTCGGGTACTCACATGAGTACTGGGTACTCATAGTGAGTACCCAGGCAAAACCAACAGTGTTGGTAGATTCTTGCCTTGTCCCATGTTTGGGACGGCCATTCAAGATTGGGAAGCAGCCGCCGCCGCCGCCAGAGCGGTGTCTCGGTGCGTGCTTGTGCTTGTGATCCCAAGTACATGCACCCTCCACACCCGTAGTGCTGGTAGATTGGTGGATTGTCCCATGATTGGGACGACCTCGGCCGCGTCACAATCGGGAAGCAGTCGCCGACGACAACGACGACGACGACGGAGCGCCGCCAGAGCGGTGTCTCGGTGCGTGCTGTTCTCCCAGCTGTATGCACCCTCACCACCCCTAGTGTTGGTTGATTCTTGCCATGTCCCATGTTTGGGACGGCCGTTCAAGATCGAGAAGCAGCCGCCGCCGCCGCCGCCGGAGCGCCGCCAGAGCTGTGTCTCGGTGCGTGCTTGTGTTTGTGATCCCAAGTGCATGCATCATCAGCACCCCTAGTGTTGGTAGAGGTGGCGGCTTGTCCCAAGTTTGGGACGACCTCGGCCGCCGCCGCCGCCGGAGCGCCGCCTCGTCGCGTGTGCATGTGCTTGTCGTCCCAACTGCATGGGTCCCAAGCACCCCTCCCCTAGCTCATGTTGGTAGATTGGTGGCCTGTCCCATGTTTGGGACGACCTCAGCCGCGCCACGATCGGAAGATATGCGCCGCCGACAGAGCGCCTGCAGAGCGCCGCCTTGGTGCGTGCTTGTGCTTGTTGTCCTGACTGCATTGGTCCTAAGCAACCCTCAACCTAGTGCTAGTCGACTGCTGGCTTGTCCCATATTTGGGACGACTTTGGCCGCGCCACGATCGGTCTCCCCTCAACCTCAACTGACCCCCACCCCCACCCCCACCGCGCTGCCCTCGCTCCTCTCCTCAGGGCGAGCTCAATGCCAGCGATGCCGACGGCAGCAGCTGGGGCAAAGCTCGCGCTGTCGCCGCCGCCTATTCCAACCCCAATCCTATCCTATTAACCTTGACTAACCTCCACCACCGTGCCACCCTCGCTCCGCTTCTCAGGGCGAGCTCAACGCCAGCGACGACGGCAGCAGCAGCTGGGGCAAAGCCGCCGACGACGGCGGCGACGGCGTGGGCAGCGAGGGCGGGTTCGCGGATCCGGGCGACGACACGCAGGGGGCGCACTTCTCCCTCTTCGCGTCGCCCCTGTCGCACTTGCGCGAGCCCTCCAAGTCGTTCCACTACCGGCCGCTGACGCCGTGTGCCAGCGTGCTGGAGATGCCGCTGCTCCAGCGTGTGGGCTCTGCTTGCTTCGACCCACTGCCTGCTCCCCGCTCCGCGCTGAGGACGCGCATGGACGCGCAGCCCACCGGCTCGACGTCCACGCTCTTCCTCAACCTCGACCGATCGCGCATCACGTCGACGCTGGG
Source organism: Chlamydomonas sp. UWO 241 (assembly GCA_016618255.1). Taxonomy (NCBI): domain Eukaryota; kingdom Viridiplantae; phylum Chlorophyta; class Chlorophyceae; order Chlamydomonadales; family Chlamydomonadaceae; genus Chlamydomonas; species Chlamydomonas priscui. The sequence continues at coordinate 5,463 of VFSX01001033.1, read as the reverse complement.
CTCGGAAAGCAGGCGCGCCTCTGGTGACGCGCCCGCCGCGGCCGCCGCTCAGGCAGGTGATTCGCCACTGTTCGGCAGCACAGACCAGGGGGCGCGGCAGCGGCAGGGCGCGCGGCACGTCCGCCGCCAGAGCGCCGACAACGTGCCGTCGTCGCCGCCGACGACCTCGCTCCTGCGTCGCAGCACTCGAGTGGCGTCTCGACGCTCTCTGGGGACGGGCCTCTGCACGTGCTACACGAGGAGGGGCCTCACAGCGGACTCATCGGGGGCTCGCCGAGCAGCACCACCGGTACCGGCGGGGGGGCGACGCCGACTGCGCTCTCGCCGGTCGTGGGCACGGCGCGCACCGTCGCATTCCGGCTGCCGTCCGAGTCGCACCCGCGTGACGGCGGTGACGGCGGCCGCGGGGCTGTCGAGGCGAGCCCCCCCACCTCTGGCTCCCTTGTCCCGGCGTCCTCCGGCTGCCTCTCCCCGCAGCCCTCCGTGCGCCTTTGGCCGGTCGTGGCGGGGGGCCCGTCTGCCGAGGTGCTCAGGCGCTCGATGACCGGCTTTTCTGTGAGAGAGGTGGACGAGGGTGGGGACGCTGACGAGCTGCTGGCAGAGACGCTCGAAGAGCTCGAAGACGACGACGCGCAACGCTCCAGACCCAGCTGCTAGCCCGCTGCTGCAGCTGCTGCTGCAAGAGCGCTCCGCCCCCCCCCCCCCATGTGAAGCATGCCAGCGGGCATTATTTTTATTTTTGAACTGCTCTTCCTAGCGTAGCCGACAAGTGGCCCTCTATCTCTCTCTCTCTCTGTACTGGTAGTCACTCAGAAGCCCTCGTCAGACCTGGGTGATCGTAATCTTAAACTTCCCTCAAGAATCAAGACTCAGGAACGAATCGTCGTGACAACAATGCGCGACCCGCACTGCCTAACTGTCAGTCATGCTAGTGTGGTGTGAACACAAGATCAAATAGCATGTAAAACGAGTACCTCTGCCTCTGTCTCCGTCTCAGCTCGTCCCGTCTCCCTCACGCCGCTTGGTGGCACACTGCGGGTCCTCAAGTCAAGATCTCCCCAGGTTTGCAACTACCGCCTCCCCCGGTCTTTGCACCGCTTCCCTGCATTTATGGTTTTGGTGCAGAGGTGCCAGGCCGAGCCATGCCAGTCACAACAACTCGATTGGATAAGGATTACAGGGGTCAGGCCGTCAACCTTACCTACCTATGGTTTAAGTTCTGCTGTAGACCCATGCCGGCTAGCTACCAGGGTGCTTTGCGGGCGCGCGCGCCAGGAGGCTGCCCATGAGGCTGCCCAGCCGTCGCTCCCGCCCTGCGTCCGGCCTGACAGGAGCAGCACCCCACGCGGCAGGCTGGTGCTGCGGTGCCGCGCCGGGCCTGGGGTTCGAGGGGTGCGCGCCGCCTGCCCTCGGCGCACCACCGCCGCCGCCGCTGCCGCTCGCCCTGGCCGGCGCGTCTGCCCGCACGCCGTTAGCGCTGCCTGCTGCTGCCATGCCCGCCCGCTGCTGCTGCCGGCCACCACCGCCTGTGTGGCGCCCAGGCGGCCCACCGGCTGCGGCCGCGGCAGACGTGCGCGCGCCGGATGGAGCAGTAACATCAGATCCTGAGCCGGCCCGTGGCGATGCACGTGGCTTTGCTGCCAACGACGCATCGTGGTGACCGGGCGCGTGGCTGCTGCAGCCGCTGTCTGCGCGGGGGGCAGCTGCGGCAGCTGCGGCGGCAGTGGGTGCGGATCCTGGCAGGGCGGCAGTGGCGTGCGCCGAGGGGGCGGCAGCGGCGGCGCGCGGGGCGGCGGCCACGGCATCTGCTGCTGCTGCACACAGCCAGCCACCGCCGCCTTGGCCGCTGCCCTCATTGCCCTCGTCGTCCATCGCCCAGCCCCCCGTACTGCCCGCCTCGCTGAGCCCCCCGGGGGAGGCGGCCGGAGCGGGCGGCACCACGTGCGAGCGGGCGCTGCTGGTGCGCGGACGAGCGTACGGCGTTGTTGCCGCGGGAGCGGGCGCCGGTGCGGGCTCAGCGGGTGTGGGCTTGGCAGCGGCTGGGCGCGGCGGAGGTGCGGCGGCGGGCTGGGTGGCGATAGCAGCGGGGGCCGCGCGCGCGGATGGGTGAGGGTGAGGGCGCGCCGCCGCCGCCGCGGGCGCGGGCTCGCAGCGCGTCGCAAGCTGCGGCGTGCCGTCTGTGTCGCCGTCACTGCCGACCCCACTGCCTGCTGCCGCTCCCGCGTTGCCACCATCGCCACCGAGCGTGGGCGCAGCAGCGATGCCGAACCCGCCGAACGATGTTGTCGGCCGTCGAACGTTGCCCTCGCCGCACAGCGCGTGCTGTTGCTGGTGCGCCGCGGCACACGGCTGCTCCCCCTCGGCGCAGTGGGGCCCAAAACCGCCAAACGAGCCGGCGCTGCCATCCCTGCCACCAGTAGTAGGGGCTGCGCCCGCGGTGCCGGAGCGCCCGCCCGCAGGCAGAGCCTCCATCGCTGCCCATGCTGCTGCCGCGACGTCGTCGCCGTCGACGTCAACGCTGCCCATGCAGACCCACGCGCGCGCGCCCGGGGCCTCCGCCGCCCCTGCCGCCGGCGTCGCGCGAGGCAGCAGCTGCCACGCGGCTGGCATCGCAAGCGGCGTCAGCACCGCCCCCTCGTGCGCCGACGCGCCCTGCCCAGACGACGAATGCGAACGCGACGGCGCAGGCACTGCCCGCGGCTGCGGCAGCGGGAGGGTGGGCGCCAGCGAGTCCGGAGGGCGCGTCGGCCCTGCTGCTGCTGCTGCCTCCGAGTCATCCCCCCACGCGCTCCCGGCTCTGTCGCTCTCCTCGATGGATGAGCTGAACCCGGAAGGTGCGAGGTAGCTGCGCGCAGCGGCAGAGCCGCCACCCGGGCCCGCGCCAGCAGCGGCGGGCGCGCATGGCGCGGCAGGCGGGCCGCCAGCGCCAGGCGTCAGCAGCGTGTTGCTGCGCCACACGACGGGCGCGACGACGCCGGGGCCCGCCTGCAGCGCAGCGGCTCCGTCTACGGGAGGCCACCCACAGCTGCCAGCACCGCCGCGCCCCGGCGCGAGCGGCATCGCTGCCGCGGGGGACACCTCCATTGGCGAGCCGCCCGTCGGTTGCGCCCCGCCTTCTGTTGCCGTCGTCGCCGCCGCCCCATTGTTATACACGACAAAAACTGCGGGGGCGCCGGACGACGCAGCGGTGTCTCGTGCACGCACAGCGGTGTCGCCTCCCCTGTGAGCCACGCTGCCGTACAGCCCATCTGGTGAGCTGAGGGAGCTGAAGCCGAGGGTGGCCGGGTGGCTGGGGGCTGTGTGCGGGGGGCTCGCAGCAACCCCACTCGCGGCAGCCGCGGCGCACTCTCGCGTCTCGCCACTGCCCTCGCCCTCAGCCCGGCTGCTGCCCGACGTCCAGCTGGACTCGCTGCTGCCCCTGCTGCCGCGAGACGCCTCACGCACCCGCTGCTGCTGCTCCTGATTGCCTGGGTGCGCCGCGGCCACGCGTGCGTGTGACCGCGCCCTCTCCACAGGGCCCCCCCGTGCTAGCCTAGCTCGTCCGCACAAAACCGCCACAGCTGCCGCGAGGCGCCTCGGAGCAGCCTCCTGGCGCTAGCAGCTGTCTTGTGGCGCGTTGACGTAGTCTCTGGGCGCCAGCAGCTGTCTTGTGGCGCCACGACGTAGTCTCTGGGCGCCAGCAGCTGTCTCGTGGCGCATGGACGTAGTCTCTCGACGCTGAAAGCGAGGGTGGGTAGGGGGAGATGGATAGGTAGCGTGCTTGAAGCTGTGACTAGGTCACAGCAAACAAACACAAGCTAAGCTTCCTTAACGAATTAACGAGTAACGAATTAACAGGATGAGGTACTAAGGAAGGGAACAGGTTATACAACCAAGTTATACCTGGTTCCTCCTCAGTTTCGCCAAAGTGTGAACTGAGGCTATACGCAGAAACTCTAGTAACCTGCTCATCTACGATCTAAAGATCTACCATTAAACAGGAAACTGTACATTCTCTCTTCTCTCCCTTCTCTCTCTTCTCTCCCTTCTCTCCCTTCTCTCCCTCCCCTCCCTTCTTTCTCTTCTCCCTCTCCTCTCCCTTCGCTCCCTTCTCACCCTCCTCTCTCTTCTCTCCTAGGTGTACGATGCAGAGCCGTTGGCCCTTACATCTGGCATGAAGCCAGTAGGCTAGGGCCCCGTCTAGGTCCAGGGCGTGCGCGCACATAGGGGTTTTGCCCTCACCCCTACCAGGTAGCCAGCCAGTTTCAGTCAAGGTGCCGGGCGTACGCGCCGGCACGAGTCGTGTATACGCCACTAGTGATGTTAACACAGACTGTATAATCCGCCGTCATCACGAACATTGGCCAAACGGGTCCTAGGTAGGTAGGTGTAAGATGCAGAGCCGTTGGCCCTTGCATTTAACATGAAGCTAGTGATGGCAGTATGTTACATAGGCTGGTGCTTGCGCAGCCTCGCAGGCTCCCCTATCAGCCCCCCCTATGAGCCCCTCGGTTTAAGAATGCGGATTGTCCCTGAACCTTGTCCCTTTACCTAATAATGAGGATTATCCCTTCAGGTTGTGGGCAGGTGCTCGCGTGCCCCTCCCCCCCCACCCACCCACACACACACCACCCCACCACGGCACAGCACGCACAGCCTCTCCCTGATCATCGCAACCCTGTTTTGCTGCTGCGGCTCCGGGTCATGTTTTTGCTGCAGGAGCAGTGCAGGCAAACCTTACACCCTGAATCCCAAACCCTGTTTTGCTGCTACGGCTCCAGGTCATGCTTTCGCTGCAGGAGGAGTGCAGGCAAACCCTAAACCCTAACCCTAAATCCCGAACCCCGTTTTTGCTGCTGCGGCTCCAGGTCATGTTTTCGCTGCAGGAGCAGTGGGGCGGCGCGGCAGGGGCGTTCGACAAGGTGGGGACAGTGGTGGTGCTGTGTGTTGTGTGTGTGTGTGTGTGTGTGTGTGTGTGTCGATTTACAGTCTGTCCGACGCCCATGTTGGCGTGGTAGACCTGTGCTGGTGTGTTTGTGTGTGTTCGTGTTTGTGTGTGCATTGGTAGTGCTTGTACAGGCATTGCCGGGGCATGCAGCTCATGCCCTTGAACGCTTTGATGGATGGCTAACTAATGGGCGGACGGACGGACGGACGGACGGACGGACGGACGGACGGACGGATGGATGGATGGATGGATGGATGGACGGATGGGTGGATGGATGAATGGACGGATGGTCGGATGTGTTGGGGAGGTGGGGCATCTGGCAAGGTGGGGACGGTGGTGGTGCGGTGTGTGTGTGTGATACGGCGTCTGTGATCAGGTGATATGCATGTGCGCGCCTGACCGTGTGTGACCCGCACAGGACCCGCACAGGACCCGCACAGGACGAGACGATCTGGGAGATTCTGATCCCTGAGATGACGTCAAAGATGTATGTCTCTCTCGCGCTTTCTTTCTCTGCATAAAAAATATAACAAATA
>VFSX01000768.1:0-37500 GCA_016618255.1 Chlamydomonas sp. UWO 241 | reverse complement strand
GCGATCGGCGCGCCATCACTAGGCAGCCGCCCGTGACGGTGAGCGCGATTGCCAATGATGTCCCCAGGCCGAGGCAAGCAGCCAGGCGGGAAATGGCCGCTGCCATGGACTCGCCCAGCGTCAGTGCCACCGGGCATCCGGCACCACGCTCCTCTCCCCCCGCCAGCACGACTTCGACTGCTGCCGGTGGCGTGACTACCGCCCTAAACCCATCTGCGTTGACGCCAGCTACGGCGGCAGCTTCCACCGCAACGCGCGCCGCGAGCTCCGACACGGTCACCGCCGCGGCGACCTTGCGCACCGCGGCCTCGGCACGCACGCGCTTCCTCTGCTGCTGGCTCCTCGCCTCTGCGTACGGCGGCCCCATCAGAGCCGCAGCAGAGCGCCCTGTCTGGTGCGCCGCACGAGCGCGCCGTGCTTCTGCGGAAAGCGCGGCTGCGTGCCATGCCTCTGCGTGCGCGCGCACGCTTGTGGTGATCTCGCGTTGCGCCGCCTCAGCAGACGCCCATGCGCGGCGCGCGACATCAGCTGCGCGCTCGCCTGCATCCACTTCTGCCCGCGACGTGTCCCATGCAGAAGCCTCGCGCGCGGCAGCGTGCACCACTGCAGCCTGCGCCTCTGCCGCGCACCTCCTCGCTGCCCAAGCAGCAGCCAGCTCCTTGGTGCTGCTGCTGCTGCTGCTCACCGTCACCGTGGCCATGCCTGCATCCGTGGGCACGCCTGCGTCGTCGGGTCGGTGCCCTGCGCTCACAGCCCGTGCAGCGCCGTGAGCAGAGTCTGCCGAGCCGAGGTCGTCGTGACCACTCGGGAGGTCGCGCGGCTGAGGCACGCCACCGCTTCTGCCGCTGCCGCTGGTGATGTGCACCTCCATCGTGTCGCCACACAGAGAGAGAGCTGGTGGAGGCAGCGCTGGTCCTGCCTCGGGCGCAGCAGCACAGTCTGCCGCATCAGCAGCTGCTGCACAGTCGGCAGCCATGGTCAGCTTGGCCAGAGATACAGCCTCGGCTCCAATCTCGGCGCAGCCGTCCGCACGCAAGGACGCACTGGCTGCGGGCGGCGTGTCGGGGTGGAGCCACCTCAGGAACGGGCCTTCGTCCTCATCAGTCCCCTCCTCGTCTGCAATGCCTGCTTCGTAGCCTGCTGGCAGAGTGGCGGCGCCACCGCCTGCCAGCAGCGTGAGAGCGCCGAGGCTCAAGGAGAAGCGGCCCGCCTCTGGGTCGTGTGCCCCGCCCCGCAGGAGCACAGCCTCCACGTCACACTCCTCAAACGTGCGCGACACCTGGCGGAGGATGGCAGGGGCAGCAAATGGGCGCATGCAGGGAGAGGACAAATGAACAAAGGGAGAGAGGGGTGGGGTGGAGGCAGGCGCGTGCCAGAAACGCCCGTGCCGCGTGCACCCTCAGAGCATGGTCGAGCGGAGCACGCATCCGTCCACCCGCACCTGCAGCGCCGTCTTCCCAATGCCGTTCCTTGCATCCACGGGCGCGCCAGCTGCAAGCAGCGCGGCCGCAGCTGCTGCGTTGCCGGTGCGCGCGGCGAGGCACAGGGGCAGCTCGCCGCTGCCGAGGTCGACCATGCCGCGTGACACAAAGTCGGAGTGCGCCTGGAACACCGCCTGGCCAAGCAGCAGGGGGGGGGCAACAGGATGTGAGAGGCGGGGTCTAGAACAGGGGGGGGGAGCGGGAGGGGGAGCAGGGGGGAGAGGGGGAGGGGAGGCGGAGGGGGAGGGGGGAAGGGGCATCTGCATCTGCAGCGTCACGTTGCGGCCCCACCTGCATCTCACTCGCGTCCTGTAGCGACATTGCCGCAATCACCGCACGGCCTGCATCCACCTGCGCCTGGCTGCCCGATGAAAGCGCCCGCAGCTCATCTGCAGCCGCGTGGACGGGACAAGGGGAGGGGCAGGCGGGTGCGTGACAGAGTGCGTGATCCAGTAGTGTGTGTGCATGTGGGGGGGGGCAGTGGGTGCGGTGCACGTGGGTGGCCAAGTGCGCGGCGCTCGTGAAACGCCGGTGCTCACCGCTCAGCGTATCTGCCGCCACCATCTCTGCCAGCTCGTCTCGCGACAAAAGGGCACATTACAACACGAGCCGACGCAGAACGGACAAGTGGAACAAGGAGACTGAGACGCTGCTGGCCACCATCCCGTCGTCCAAGGTGGCCAGACTCATGGACCTGGAGGCGCATGTCCGAGGCTACCTGGCGGTGCTCCCAGCCCTTGTGCACCACCGTGCAGAGAAGGGCTACCGCTCCATGCGCTTCCTGCGGCAAGTCGGAAGACGCAGGGCGATCGAGGCGGTGTGCGACGTGGTGGCACCGAGGGACAAGCTGGTGGTGGTGGGGTTCGGGGACTGGTCAAACAATGGGCAGGGGATCAGCCGCAAGTGCTCAGGACCCATCCAGGAGATCCGTCAGACTCTGTCCCGACGACCAAATGTGTTGTTCAAGAACATTGATGAGCACAAGACGTCTTGTGTGTGCAGCAGCTGCCATCACACGCTGGTCAACATGAAGGCAGACTCGGTGAGGTGGAGGTGGATGGCTGATGGAGAGCGAGAGAAGGTGGTGGTCAGAGGCAACCGGGTTCACAAAGTACTGCACTGCTGCAACAGTGTCGGAGGCGCGGCGTCCACTAAGGAGCAGCGCTGTGGTGCTACATGGAACCGAGATGTCAACGCCGCCAAAAACATGGTCATGCTGCTCCGGGTTTGGATGAGGGATGAGGAGCGCCCAAAGGCGTTCTGTAGAATCAACAATGTTTCCTCCGAGGCCTGTGGAACATGCCCCCCACGCGGGCACGCCAGTTGGCCCCCCATGGGGGAAACTGGTTGCCACCACAGGTTATCCGGGGGGGCTGCCGTCACAGGCAGAAATACGAGATGACGGGATCACTAGATGCGGCAGCCCGATCGACCAACCCCCTAGGGGAGTTCAATGGTCCACGGTAAGGTGTCCCACTCTAGTCGTCCCTGACTGTACCCCATACCCCACAGCACGGAGGCACCAAAATCCCTGTTTCCTCCGAGGCCTGTGGGAAATGCCCCCCACGCGGGCGCGCCAGTTGGCCCCCACGGGGGAAACTGGTTGCCACCACAGGCACCGCATGTGGGTTGAGTCATCAGCGCCGCTGCTGTGTGGCGGTATTGCCACATTGAAGGCGTCACCATTGGCCGGCAAGGGACTTGGCACTGGAAAGTTCGCTCTGCATGAGATCGTGGAGGGGTGTCAGTGTCGCAGCATGCGTGTAGAATGGACATAGTCGAATCTGCATCGGTCCTGCTTGTGGGCGACGCGCTCACATATAATTATGCATGCATGCAGCAACAATGCCCACCGTTCGCCCTCGGCGCGACCCAACGCTCTGGCCGCCGCGACCTGTTTCAGCGCTGCCTGCGTCTCGTCCTCGGCTCGCTGGGCCCTTTCCAGCGCTGCCTGCTTCTCGTCATCGGCTCGCTGGGCCATTTCCAGTGCTGCCTGGGCCTTTGCCAGCGCTGCCTGCTTCTCGTCCTCGGCTCGCTGGGCCTTTGCCAGGCTCTCGCCCAACGCCTTACGCAACTCGTCCGCACTCATGTTCTGGGCCTCTTGCAGAGCCTGCATTTCCTTGTCTCACACAACTCTTGCACACGTTCTGAACGCGGCAGCGCAGGACGGCTGGTGCAGTCAACCCACACACATTAGTGCCTCCCCAGTCCCCGGTACCGCCTTCTCACTCCCTTTGGGCCGCGGCTGTAGCCCGGCCTCTAAGCGCGCACCATGTTTGTGAGTGCGGGCCCCGACGCGCCCCCGTGCGCGCGCTGTGTCGCCCACTCTAGTTTGTCCCTGACTGTAGGCCAGGTGGCGGGCATACCCCCGGGGCGTCTACGTGCGCCCATGCCGGGGCCCCGGGTGCCCACGCCCCCGGGGTCAGCAGAGATTGGGACAGGCGAGCGTCGACCACCATCTGCGTAGGGGTATAAGGCGGAAACATGCCGATGTATGTCAACGAGGGATGGCTGGGGACGACCCTGACTGTAAGCTATGTCGGGAGAGTTGCCCACCACCATCTCAGTAATGATTGCACAGGCGGTTGACAAGGTTAAGAAGGCGAACGACCTTGCATCTTTTCAGAAACTAACGTGCTCAAAAGTGTGGGCTGCCAAATCAGCTGAATCATGGCATTGCAATTGCCCAGAACTCGTGGAGTTATATGAAACCTTGATCCAGCTTTTTACTTCAACAGGTACCAGCACGACATTGTCAAAGATGTCATTGAATGGACACTCAACGAAACAGGCCAAGAACACTTCATCCGTGCTGCACAACGCTGACCATTTCAGCCACAAATCCCGACAATTTGTCAAAGAACTTGTGTGTCAAGGTCCGCCAGGGTAAGGAATGGAGCTCGATGTGTGGCACGCTCGATGTGTGAACTGTTGCGAGTAAGTCAACCCATGCAAGCTTTGAGTAGACACGAGCCCCCTCGGCATTTGTGGACACTTCAAACCCAAATGAAGATGCATCAAAGTTGCCTTCCCTGACAATGTACACCAGCTCCATCAACCTCTTCAGCATGTCCACCTTGAAGAGATCAATGTTCTTGTACATGTTTGCTACATACACCCGAGACAACAAGAAATGAAACACGTAGCGTGCACCACTCCTATCATGGACCCTGGCCTATTTTCTATAGCGTGTAGCATGCGTTCGTGGGTCACGCGCCACCCTGACGGCACCGTCGCAGGTACTCGGGCCGCTCCAGCCCGTAGTAGGAAGCGATGGTCAGCCAGAGGATGTTGCGTGCCGCCTGAACGTCCCTGTCCCGTAACTTGCCGGTGGTTTGGCACGAAGTGCAACACCGTAAGCGACGGCTTGGGCCATCTTGCGCCATCAGCTGCCCTGTCTCTCGGTCCAGCACTCTCTGGCGCACCGGCGGTGCGTGAGTCACAGCCCCGCATGCGCATGCAGCAGCAGCACATCGTCGTCCGGTACTCGTCGATGCTCAGGACCTGGACGTCTCTTCCGGTCCTGCGCACCATGCCCACCGACCTCTTCATCGCCTTCATCAGCTGCAGAGCCTCGTCCTGTCGATGCTCCAGCCGCCAGCGGCCGACCATGCAGGCGTGCCAGAGATGGAGCCGGAGCCGGTGCCAGAACTGTGTGGCAAGAAGCGCAGGTTCCTAGTACACGCCGCTTCCCACCTTGCAGCGCTCCTCCACCTGGTGCACCACGCCCTCGTCAGCCAGCTGGTCCTTGTTGGCGGTGAGGTACCCGTGCAAGCAGCGCAGCATCTCCGAAGAAAGCAGCTCGGGCGGCGTGCCCAGCAGCCGCGGCAGCACCTCCCGCTCATAGGCCTTGACGAACAGCGGGTGGTGGACGGAGTAGCCGTAGTTGTTGCGGCGAAAGTCGGAGTCTGCACGGGTGTGCACAAACAGCAGCTGCCAGGGCGTCTGCACGTCCACGCCCGCCCCGCCCGACATGCCGGGGAAGGTGCTGCACGTGTGCTCGATGATGCGGCGGGAGGAGCCGGCGACCAGCCCGGGCGACGCGACCAAGCGCGAGGGGTAGTACACTTCTTCTTGCAGGTCGATCGCGCGCCGCAGGGCGCAAGTCTCTTCCAGGCGCCAGTCTGGATGAGGCGGCGCTTGCTTCAGCAGCTCGGCCTGCTGAGCGGCCTCCTCGTAATCTGCCTCGGTGCGCAGGTAGGTGCGGGCCCACTCGGCAGTCGGGCGATGAGCAAAGCCCAGCACGCACACGGATTCTCCAACCTGCAGCTGCCTTGGCTGGGAATGAAGATCTGGCTCAGCGCCCCCTCAGGTGCCCCCGTGATCATGAACCCAAAGTTAGGCAGGACCTCAGCGGCAGCAATGAGCTGCGTAGGCTGCGATGGAATGCATTCAGCCAACTCGCTGTCGCTGCATCCCCCTGTCAGCCAGCTGAGATCCACAACGGCGCGGACTACAGTCTGAGAGGACGGCCAGGACGGCAGCACCTGTGTGCCATAGCCGCATCGCCAGTTCTGCTGAGAGCCGGGCATGAGGCAGTGCCCGGCGCTGCCCCACACCACACCTATGCCTGCAGGTGCTGCGACTGGAAAGAAGGTTCCGCTGCTTTGCCATTTCTGCTCTGTCCACAGCCCACGCATGAGCTTCATGCCTGTGAACTCCCCGCTGCTCTGCTTCAGCAGCACCTCGTCTGCACTGGTGGCATCAGCCAGCAGGGCCTTGTCCGCCATGCCGTGCAACAGAAAGGTGCGCTTGAAGCCCGAAGTTCCACTGGCGACAATCGGCTTCTCTGCACCGGCATGCTGCAGCAGCTGCCAGTTGCCCTCCATGTTGCTGCCCATGTCGTTGAAATAACTGCTGCAAGGGGGCACGCGGGCAGGGCATGGGTGTTGGGTTGCCGGCAGCCCCGCAGGCCCAGCCCAGCCCATGTGGCTGCCACTACTGCCCGCCCACAACCCTTGCGTGCCCAAGCTCCTCAGGCATGCAGCATCCCATGAGGTCCATTCATCCAAGCATCCGGTACACCCGAGCCAACAAGAAATGAAACACGTAGCGTGCACCAATCCTATAATGGACCCTGGCCTATTTTCTTTAGCCACCACGCGGCGCCGTGCACACACCTGGCGCGCTTCACGCGGCGCCGTGCACACGTGCGTGCACACACCTGGCGCGCTTCACGCGGCGCCGTGCGCACACCTGGCGCGATGCAGTTAGTCCTCTGGCTCGCCACGGCGGCTGCCCGGCTTCAGCGGATGCCTACTGCAGGCCGCAGCAGGGCACCTAAGGCATCGCGGCCGCCTCCAGACTCCCCCTGAGCTGCATCTGCTGCTGCCTGCGCCTCCTCCGCTTCTTCTGCTGCAGCTGCCTCCTGTGCAGCTGCCTCCTGTGCCGCCCGTTCATGCAGCCACAGAGCGAGCCTGATGCTCTGCCCACTTCTGGTGCCACAGAGAGAGCACCTGCAACGCGAGGTGGGCCTGGCCTGCGCCGGCGGCCTCCGCTGCATAGGCTGCTGCGAAGGCGTTCCAGTGGGGCGAGTCGGAGCGGGGGTAGTATGGGTCGTTTGATGCCATGCTGTCGGCGATGACGCCGGCGTTGTCGTTGTGGGGGCGCATCTGGTTGAAGTCGATGCAGCTGTACGCCGGGTGCTGGCTCAGGGGGTTGAGGGGGTCGCCACACAACACGAACTCGATGTCGCGTCCGTCGCGGCCGGCACGGAAGTTGATGCGGGCCAGCATCTGGCCCATGCCGGCTGCAATGCTGCCGGCAGGCAGCTGCAGCTGCTCAATTCGGGCGGCGTCGAGCAGGAAGTTTTCCGAGTTGAAGAAGGGGTTCGTGGGCCGCAGCTGCGGCTTGCCCAGGTAGAGGCGTGCGAGGAACGGGCGGAACGGCAGCTGCTTGGCGCGGTCTGGAAAGAACTGGTCTCTGATGCGCTCCGTGAGGGTGGCAGGCACAGGCCAGATGCGCTGCATGACGTACATCGCATGCGGCGGCAGGCCGATGTCAAAGGTGCGGGGCAGGTCGGCCTCGCGCGCAAACGTCCAATAGTCCTGGAAGAATCCGTGGGGCCGAGGCAGCGAGAAGAAGGAGGGGCTGCCGCCCGCGCTGACCACCTCGTACAACTGCTTGAGGTCACGGTGCTCCTTGTCGAGCACGGCTGCGTTTGCGGGGTCCTGGACCTGCTTGACGACGACGCCACCTCGACCCTCGCTGACGAAGATGGTCCCAAAGCTGCCATAGCCCAGGCGGCTGAAGCTGTTGACGATGGCCAGGTCCATGGTCCTTGACACTGCGAGCAGAGGAAGAAGCACGCCGGCCAGACGCGCCAGAGTTGCGTTGTCGTTGTGCAGGCTGTCACAGCACCTTCGCAGCCTGTCGACGACCGTGGCGATTGGCATGCCCATGTGGGTGTCGACCCGCAAGGCGCTGTCCTGCGCCTGAAGCTGATCCCACTTCTGCATCGCCACATTCATGCGGTGCCTGACCGATGGGTCGGGGTGGCTCAGCAGTAGCTGCAAGGGCCCGTCTGCCTGAAACTGCACCCGAATCGGCACAGCAGTGGCTGATGCCCCATGTGAGTCTGCCCTCGGGGGTCACAACAACGGGCAGAGCAGGTTTCAGGTGTGGTCATGCATGACGGAGCTGCATGGAGCAACCTCCGTAGCGCTCTGCTCGCTCATCCAACCGGTGCGGTGTTGCACCCCGTTGTGATCGTCTAGACACGCCCGTCATGCTCGTTGCGCTATTGCTCGTTGCGCTATTGCGTGTCGCATGCGACCGCCCCAAGCCCCATTGCCCTTGGCTGATGCATGCTGTGTGCAGAGTAGCCCATCTCAAGTGCTGTGTTGCCGGCCTTTCTCCGATCAAAGGGCATGCTGTCGGCAGCCCAGGCAGCCCAGGCAACCCAGGCAGCAAAGGTCTCGCTGTCGGGGGATCATGGCATGGGCATGGGCATGGGCATGGGCTGGCCCGGGCTGGCCCGGGCTGCATGGGCTGCATGGGCTGCATGGGCTGCTGCCGGGCTCTGCTGCCGGGCTGTATTGGGGTACACGTGCTACATTGACTGCTGTTGTTGTATGAATGCCCTGCCCTGACCTGACCTCCCCCCATGCCCTGCCCTACCCTCCCCCATGCCCTGCCCTTCCTCCACCCCATGCCCTGCCCTTCCTCCACCCCATGCCCTGCCCTTCCTCCACCCCATGCCCTGCCCTTCCTCCACCCCATGCCCTGCCCTTCCTCCACCCCATGCCCTGCCCTCCCCCATGCCCTGCCCTCCCCCATGCCCTGCCCTCCCCCATGCCCTGCCACGCATGAGCCACGCATGAGCAGGTGCATGAGGCTGGTGCATGAGGCTGGTGCAAGAGGCTGGTGCAAGAGGCTGGTGCAAGAGGCTGGTGCAAGAGGCTGGTGCAAGAGGCTGGTGCAAGAGGCTGGTGCATGAGGCTGGTGCATGAGGCTGGTGCATGGTGCATGAGGCTGGTGCAAGGTGCATGAGGCTGGTGCAAGAGGCTGGTGCAAGAGGCGGGTGCATGAGGCGGGTGCATGAGGCGGGTGCATGAGGCGGGTGCATGAGGCGGGTGCATGAGGCGGGTGCATGAGGCGGGTGCATGAGGCGGGTGCATGAGGCGGGTGCATGAGGCGGGTGCATGAGGCGGGTGCATGAGGCGGGTGCATGAGGCGGGTGCATGAGGTGCCCTACCCTGCCCTGCCCTGCCCTGCCAATGATGGCGATGTAGAGAGAAGTATGCGCCCCAAGCACGTTTTTTTTGTTCGCACAGAAACTCAAATGGACGAGGCTAGAGTTGAACAGCTAATGATGGAAGGACACACAGATGCCTCTGCACGGCTCATCGCCCGACTGGAGAAGGCACTCACCGTGGCGGTCACGGAGAAGAACGCTGCGGTCACTGAGAAGAACACTGCAATCACCGAGAAGAACGCCGCGGTCAGAGTTGCAGAGCAGGCGGTGTTGGCCGCCATCCAGACCCTCGGGAAAAACTGGTCAGTGCACCAAAAAGCATGCACTCTGATCACCATACTCGACTGCTTATTGGGAACGAATGGGTTATTTGTTGCCCACCCCAGGTTCATCGGCGCAACCACAAACACGGCGATCATCAGGCAGGAGCTGGCTCATCAGGGCTGATACACCGAGGCCAATGGCATCGACACGCGCAACCTCTCGTCTGCAATGCGTGTGCCCGTGCAGACCCTAATAGACTGGGTCAAAGCGGCGACCTCACCAGTGCCTGGCAGGTTTTGAACACTTACCCTGACGCCAGGTCACTGCGAGAGCTGACCATCAAGTTACACCTTTCTTTGGGTTTGTTGAGAGCTGTTGATTGATAATGTAACAATGTAAGCCTGCCCCAGTTGGTCATTCAGAGTTCGCGCCGAAAGCACGAGGTGAGCATTGTGATGCACCGATGCTCTTGCCTACACTTGCAGGTCCAGCGGGTGACAGTGTCCAACGTTCGACACTACGACACTTTCCAACTCTTTTCCGGTGAGTTTCGATGCATCCCAACTCGGGCAGCTCTTCTCCCTCGCCTGCATGTTCGTGCACTTCTCCGTTGCACCACATTCACCCTTCACAGGGCAAGCTTCGCATGGGCTGCATGGGCTGCTGCATGAGTCTACATGGGCTCCATAGAACATGGGATGCATGCAGCGCTCAGACACGCTCCCCTCAGTTTCGCATGTTGTCCGCATTCATGCAGCGCTCAGATACCTGCATGATGCGGTCAACGCCTGACCTAAGGCATTGACCACACCACAACCTGCCTGCCCTCAACGGTTTGCTGCCACGGAACGCACGCGCAGAGCACGCACAGTGCGCGCACGCCTTCTAACCAGTTACAGTCTGAGAACCCACCTGAAGACTCGGGGGTAGGAAGACAGGAACGCTCGGGGGGTAGGAAGACAGGAACGCTCGGGGGGTAGGAAGACAGGAATGCTCGGGGGGTAGGAAGACAGGTACGCTCGGGGTAGGTACGCTCAAGGGTGGGTCGCGCGCGCAGGGATGGACGCTCTCGGTACTGGAAGGTCCTGTGTGTGCGTGAGTAAGGATTGTCCATGTGAACGTGCGCGCACGCCAGTGCTGCCCTTCAGTGCGCGCAGTTGCACGCGCAGAGAGCCCCTCCCAGTGCTCCCTTCTAGTGCGCGCAGTTCCACGCGCAGAGAGCCCCTCCCAGTGCTGCCCTTTAGTGCGCGCAGTTGCACGCGCAGAGAGAGGCGCGCCGTGCACGCGCAGAGAGCCCTCCCACCCTCCCAGCGCATGCAACAGTGCAGAGTGCATGGAGCCACACGCCCCTCCTTAAGCTCACAAGCTTGAGAGGGAGCTCGAGTCGCGTTGAGCCGCGTTGAGCCGCGATCGTGACGGCGGTGTGCGCTGAAGCTGAACAACGGACTGCGGCTGCCACTTATCCCATGAGGCAGTGTCTCCCCGCTCTCTGCCCCGACGCCTTTGTTACAATCCAATTACATGTATCTCTCTCCCCTCTCCGCTCTCCCCTCTCCCTTTTACGAGACCGCCCACAGCACCAGGATGCCCACTAACGGACACATAGATTGTGGCGTCCACCAGACGAGGCACACCATCGGTGACTGAACACACTAATTGTTCTGATATTGATGTTGGATTTTATATGTGTTGAGGATTGTAAGGAAGCAACTTTGAAACTTGGAACCCGCGTCAATGCAATGGAGGGTACGCAACGGGCGCAAGGGCGGGATGCATCATTGCGCAACCAAGGTGGATGGATAAGGTTGCGAGCAGCCTTCCCATACGCAGGACCTACCTGCGCTGCGCGGAGCGACGCGACCAGAAGCGCGAAGCTTTGGTGATGTAGCGGTGCGGTCCTGCGGTGCGGTGGTGCGGTGGGCAAGATACAAGTGGTGAGTTGTCAGCAGCCCCTCCTCGCCACGCCTCGCCTTGCCTTGCCTCGCCTTGCCACGCCCCTCCCCATGCGGACGCTCAAGAGCATGTTACTGCGTTCTGGTGGAGGTGAATGTGTTGGGGGGGCGAGGTGCTGGCGCAGAGATTGTTGGATAGGTTCTCAGCAGCCTTCCCTCGCCCCTCGCCCCCCGCCCCTCCCTTGCCACGCCCCCTCCCCATGCGGACGTGCAAGAGCATGTTACTGCGTTCTGGTGGAGTGAATGTGTTGGGGGGCGAGGTGCTGCGCAGAATAGGTTGCACCTGCTGACAGCGTTGACAACGTTGACAGCGTTCACAGGTAGGGCGAGGCGAGGGCGCAGCGGTGGCAAGGTGCGCCGCTTGAAGGGTGAGGTAGTCGAGAGGTAGTCGACCTGAATGCACGGTGTGCAGGTCCGCACCACCAAGTGCGGCATAAGTGCGGCATAAGTGCGGCGAGGCCTGCCGCGTTCCAGGCTCCACTCGACACAGCCTAACATGCTGTGCACGCCAGCCAAGCCTCCACACAATCAGCTGTGCAGCAGCACTCAACCAGCACTTATGCTCCGCACTTTTCAAGTCGTCGTGTTCCAGCCAGCCAGCCCAACCCGCTGTGCACGCCAGCCAAGCCTTAACACGCTGTGACGCGCAGAGTGCACGCGCGCCTGTTTGTGTTTGCTGCTGGCACTGCGCACGCACGCGCAGAGTGCACTGCGCACGCCTGTTTGTGTTTGCTGCAGCACTGCGCACGCCTGTTTGTGTTTGCTGCTGCCTGCACGGCTTGCAGCCCAAGCCTCAACACGCTGTGGAGAGAGCTGTGTAGGTTTTTAGTGTTGGCTTGCAGCCCAACACGCTGTGCCTCAACGCTGCTGTGTGGAGGAGCTGAGAGAGGTGGCTTGCTGGAAAGAGCTGAGTGCTGGCTGAGAGCAGAGTGCTGAGTGCTGAGCGCTGAGGGAGTTGTAGAAGAGACAGAGTGAGAGGGGCGACTCAAAAAACCTTTTTATATCCTTAGTGCATCCTGTGGCCCCCAGCCTCGCATTGGAAGGGGCACTTGTACAGTGGCCACCCATCGTCCCCCTATTGAGGATCAGCAGCCCAGATGCCCTGCAGGCACGCCCTACACATTCCATGCCCGCACAGCAGCACGCGCGGGCACAGATCGCTCATGGGGTCCCACAAGTCAAATGCCTCATAGCAAACGGGGCAGTACAGCAGCACTACTGATGGTGCTGGTGCTGGTGCTGGTGGTGGTGCTGCTGCTGCTGCTGCAGAGCCCCCACTGCCCCCCGGGCCCCCAGAGCCCGAGGCCCCACCACTGCCTCCAGAGCCCGAGGCCCCACCACTGCCTCCAGAGCCCCCCGAGCCCCCACCACGCGCTGCTGAGAGCAGCAAGCTTGCCCTCTGCCACGGCCACCCGCCCCTCTGCCACTGCCAGCTTGCTCTGAACAACCTCCATCTCAGCATCGCGTGCATAAACAGCAGCGCTCTGACCGATGTGCTGGGCCTTGGCGAAGTCAAGCTGAGTCATCAACGCCTCGATGCGGCGGTCCGACTTGATGTTCGTCTCGAGAAGGAAGAGCATGTGATTCCGCGCCCAGGACACTGCTTCAAGTGCCGCACTCAGCTGAGCCATCTGTGAGGGTGGTGGGGTGGTGAGGATGTGATGAAGAATGTTGTTGCAGACGGGATGTGGTTGTTGCTCGTCGAAACATCGACTTATTCGTGGTTGCTCACCATGCGGCGTCAGCCAGAGGCGCAGGTAGGTGTGATGAGGGGCAGGTAGGTGTGATGAATCACTATGCATTCTGCATGCGATGGACCCACCCTCTAAACAAAGACGAGATGCAAATCAGATATCGTGTTTTACAGTGTTTACAGGACGCTCCCTCAGGGCGTGGTATTGAGGAGGGCCGACCAAACAAGCTAGGGACCTCTGTCCATCTAGTTGCTACAGGTCAAGGCCACCATGCAATGGGTCTAGGCCACCATGCGTCCCGCCGATCTCCATGCATGCCATGCATGCATGGGCCGAAGTGACAAATCCCGCAGCGGTCGTGTGCGGCACCTAGCCCGTTGTTGCTGGCCGAGGGCGTGCCAGTCCTGGTACTAGTAGTCCGCTTCACAGCGGAGAGCCGCCGGGTAAGCGGAGGCGACTCCACCCGCGCCCTCTCTTGACCGTCGAGGGCTGACGTTTGCATGGTCGCATGCAGAGCCAGGCCGGTTGTTTGTGGGTAGGCCACCCCCGTGTTTGATTTATATCCCGCTCTCACGAGCGGCGTTAGGTCTTGGCCAAGAGGTCGAGCAGCAATGAAGCCACCGCCAGATGACGTTTCCAGGGGCCGCGACGTGGACGCGCCTCACATAGCCCCCCAGATATCGTGTTCTTGTAGTCAGGGCCGTAGGCGGTGTCGAATAGGAGAGAGAACTTGCACACTCGCGACGTCGCATCAACAACCACAATGTCAGGCTCAGGAAGCGGTCCACCTGCTGCATAACCAAGACGTCTCCTTATCTCGGCCCTGCCCGGCGGTAGGTCCCCCGATCCTGGGAGAACGAGGTGATGAAGGTGTCGTGGATCCGCCATGAGAGTAGTTGGGGCACGCTGTTCTGGTGTTTTATAGCAACACCACCTGAAGGGATATGGTGTTTGGGGTGGAAACTGAGTGTGGGGAGCCGAGCCGCTAACCACTATTAACCACTATTGGTGTTTGCGGTGGAAACTGAGTGTGGGGAGCCGAGCCGAGCTAACCACTACTAACCACTCTTCACAGAGGACACTCCTTATAACTCACTCACTCACTCACTCCACTACTGCCGATGCCCGAATTCTTTGTGCAGCACAACATGGCTTCTGATGGGGCGGGCCCCAGCGGAAGCGGCGGAAGCCGTGCTGCCCCCGCTTTGCACATCATCAAACGTCCTGAGCTGGCTGGCTCCAAACGTGGGGCGAATGGCGAGCTGGTGCCCACAGAGATCGATGCTGCCATCGTGTTTGTGATGCAAATCATTGAGCTCGCTGTCATAAAAGCAACAGTCAAGGCGCGAACGCAACAGGATATGGAGATGCCTGCCCCAGACGCGCCAGACTGCATGAGCGCTTACGACACAAACTCTCTTCAAGTGGCAGCCGCCCAGATGATGGCGCGAGTGTTCGGGGCCCTTTCATAAACAGAGCGCTGCTCTGGTAGAGTGGCGGGGGGTGTAACACACGTGATGAAAGATCTGGCCCCACTCTCTTGCCTCTACAGACTCCTGCCAGCCAGCGTGTGTGCAAGCAGCCTGCAACTTCAGGCCATCAGTCAGCAGAAAGCCGAGCTACAGAGTGCCCCCAGCGCGCGCACGCCTGCCTTAAACAGTTTGCTGCTGGCTGCGCACGCATGCGTGTTTGCTGTTGGACTGCGCACGCACGCCTGTTTGCTGTTGGCTGCGCACGCATGCGTGTTTGCTGCTGGACTGCGCACGCACGCCTGTTTGCTGCTGGACTGCGCACGCGTGTTTGCTGCTGGACTGCGCACGCGTGTTTGCTGCTGGACTGCGCACGCACGCGTGTTTGCTGCTGGACTGCGCACGCCTGTTTGTGTTTGCTGGCTGCACCTGTGCACGCACGCCTGTTTGTGGATCAACCATGGATCACCATGGATCACCATATGGATCACCATGGATCACCATATGGATCACCATGGATCACCAGTTTGCTGCCTGCGCACGCACGCCTGGCCCTCCCCAGCGCACGCGCAGCGCGCAGTGTTTGTGTTTGCACGCGTGTGCCTGTTTGTGGCGTGTGTGTATGATTGGATCAATATGGATCACCATGGATCACCATGGATCAAATGGATCACCATGGACGTGTGATGAGCCATGCATACATCTGTCGCCCTTCGTGTGCGACCCATGAATCGACCCACTCGCGACCCACCCGCGAGAATGAGTACACCAACACAAGTGTGAATGTCTCGTTATCACCTCCAATCCGCCGCCAGCTCCATTCAGCGAGCTCCTTTACTTGAGCAACATCGATCGGACAAGCCAAGTACAAGCCACAAGCGGTCACAGGCAGGCGATGTGTCCCAACCGCTTGTTGGCCACGTGCCGTCGTCATTTGTCCGCCTCCTCCTGCCTTGCCCGCCCCCTGCCTTGCCCGCCCTCACCACAACCTGCTCTGAGAACGGAGATGCCGTCATTGTCATGCCTTCATTGTCACGCACTGCCTCACCGATGATGCCACCATCCACCATCACGGCACACAGGTTCGCATCGTGTTCTTCGCGTGCTCTTCACCATCGCGTTCCTCTCAACCATCGTGTTCGGGGTCAGGCCGTTCAACAGGTTGGTGTGTTGTTTCCTTATCCGCCGTCGCCGTGTGGTTGCCTGTTGCCGTATCCTTATCCGCCGCCGTCGTGTTGCTGCCTGTTGCTGCCTGTTGCGTTGGGCCAGTGCCTGTACCTGTTGTCTGCCTGCCAGACACACACACGCACCCGTGTTTGCCTGCACATGCACCTTGTCTGCCTGCGCCCTGCTGCCTGCCTTTAGAAGGGTTTAGAGGGAGAATCGCTTGCAAAAATCTGCACTTGTTTTCTGACAGGCAGACAACAATCTGCACCTGTTGTCTGCCTGCACATGCACCTTGTCTGCCTGCGCCCTGCTGCTGCTGCTTGCACTCCCTTGCTTGCACCACTACTGCTTGCACCACTGCTGCTGCTACTGCTGCTGCTGCTCCATCTGCTGCTGCTGAGCCCCCTGTGCCCTGTGCCCATAACCCTAAACCCCTAACCGAGAATCGCTCGCCATTTCTGTGCCCAATCTAGGAAAATGAAAACGAGTGTGAATCTCTCGCCATTTTTTGTTGCGTGCATGCAGGTATGTTTTTTTCTGATGCGATTTGTGATACTGTGATGGGTGACAACGTTTGACTCCTCCACACCCTCATGATGCTCCTCATCAGTCGCTTGTCGTGCTGCCCCGGGGAGCTCTCAGACGGCGATGACATTTCAGCACAATTTCCATCGTTCTTGATGTATGCATTGCAAACAACAATTACTGGGTCGTTAAGATGCTGTTTAGGGGCTCGATTAACGGAGGCGCGTTCTCGTCGCCGAGCCCTGGACCCAGCAATGCGGCGCTGCTGGTGACGAGGATCTCCGTGCCGCTGACGAGCGGGGTAAAATACGACTGGCCGGCTCCTGCTAGACTGCCCCTCGGTGGAACACTACAAGGAGCGGCTTGCCCGGCGCTGCCATGGCTTGGCGAGTAGCCGCGGCGCTGCCGCGGCCCATGCTGGGAGACGGCCCTCACACAGCCTGCCATCATGTGGGGCGAGGGGGCGCCGACGCTCGGAGCTGCGTGCCGGCCGGCGATGGCGACCGCAACAACCCCCCCCCCCGACACACACACACACGCGCGCGCGCGTGCACACACACAACCTGCCATGGCGTGTGCCCGTTCAAGCTCGGAGTAAGGGAATGGTCACGGCCGTCGCGCGTGAGACGCAGGGGCGAATCGACTGCCGACCGACGGCAGACCCCGCCCCCACCACACACGCACACGCACACACACACACGCAGAGGCGCGCATTCCGGGGGGGGGACCGCACGGCCGCCCCCTGCTCCTTTGCCAAACCATCCCCTTGTAGTGTGTGTGCTGTGGAGATCGCGGCCGTCGCGCGTGCAAGGCAGGGGAGAATGGACTGCCGACCGCGGCAGATCCCGCCTCCACCACACACACACACACACACACACACGCAGTAGCACGCATTCCGGGGGGTCCGCACAGCCGCCCCCTGCTCCTTTTCCAACCCATCACACACACACACACACGCACACACGCACTCACACACACACACACAAACCACACACACGTGCGCGCGCACGCACGCAGCCTGCCATCATGTGGGGCGAGGGCTCGCCGGCGCTCGGAGGTGCGTGCGACCGACGACGGCGACCTTAACACACACACACGCACGCATGCACACACACACACACCACACACACGCCCCCCCCCCCTCACACACACGCGCCCCTCACACTCACACACTGCACACACACACGCAGCCTCCCCCAACACACGCGCCCCCCACACACACGCGGCACACACGCGGCAGACGGCGGCCGAGCAGCGGTGTGCGCTGCGATCGATTGCGGCCGCGTAGCACGCGTGTCAGCGGCAGACGGCGGCCGGGCAGCAGTGTGAGTTGCGATCAATTGCGGCCGCGAAGCAGCGCTTGTGGTGGGCGGGCCAAGCGCGGCGGCTAGCGCGTGCGGCGCGCTGATTGTGATGGGCGGCCAAGCGCGACGGCTGGCGCACGCGGCGCGGCGATTGAGGTGGGCGGCCAAGCGCAACGGCTCGCGCGCGCGGCGTGACGCTTGTGGTTGGCGGGCCGAGCGCGACGGCTCGCGCGCGCGGCGTGGCGATTGAGGAGGACGGCCGAGCGCGACGGCTCGCGCGCGCGGCGCGGCGATTGAGGACGGCGGCCGAGCTCGACGGCTCGCGCGCGGCGTGGCGATTGAGGAGGGCGGCCGAGCGCGACGGCTCGCACGCGACGCGGCGATTGAGGAGGGCGGCCGAGCGCGACGGCTCGCGCGCGCGGCGTGGCGATTGAGGAGGGCGGCCGAGCGCGACGGCTCGCGCGCGCGGCGCGGCGATTGAGGAGGGCGGCCGAGCGCGACGGCTCGCGCGCGCGGCGCGGCGATTGAGGTGGGCGGTCGAGCGTGACGGTTCGCGCGCGCGGCGCGTCGATTGAGGTGGGCGGTCGAGCGCGACGGCTCGCGCGCGCGGCGCGGCGATTGAGGACGGCGGCCGAGCTCGACGGCTCGCGCGCGGCGTGGCGATTGAGGAGGGCGGCCGAGCGCGACGGCTCGCACGCGGCGCGGCGATTGAGGAGGGCGGCCGAGCGCGACGGCTCGCGCGCGCAGCGCGGCGATTGAGGAGGGCGGCCGAGCGCGACGGCTCGCGCGCGCGGCGCGGCGATTGAGGTGGGCGGTCGAGCGTGACGGTTCGCGCGCGCGACGCGTCGATTGAGGTGGGCGGTCGAGCGTGACGGTTCGCGCGCGCGACGCGTCGACTGAGGTGGGCGGTCGAGCGCGACGGTTCGCGCGCGCGGCGCGTCGATTGGGGTGGGCGGCCGAGCGCGACGGCTCGCGCGCGCGGCGCGACGCTTGTGATGGGCGGCCGAGCGCGGCGGCTCGCGCGCGCGACGTGTCGATTGAGGAGGGCGGCCGAGCGCGACGGCTCGCGCGCGCGGCGCGGCGATTGAGGTGGGCGGCCGAGCGCGACGGCTCGCGCGCGCGGCGCGGCGATTGAGGTGGGCGGCCGAGCGCGACGGCTCGCGCGCGCGGCGCGGCGCTTGTGGTGGGCGGGCTGAGCACGACGGCTCGCGTGCGCGGCGCGGCGCTTGTGGTGGGCGGGCTGAGCGCGACGGCTCGGCGTCGGGGGCCGCGAGCAGCGCCACCGCCGGCTGCAGCGCCTGCAGCACGCTGCCTGCAAACGTGAATGTGAGACCTGCCTTTGCCCCTGCCCCTGCCCCTGCCCCCGATGCTGCCGCCACGGAGCGGTGCGCGGCTCTCCGTGCGGACCGCATCGCCGAAAGCCGCCCCGCCAGGTCGGGCCCGTTTGCAGTGGCCCGCGGCCCGGGCAGATTCGGCCATATGCGCAGGTCGGGGGGTGCCGCAGTTGTCGCAGCGGTCGCATGCGAAGCGACGCAGCCGCCACGTCGCTCATCAGCGTGCGCAGCGACTCCTCGTACTGGGAGGTCGTGGCCATGGCCACTACTGCAGCTGCTGCAGGTGCAGCTGCATGGACCGCTTACACTGGTCCATGTCGATGTGCACCTCCATGGGCAGTGACCCATCGTCCTCGGTCAGCCCGTCGATCATGACATCGTGGTTGAGGGACGGCGCGCCTTCGCCGGCCCCCTTGGCGGACAGCTCGCAGACGATCGCGCCTGCGAGGGGGAGCGTGGTTGGCCTTTGGATGTCGAGGCTGGCCCTGCCGACCCGCACCCTGCTGACGTGGCACGGGACGCAGGGGAACAGGCCGGTCAGCGCGATGGACTGGCCTGGAGTGACGCGCACTGTCAGGCCCTGCTTCCCCGCGTCCAGCGTGATGTCGATGGTGAAGCCGTTGCGGTAGACGCTGTGCGTCACCTGCATGCCGGAGCGCAGCGCGTCGGCCCTGTGCGTGGCGTCCCATGTGATGGCCCTGGTCGCGCCCGCAGACTGGCATCGAGGTCCCCTCTCGCCGCGGTCGATGTCTGCGCCGCCGCCGCCGATGTCTGCGCCGGTCATGCACATGCTCATGCGCAGCACCTTGGCGTGCTCGACGTGCGGCAGCGTGTGGAACCTCTTGGGCCGGAGCGCGGCGAGGTACTGGGGGCCAAGGTGCATCGGCCGCAGCTGCGTGACCAGGTGCTCCTTGATGTCGTGCCTTGGCCCGAAGTGGGTGCACAGAGCCAGCGCGACGCAATTCTCTCTGTGCACCTCCAGCTCGTCCGAGCCGAGCCAGTGGACCAGCAGGGCATCGGGCATGGCCAGGAAGCCCCTGGCCATCCCGTTTCTGCTGGGGTGCGCGACCCCGCCGACCTTGGCGCACCGCAGCGCCCTGTTGAGCTCGGGTACGTCCCTGTACAGCGACACCGCCGCCGCCCGGCAGTCTGCCTGCAACGCCTCGTCGCCGCTGCTGCATGCGGACCAGTACAGGCCCTTCAGAGACGTCCGGCAGCGGGCAGCCAGGCGCTCGTCGATGGACGCGGCGTGGACGTTGTCGCTGACGGCCCCCTCGCAGGCGTACAGGACGCATTCGTGTCCAGCAAGCTCCTCGTCCGCACGATCGACCACGTCTGCGTGGACGACCTCGCGCAAAGCGACTCCACATCCTTCGTCTTGCCTTCGCAACCGGTGCAGCTCATGGGCGCGTCGTCCCGGCGCCTCGCCGCCCTGTACGACTTGGACGAGTGCACCGTCCAGGCATGCTACCGCCACGACGCCCACACCAACTACACGCCCGACCACGCCTCTCACGTCCCGGCATGCACCTTCGAGGAGCTGGTGGAGCACACCAAGTCGTCCAACATTTACAACGAGGTGGCCACGAGCCAGTTGGGCCCTGTCATCGGTTTCGCCGTCATCGTGCCATTCCAGATCAGAGAGCTGGAAGTCGGCGCAAAGGGCGCCGCCGTGGCGCGGGTGCTGGCCGGCACCACGATCGTCGAATTCTGCGAGACGACCGGGGTGATCGTCTAGTAGTGTCCGGCCGGGCGCGACCAAGCCCTGGGAGTGCCGCGGCGGCGGATGTAGATGGCATTGGTTGTCATGTCCCTGGCGTCTGACGGCCTGCCGCAGGCTCTGCTGCTAAACCTCCGATGTCGCCCGTCCGCCCGCGCATCCCGTCCGCCCGCGCATCCTGCGTCGCCGACACCCTTTCGGCCGCGCACGCAGGTGCGGCGGTGATGGTGGGGACCTCCATACAGCCGGGGTCAGCGGGAAAGGCCAGCGTCGACCACCACCTGCGTAGGGGTATAAGGCATAAGGCGGAAACATGCCGATGTATGTCAGCGAGGGATGGCTGGGGAGGACCGCCATGAACTCCGGACAATAGGGTGGAATATATAGCGGAGTCATACCTTTAGCTTTAAGCACGTTGACGGTTTCGATGGAGTGGTGAAAGCTGATGTTGTCCATCACCACCACGTCCCCTTTGTTGGTAGGCAACCCGGTCACGAATTCAACAAAGTCGGCCTTCCTACAGTTGTGATCCATGATCTTGTAGTGCACGACTCCGGACCCGCTGATAGCGGCCAGCAAGGTCATCATGGATCGTCGCAGCGTCCGTGCTCCTTGTACGTTCAGTCTGCGCCCCCGTTTGGCGTAGCCTCGCCGTCCAGTGTCACCTATGTGAAACCCAGCTTCATCTATGCAGATGACGTTGCCGGACGGCTCCGTCGGGTACTCACTACATAAGTCGCACACGGCTTGTGGGTGGCGCGCGTCGCACGGTTCGGTAAGCCGGTAAGCCTTCTTTCGCGTGTAGTCTAGTCTAGCCTTCCATCGTCCTAAGGTGCGCGGGGACCTCCTGCTACTTCGTTTGCAAGCTCCGCCATCGTAGAGAACGGATTGGATGTGATGTAATCCTCTATTGCTTGGGACACTTCATGTGTGAGGCGATGTTTTATCCGAGGCGTACGGACGCGGCAGTCACTCTGATGGACCCAGCGTTGTAGGGTGGATTTGGACACCCCATATGTTATACTCACCTTCCGAAGGCTGCGCACAAAATACTTGTAGTGAACCACAGCTCTGTGGCGAATCTCGTGGTCAAACATGGTGTTGAGCGTCCACCGCAGCCTGCCTGTTGGTATAAGGCAGAGAAGAACCAGGATGAGAAGAGCGGATGCGGAAGAGCCTAGCTGCAGATGCCGATGGACGACGATGGCGCGGCTGAAGCTGGAACGCGGATTGTGCAGATAACGCTGAACTCGTTTTGTACCAGCCCGCACCTGTTGGCCCGCATTCGTGAGCTGCTTCTGACGATCAACCGGGCCGTGGCAGAGGCCTACCTGTTTGCGAACTTCCACGTGACCAGGTGCTTGAGCGACGGCAACTTCAAGGTCGCAGACTGCCGCACATTGACCGCAATTTCTACTACCGCTGCCTCCTTGCAGTGTCGAGGTCCAATGTTCGGTCAGGCACGCTGGGCGAAGAGATCACGAGGTCACAGGTTGCCTACGATGCACTACGCCCCACGGGCTACCTGAAAGCCGATGTGCGTCCATACGGTCAGGTGCTGGCTGACATGTCCATCCAGATGGCGACAATGGCATGCAACAGCGTGTGGGCCAACCTGGAGAGGTACATCCTCAGGTACCAGCGTGTGTAGTGCCCCCGGCTCAAACGCTACTGGACTAAGATTGTCACCGCGGTTGTCAAGGCCCCCAAGGTGCACACACCACACCAATTCAAAGTCAAGCCACGCCGAGTGAAGCTGTTTAACCTGCTGCCACGGAAGGCTGGGTTCACCGTCTCTTACGTGCCCATCTCGTCAATGAACCTGATGAAGCTGCTGAGCATGGGAGACACGCCTCTGGAGAAGGTCAAAGGTGACGGCCGTGACAAGGACCATCATGCGTTGTGGCTGAAACATTTTAACGTCAACGCGGTGGAGACACGCCGCCGCAGGTTCGACCACCGGATCGTGACTGATGGGAAAGGAGTGTCCATTCAGCTGAGGACAATGATGAGTGTGGATGCGGACTGCTCCGGCTACCCCAGGAATGCGACAGCCGCCGAGTGCCGATTACTGATGGACGACTGCAGCCTGGCAGCCAAGGCCGAAGCGGTGGGGGTCGACCCAGGTGCAACGGACATCGTCACCTGTGCCTCATCAGACGGCATGATCCGATCATGCAGTTCGGCCCGCTTCAGCGAGATGGCACATTACAACACGAGCCGACGCAGAACGGACAAGTGGAACAAGGAGACTGAGACGCTGCTGGCCACCATCCCGTCGTCCAAGGTGGCCAGACTCATGGACCTGGAGGCGCATGTCCGAGGCTACCTGGCGGTGCTCCCAGCCCTTGTGCACCACCGTGCAGAGAAGGGCTACCGCTCCATGCGCTTCCTGCGGCAAGTCGGAAGACGCAGGGCGATCGAGGCGGTGTGCGACGTGGTGGCACCGAGGGACAAGCTGGTGGTGGTGGGGTTCGGGGACTGGTCAAACAATGGGCAGGGGATCAGCCGCAAGTGCTCAGGACCCATCCAGGAGATCCGTCAGACTCTGTCCCGACGACCAAATGTGACCACGCCCCCGGGGTCAGCAGAGATTGGGCCAGGCGAGCGTCGACCACCATCTGCGTAGGGGTATAAGGCGGAAACATGCCGATGTATGTCAGCGAGGGATGGCTGGGGACGACCCTGACTGTAAGCTATGTCGGGAGAGTAGCCCACCACTGTCTCAGTAATGATTGCACAGGCGGTTGACAAGGTTAAGAAGGCGAACGACCTTGCATCTTTTCAGAAACTAACGTGCTCAAAAGTGTGGGCTGCCAAATCAGCTGAATCATGGCATTGCAATTGCCCAGAACTCGTGGAGTTATATGAAACCTTGATCCAGTTTGTTTACTTCAACAGGTACCAGCACGACATTGTCAAAGATGTCATTGAATGGACACTCAACGAAACAGGCCAAGAACACTTCATCTGTGCTGCACAACGCTGACCATTTCAGCCACAAATCCCGACAATTTGTCAAAGAACTTGTGTGTCAAGGTCCGCCAGGGTAAGGAATGGAGCTCGATGTGTGGCACGCTCGATGTGTGAACTGTTGCGAGTAAGTCAACCCATGCAAGCTTTGAGTAGACACGAGCCCCCTCGGCATTTGTGGACACTTCAAACCCAAATGAAGATGCATCAAAGTTGCCTTCCCTGACAATGTACACCAGCTCCATCAACCTCTTCAGCATGTCCACCTTGAGATCAGAGATCAATGTTCTTGTACATGTTTGCTACATACACCCGAGACAACAAGAAATGAAACACGTAGCGTGCACCACTCCTATCATGGACCCTGGCTTATTTTCTATAGCGTGTAGCATGCGTTCGTGGGTCACGCGCCACCCTGACGGCACCGTCGCAGGTACTCGGGCCGCTCCAGCCCGTAGTAGGAAGCGATGGTCAGCCAGAGGATGTTGCGTGCCGCCTGAACGTCCCTGTCCCGTAACTTGCCGGTGGTTTGGCACGAAGTGCAACACCGTAAGCGACGGCTTGGGCCATCTTGCGCCATCAGCTGCCCTGTCTCTCGGTCCAGCACTCTCTGGCGCACCGGCGGTGCGTGAGTCACAGCCCCGCATGCGCATGCAGCAGCAGCACATCGTCGTCCGGTACTCATCGATGCTCAGGACCTGGACGTCTCTTCCGGTCCTGCGCACCATGCCCACCGACCTCTTCATCGCCTTCATCAGCTGCAGAGCCTCGTCCTGTCGATGCTCCAGCCGCCAGCGGCCGACCATGCAGGCGTGCCAGAGATGGAGCCGGAGCCGGTGCCAGAGCTGTGTGGCAAGAAGCGCAGGTTCCTAGTACACGCCGCTTCCCACCTTGCAGCGCTCCTCCACCTGGTGCACCACGCCCTCGTCAGCCAGCTGGTCCTTGTTGGCTGTGAGGTACCCGTGCAAGCAGCGCAGCATCTCCAAAGAAAGCAGCTCGGGCGGCGTGCCCAGCAGCCGCGGCAGCACCTCCCGCTCATAGGCCTTGACGAACAGCGGGTGGTGGACGGAGTAGCCGTAGTTGTTGCGGCGAAAGTCGGAGTCTGCACGGGTGTGCACAAACAGCAGCTGCCAGGGCGTCTGCACGTCCACGCCCGCCCCGCCCGACATGCCGGGGAAGGTGCTGCACGTGTGCTCGATGATGCGGCGGGAGGCGCCGGCGACCAGCCCGGGCGCCGCGACCAAGCGCGAGGGGTAGCACACTTCTTCTTGCAGGTCGAGCGCGCGCCGCAGGGCGCAAGTCTCTTCCAGGCGCCAGTCTGGATGAGGCGGCGCTTGCTCCAGCAGCTTGGCCTGCTGAGCGGCCTCCTCGTAATCTGCCTCGGTGCGCAGGTAGGTGCGGGCCCACTCGGCAGTCGGGCGATGAGCAAAGCCCAGCACGCACACGGATTCTCCAACCTGCAGCTGCCTTGGGCTGGGAATGAAGATCTGGCTCAGCGCCCCCTCAGGTGCCCCCGTGATCATGAACCCAAAGTCAGGCTGGACCTCAGCGGCAGCAATGAGCTGCGTAGGCTGCGATGGAATGCATTCAGCCAACTCGCTGTCGCTGCATCCCCCTGTCAGCCAGCTGAGATCCACAACGGCGCGGACTACAGTCTGAGAGGACGGCCCGGACGGCAGCACCTGTGTGCCATAGCCGCATCGCCAGTTCCGCTGAGAGCCGGGCATGAGGCAGTGCCCGGCGCTGCCCCACACCACACCTCTGTCTGCAGGTGCTGCGACTGGAAAGAAGGTTCCGCTGCTTTCCCCCGTCTGCTCTGTCCACAGCCCACGCATGAGCTTCATGCCTGTGTACTCCCCGCTGCTCTGCTTCAGCAGCACCTCGTCTGCACTGGTGGCATCAGCCAGCAGGGCCTTGTCCGCCATGCCGTGCAACAGAAAGGTGCGCTTGAAGCCCGAAGTTCCACTGGCGACAATCGGCTTCTCTGCACCGGCCTGCTGCAGCAGCTGCCAGTTGCCCTCCATGTTGCTGCCCATGTCGTTGAAATAACTGCTGCAAGGGGGCACGCGGGCAGGGCATGGGTGTTGGGTTGCCGGCAGCCCCGCAGGCCCAGCCCAGCCCATGTGGCTGCCACTACTGCCCGCCCACAACCCTTGCGTGCCCAAGCTCCTCAGGCATGCAGCATCCCATGAGGTCCATTCATCCAAGCATCCGGTACACCCGAGCCAACAAGAAATGAAACACGTAGCGTGCACCAATCCTATAATGGACCCTGGCCTATTTTCTTTAGCCACCACGCGGCGCCGTGCACACACCTGGCGCGCTTCACGCGGCGCCGTGCACACGTGCGTGCACACACCTGGCGCGCTTCACGCGGCGCCGTGCGCACACCTGGCGCGATGCAGTCAGTCCTCTGGCTCGCCACGGCGGCTGCCCGGCTTCAGCGGATGCCTACTGCAGGCCGCAGCAGGGCACCTAAGGCATCGCGGCCGCCTCCAGACTCCCCCTGAGCTGCATCTGCTGCTGCCTGCGCCTCCTCCGCTTCTTCTGCTGCAGCTGCCTCCTGTGCCGCCCGTTCATGCAGCCACAGAGCGAGCCTGATGCTCTGCCCACTTCTGGTGCCACAGAGAGAGCACCTGCAACGCGAGGTGGGCCTGGCCTGCGCCGGCGGCCTCCGCTGCATAGGCGGCTGCGAAGGCGTTCCAGTGGGGCGAGTCGGAGCGGGGGTAGTATGGGTCGTTTGATGCCATGCTGTCGGCGATGACGCCGGCGTCGTCGTTGTGGGGGCGCATCTGGTTGAAGTCGATGCAGCTGTACGCCGGGTGCCGGCTCAGGGGGTTGAGGGGGTCGCCACACAACACGAACTCGATGTCGCGTCCGTCGCGGCCGGCACGGAAGTTGATGCGGGCCAGCATCTGGCCCATGCCGGCTGCAATGCTGCCGGCAGGCAGCTGCAGCTGCTCAATTCGGGCGGCGTCGAGCAGGAAGTTTTCCGAGTTGAAGAAGGGGTTCGTGGGCCGCAGCTGCGGCTTGCCCAGGTAGAGGCGTGCGAGGAACGGGCGGAACGGCAGCTGCTTGGCGCGGTCTGGAAAGAACTGGTCTCTGATGCGCTCCGTGAGGGTGGCAGGCACAGGCCAGATGCGCTGCATGACGTACATCGCATGCGGCGGCAGGCCGATGTCAAAGGTGCGGGGCAGGTCGGCCTCGCGCGCAAACGTCCAATAGTCCTGGAAGAATCCGTGGGGCCGAGGCAGCGAGAAGAAGGAGGGGCTGCCGCCCGCGCTGACCACCTCGTACAACTGCTTGAGGTCACGGTGCTCCTTGTCGAGCACGGCTGCGTTTGCGGGGTCCTGGACCTGCTTGACGACGACGCCACCTCGACCCTCGCTGACGAAGATGGTCCCAAAGCTGCCATAGCCCAGGCGGCTGAAGCTGTTGACGATGGCCAGGTCCATGGTCCTTGACACTGCGAGCAGAGGAAGAAGCACGCCGGCCAGACGCGCCAGAGTTGCGTTGTCGTTGTGCAGGCTGTCACAGCACCTTCGCAGCCTGTCGACGACCGTGGCGATTGGCATGCCCATGTGGGTGTCGACCCGCAAGGCGCTGTCCTGCGCCTGAAGCTGATCCCACTTCTGCATCGCCACATTCATGCGGTGCCTGACCGATGGGTCGGGGTGGCTCAGCAGTAGCTGCAAGGGCCCGTCTGCCTGAAACTGCACCCGAATCGGCACAGCAGTGGCTGATGCCCCATGTGAGTCTGCCCTCGGGGGTCACAACAACGGGCAGAGCAGGTTTCAGGTGTGGTCATGCATGACGGAGCTGCATGGAGCAACCTCCGTAGCGCTCTGCTCGCTCATCCAACCGGTGCGGTGTTGCACCCCGTTGTGATCGTCTAGACACGCCCGTCATGCTCGTTGCGCTATTGCTCGTTGCGCTATTGCGTGTCGCATGCGACCGCCCCAAGCCCCATTGCCCTTGGCTGCTGCATGCTGTGTGCAGAGTAGCCCATCTCAAGTGCTGTGTTGCCGGCCTTTCTCCGATCAAAGGGCATGCTGTCGGCAGCCCAGGCAGCCCAGGCAACCCAGGCAGCAAAGGTCTCGCTGTCGGGGGATCATGGCATGGGCATGGGCATGGGCTGGCCCGGGCTGCATGGGCTGCATGGGCTGCATGGGCTGCTGCCGGGCTCTGCTGCCGGGCTGTATTGGGGTACACGTGCTACATTGACTGCTGTTGTTGTATGAATGCCCTGTCCTGACCTGACCTCCCCCCATGCCCTGCCCTACCCTCCCCCATGCCCTGCCCTTCCTCCACCCCATGCCCTGCCCTTCCTCCACCCCATGCCCTGCCCTTCCTCCACCCCATGCCCTGCCCTCCCCCATGCCCTGCCCTCCCCCATGCCCTGCCCTCCCCCATGCCCTGCCACGCATGAGCAGGTGCATGAACAGGTACATGAACAGGTACATGAGGCTGGTGCACCACATTCACCCTTCACAGGGCAAGCTTCGCATGGGCTGCATGGGCTGCTGCATGAGTCTACATGGGCTCCATAGAACATGGGATGCATGCAGCGCTCAGACACGCTCCCCTCAGTTTCGCATGTTGTCCGCATTCATGCAGCGCTCAGATACCTGCATGATGCGGTCAACGCCTGACCTAAGGCATTGACCACACCACAACCTGCCTGCCCTCAACGGTTTGCTGCCACGGAACGCACGCGCAGAGCACGCACAGTGCGCGCACGCCTTCTAACCAGTTACAGTCTGAGAACCCACCTGAAGACTCGGGGGTAGGAAGACAGGAACGCTCGGGGGGTAGGAAGACAGGAACGCTCGGGGGGTAGGAAGACAGGAATGCTCGGGGGGTAGGAAGACAGGTACGCTCGGGGTAGGTACGCTCAAGGGTGGGTCGCGCGCGCAGGGATGGACGCTCTCGGTACTGGAAGGTCCTGTGTGTGCGTGAGTAAGGATTGTCCATGTGAACGTGCGCGCACGCCAGTGCTGCCCTTCAGTGCGCGCAGTTGCACGCGCAGAGAGCCCCTCCCAGTGCTCCCTTCTAGTGCGCGCAGTTCCACGCGCAGAGAGCCCCTCCCAGTGCTGCCCTTTAGTGCGCGCAGTTGCACGCGCAGAGAGAGGCGCGCCGTGCACGCGCAGAGAGCCCTCCCACCCTCCCAGCGCATGCAACAGTGCAGAGTGCATGGAGCCACACGCCCCTCCTTAAGCTCACAAGCTTGAGAGGGAGCTCGAGTCGCGTTGAGCCGCGTTGAGCCGCGATCGTGACGGCGGTGTGCGCTGAAGCTGAACAACGGACTGCGGCTGCCACTTATCCCATGAGGCAGTGTCTCCCCGCTCTCTGCCCCGACGCCTTTGTTACAATCCAATTACATGTATCTCTCTCCCCTCTCCGCTCTCCCCTCTCCCTTTTACGAGACCGCCCACAGCACCAGGATGCCCACTAACGGACACATAGATTGTGGCGTCCACCAGACGAGGCACACCATCGGTGACTGAACACACTAATTGTTCTGATATTGATGTTGGATTTTATATGTGTTGAGGATTGTAAGGAAGCAACTTTGAAACTTGGAACCCGCGTCAATGCAATGGAGGGTACGCAACGGGCGCAAGGGCGGGATGCATCATTGCGCAACCAAGGTGGATGGATAAGGTTGCGAGCAGCCTTCCCATACGCAGGACCTACCTGCGCTGCGCGGAGCGACGCGACCAGAAGCGCGAAGCTTTGGTGATGTAGCGGTGCGGTCCTGCGGTGCGGTGGTGCGGTGGGCAAGATACAAGTGGTGAGTTGTCAGCAGCCCCTCCTCGCCACGCCTCGCCTTGCCTTGCCTCGCCTTGCCACGCCCCTCCCCATGCGGACGCTCAAGAGCATGTTACTGCGTTCTGGTGGAGGTGAATGTGTTGGGGGGGCGAGGTGCTGGCGCAGAGATTGTTGGATAGGTTCTCAGCAGCCTTCCCTCGCCCCTCGCCCCCCGCCCCTCCCTTGCCACGCCCCCTCCCCATGCGGACGTGCAAGAGCATGTTACTGCGTTCTGGTGGAGTGAATGTGTTGGGGGGCGAGGTGCTGCGCAGAATAGGTTGCACCTGCTGACAGCGTTGACAACGTTGACAGCGTTCACAGGTAGGGCGAGGCGAGGGCGCAGCGGTGGCAAGGTGCGCCGCTTGAAGGGTGAGGTAGTCGAGAGGTAGTCGACCTGAATGCACGGTGTGCAGGTCCGCACCACCAAGTGCGGCATAAGTGCGGCATAAGTGCGGCGAGGCCTGCCGCGTTCCAGGCTCCACTCGACACAGCCTAACATGCTGTGCACGCCAGCCAAGCCTCCACACAATCAGCTGTGCAGCAGCACTCAACCAGCACTTATGCTCCGCACTTTTCAAGTCGTCGTGTTCCAGCCAGCCAGCCCAACCCGCTGTGCACGCCAGCCAAGCCTTAACACGCTGTGACGCGCAGAGTGCACGCGCGCCTGTTTGTGTTTGCTGCTGGCACTGCGCACGCACGCGCAGAGTGCACTGCGCACGCCTGTTTGTGTTTGCTGCAGCACTGCGCACGCCTGTTTGTGTTTGCTGCTGCCTGCACGGCTTGCAGCCCAAGCCTCAACACGCTGTGGAGAGAGCTGTGTAGGTTTTTAGTGTTGGCTTGCAGCCCAACACGCTGTGCCTCAACGCTGCTGTGTGGAGGAGCTGAGAGAGGTGGCTTGCTGGAAAGAGCTGAGTGCTGGCTGAGAGCAGAGTGCTGAGTGCTGAGCGCTGAGGGAGTTGTAGAAGAGACAGAGTGAGAGGGGCGACTCAAAAAACCTTTTTACATCCGCAGTGCATCCGTAGCGGGAATGTGGCCCCCAGCCTCGCATCGGAAGGGGCACTTGTACAGTGGCCACCCATCGTCCCCCTCTTGAGGATCAGCAGCCCAGATGCCCTGCAGGCACGCCCTACACATTCCATGCCCGCACAGCAGCACGCGCGGGCACAGATCGCTCATGGGGTCCCACAAGTCAAATGCCTCATAGCAAACGGGGCAGTACAGCAGCACTACTGATGGTGCTGGTGCTGGTGCTGGTGGTGGTGCTGCTGCTGCTGCTGCAGAGCCCCCACTGCCCCCCGGGCCCCCAGAGCCCGAGGCCCCACCACTGCCTCCAGAGCCCGAGGCCCCACCACTGCCTCCAGAGCCCCCCGAGCCCCCACCACGCGCTGCTGAGAGCAGCAAGCTTGCCCTCTGCCACGGCCACCCGCCCCTCTGCCACTGCCAGCTTGCTCCGAACAACCTCCATCTCAGCATCGCGTGCATAAACAGCAGCGCTCTGACCGATGTGCTGGGCCTTGGCGAAGTCAAGCTGAGTCATCAACGCCTCGATGCGGCGGTCCGACTTGATGTTCGTCTCGAGAAGGAAGAGCATGTGATTCCGCGCCCAGGACACTGCTTCAAGTGCCGCACTCAGCTGAGCCATCTGTGAGGGTGGTGGAGTGGTGAGGATGTGATGAAGAATGTTGTTGCAGACGGGATGTGGTTGTTGCTCGTCGAAACATCGACTTATTCGTGGTTGTTCATCATGCGGCGTCAGCCAGAGGCGCAGGTAGGTGTGATGAGGGGCAGGTAGGTGTGATGAGGGGCAGGTAGGTGTGATGAATCACTATGCATTCTGCATGCGATGGACCCACCCTCTAAACAAAGACGAGATGCAAATCAGATATCGTGTTTTACAGTGTTTACAGGACGCTCCCTCAGGGCGTGGTATTGAGGAGGGCCGACCAAACAAGCTAGGGACCTCTGTCCATCTAGTTGCTACAGGTCAAGGCCACCATGCAATGGGTCTAGGCCACCATGCGTCCCGCCGATCTCCATGCATGCCATGCATGCATGGGCCGAAGTGACAAATCCCGCAGCGGTCGTGTGCGGCACCTAGCCCGTTGTTGCTGGCCGAGGGCGTGCCAGTCCTGGTACTAGTAGTCCGCTTCACAGCGGAGAGCCGCCGGGTAAGCGGAGGCGACTCCACCCGCGCCCTCTCTTGACCGTCGAGGGCTGACGTTTGCATGGTCGCATGCAGCGCCAGGCCGGTTGTTTGTGGGTAGGCCACCCCCGTGTTTGATTTATATCCCGCTCTCACGAGCGGCGTGAGGTCTTGGCCGCCAGGAGGTCGAGCAGCAATGAAGCCACCGCCAGATGACGTTTCCAGGGGCCGCGACGTGGACGCGCCTCACATAGCCCCCCAGATATCGTGTTCTTGTAGTCAGGGCCGTAGGCGGTGTCGAATAGGAGAGAGAACTTGCACACTCGCGACGTCGCATCAACAACCACAATGTCAGGCTCAGGAAGCGGTCCACCTGCTGCATAACCAAGACGTCTCCTTATCTCGGCCCTGCCCGGCGGAAGGTCCCCCGATCCTGGGAGAACGAGGTGATGAAGAAGGTGTCGTGGATCCGCCATGAGAGTAGTTGGGGCACGCTGTTCTGGAGTTTTATAGCAACACCACCTGAAGGGATAAGGTGTTTGGGGTGGAAACTGAGTGTGGGGAGCCGAGCCGCTAACCACTATTAACCACTATTGGTGTTTGCGGTGGAAACTGAGTGTGGGGAGCCGAGCCGAGCTAACCACTACTAACCACTCTTCACAGAGGACACTCCTTATAACTCACTCACTCACTCACTCCACTACTGCCGATGCCCGAATTCTTTGTGCAGCACAACATGGCTTCTGATGGGGGGGGCCCCAGCGGAAGCGGCGGAAGCCGTGCTGCCCCCGCTTTGCACATCATCAAACGTCCTGAGCTGGCTGGCTCCAAACGTGGGGCGAATGGCGAGCTGGTGCCCACAGAGATCGATGCTGCCATCGTGTTTGTGATGCAAATCATTGAGCTCGCTGTCATAAAAGCAACAGTCAAGGCGCGAACGCAACAGGATATGGAGATGCCTGCCCCAGACGCGCCAGACTGCATGAGCGCTTACGACACAAACTCTCTTCAAGTGGCAGCCGCCCAGATGATGGCGCGAGTGTTCGGGGCCCTTTCATAAACAGAGCGCTGCTCTGGTAGAGTGGCGGGGGGTGTAACACACGTGATGAAAGATCTGGCCCCACTCTCTTGCCTCTACAGACTCCTGCCAGCCAGCGTGTGTGCAAGCAGCCTGCAACTTCAGGCCATCAGTCAGCAGAAAGCCGAGCTACAGAGTGCCCCCAGCGCGCGCACGCCTGCCTTAAACAGTTTGCTGCTGGCTGCGCACGCATGCGTGTTTGCTGTTGGACTGCGCACGCACGCCTGTTTGCTGTTGGCTGCGCACGCATGCGTGTTTGCTGCTGGACTGCGCACGCACGCCTGTTTGCTGCTGGACTGCGCACGCGTGTTTGCTGCTGGACTGCGCACGCGTGTTTGCTGCTGGACTGCGCACGCACGCGTGTTTGCTGCTGGACTGCGCACGCCTGTTTGTGTTTGCTGGCTGCACCTGTGCACGCACGCCTGTTTGTGGATCAACCATGGATCACCATGGATCACCATATGGATCACCATGGATCACCATATGGATCACCATGGATCACCAGTTTGCTGCCTGCGCACGCACGCCTGGCCCTCCCCAGCGCACGCGCAGCGCGCAGTGTTTGTGTTTGCACGCGTGTGCCTGTTTGTGGCGTGTGTGTATGATTGGATCAATATGGATCACCATGGATCACCATGGATCAAATGGATCACCATGGACGTGTGATGAGCCATGCATACATCTGTCGCCCTTCGTGTGCGACCCATGAATCGACCCACTCGCGACCCACCCGCGAGAATGAATACACCAACACAAGTGTGAATGTCTCGTTATCACCTCCAATCCGCCGCCAGCTCCATTCAGCGAGCTCCTTTACTTGAGCAACATCGATCGGACAAGCCAAGTACAAGCCACAAGCGGTCACAGGCAGGCGATGTGTCCCAACCGCTTGTTGGCCACGTGCCGTCATCATTTGTCCGCCTCCTCCTGCCTTGCCCGCCCCCTGCCTTGCCCGCCCTCACCACAACCTGCTCTGAGAACGGAGATGCCGTCATTGTCATGCCTTCATTGTCACGCACTGCCTCACCGATGATGCCACCATCCACCATCACGGCACACAGGTTCGCATCGTGTTCTTCGCGTGCTCTTCACCATCGCGTTCCTCTCAATCATCGTGTTCGGGGTCAGGCCGTTCAACAGGTTGGTGTGTTGTTTCCTTATCCGCCGTCGCCGTGTGGTTGCCTGTTGCCGTATCCTTATCCTTGTTGCTGCCTGTTGCTGCCTGTTGCGTTGGGCGAGTGCCTGTACCTGTTGTCTGCCTGCCAGACACACACACGCACCCGTGTTTGCCTGCACATGCACCTTGTCTGCCTGCGCCCTGCTGCCTGCCTTTAGAAGGGTTTAGAGGGAGAATCGCTTGCAAAAATCTGCACTTGTTTTCTGACAGGCAGACAACAATCTGCACCTGTTGTCTGCCTGCACATGCACCTTGTCTGCCTGCGCCCTGCTGCTGCTGCTTGCACTCCCTTGCTTGCACCACTACTGCTTGCACCACTGCTGCTGCTACTGCTGCTGCTGCTCCATCTGCTGCTGCTGAGCCCCCTGTGCCCTGTGCCCTCAACCCTAAACCCCTTACCGAGAATCGCTCGCCATTTCTGTGCCCAATCTAGGAAAATGAAAACGAGTGTGAATCTCTCGCCATTTTTTGTTGCGTGCATGCAGGTATGTTTTTTTCTGATGCGATTTGTGATACTGTGATGGGTGACAACGTTTGACTCCTCCACACCCTCATGATGCTCCTCATCAGTCGCTTGTCGTGCTGCCCCGGGGAGCTCTCAGACGGCGATGACATTTCAGCACAATTTCCATCGTTCTTGATGTATGCATTGCAAACAACAATTACTGGGTCGTTAAGATGCTGTTTAGGGGCTCGATTAACGGAGGCGCGTTCTCGTCGCCGAGCCCTGGACCCAGCAATGCGGCGCTGCTGGTGACGAGGATCTCCGTGCCGCTGACGAGCGGGGTAAAATACGACTGGCCTGGCTCCTGCTAGACTGCCCCTCGGTGGAACACTACAAGGAGCGGCTTGCCCGGCGCTGCCATGGCTTGGCGAGTAGCCGCGGCGCTGCCGCGGCCCGTGCTGGGAGACGGCCTTTATCCTCCCCCCATGCAGGACGCCATGCGGCACCGATCTCGACGAGTTCATCGACGAGCGGAGGAGCTGGCGCCCGTCAATGCATGCTGGACATTGGTCAAGATGGCTGCCTGTGGAGGCGGGCTACCATCAAGGCTTCAGCGGTGGCGACCGCCGAGGCAACACAGAGTAAATCCGCTTCACCATCGCAGCGTTCGTCACCGCGCTCATCCTCGGGGTCGCTCGTCTGCCGGTGACTTGCGTTGGAAGGTCCTCAGGCAGCCTCCATGACAACTCTGTCGTCCATGCACCCCTGGAGGGTGGGACCTGGCCATGCATGAGGCATGGGGCGCCGGCTGAGCCCCATGCAAACGAGAGCTGGACAGCCGTGCACTGCCAGGCGGGGACCGTCCAGTCAGCGCCAGTCGGCTCTGCCGGCTTGACTGGCCACAAGGCCACTACTGTGACCCTGAGGAAGCTCCTCTCCTATATGCTCCTTGCCAGACATGTCTCTCAGAGACCGCTGTTTGGGGTAGTCTAGCCGGCGGGAGCGGTAGTCTATTGGCCGGGAGCCGGCGGTTCTCTAGAACACTCAAGTGGGCTGGAGTATCGGCGGGTGATCTCTAGTAGAAGAGTAGCCTGCTTAGCTGGAAACCCCGTGTTACTTGTTACTTGTAAGATGCTGTTAGATTTCCTGCACAGCCCTGAAGGCTCTTACTTCTTGGTGATGCATGGCTATGAGCTCATCAATGAAGATGGCTTTAAGGGTTGCCTCATCAATTTTGTGACGGTTTGGGCAGACGAGGCGATGCTGCAAGACACACAGAGCACCGCTCTTGCATTCCGCATCAACAGCCACGCCCTTTTCAATGGACGCCCGGTCTACATTAATGGTGTCTGGTGCCCCCCCCTACACGCGTAGGGGAAATTATGCGAACTGAAGCCGAAATGATGGCTGCGCCCAAACAGTGTGAGGCAAATAATCGACTATTTGGCGGCCAATATTTTGTCAAGTGCCGATGCCTCCAAACACTGAAAAACGGCTATTTGGCGACCCATATTGTCAAGTGAGGGAAAGACTGTGACTTGGGACTACTGTTTTGAGTGAGGGAAAGACTGCGACTTGGCTGAGAAAGTATGGAACGGTGGGCAATTGGCCCAACAGTGGAAATACTATGAAACAAGGGCAAATCTCTTGTTTTTTTGGCGTCCTTGTTTTGCGAGGGAATGCATGATTTGTCTGCGAGAAAACAGGGGTCGTACCGATAGATGGCCCATAACAAAACGAGGCAAGGATGCGAGGAGTCGCTAGCCCCCGCTCCATGCACAGGCGATGCCAGGGCCTGGCATCAACGGTCGTCATTTCACATGACGCGCGGTTCACGTGGCAGTAGGGCGTGCGTGGTGGTGGTGGTGGTGGTGGCTGCGGGAGTCTCGAGACTGCACCCACCGTTCGTGCCGTTCTCGAAGCCCTACTCCACGTATGCCGTCGCGACTTGACACCAGCAGGTGCTAACGATACCTTGACAACGACGACGATGAGGTGGAATGGTCGCGGTAGATGGGGCGCCGCCTGATGTCGGATGATTGGTCCACACATTCTCACATTCCCACATTCACAGCACCTCCCTACTACCGACGTGGTAGTATAACTTCCACAGTCGAGCAGCGCAGAAGGGGGGGGGGGGGCAGGTTGCCGAGCGTGAGCGCTGCAGCGCATGCATGCATGCGCACCCCCCTCCGGCTTCCCCTTCATGCATGCGCACCCCCCCTCTGGCTTCTCTCACACCCCAGCTGCAGGCAAGTGGAGCATGGATGCCTGGTAGCTGTGAATAGAGCACACTGCCGCGCAATGACCGGGTGAATCCCACGGGGCTTTCCGCCCCGCCGCCCCCGCCGCCACTAGGCCTCCGCGCAACACACGTTGCCGCCCGTCCACTGTGGATTCAGCACCCCCTTTACAACCCCCGCGGACAGCATTCTACACCCCTGAAATATACGGCAGACGCGGCGACGGCTTTTACCCCCCTAAAATACACAGCACATTCGACGGCGTCAGTCTACCCCCCTAGAATGCGTGTACACTGTGTAAAAGAAGTCTGTCCCACCTACGTACCATCCTAAAATGCTGTGTTCTTGTTTAGGGGGCTAATCATGTGCATGTGCGTCTACCCTACCCCCATCCCGCCCCCCCCTATCGCGTTCGTAGTCGCGCTGCTGGTAGAAACCTACATGTGTGTGTGTGTGTGGTGTGTGTGTGTGTGTGTGTGTGTGCTTGTCGTCGTCGTCGTCGAAAGCATAACATGTGTGTGTGTGTGTGGTGCCTGTGTGTGTGTGTGTGTGTGTGCTTGACTCTGTGTGAGGGGGGACTCCAGGGTGTGAATCCACACGTTTTGGAGTGCGGCCCGAGCCGGGCACCGCGGCGAGACAAGCGTGCATCATCTGATCCAAAACGCGTTGGCGAAATCGCGTAGGAGAGGGACACGTCCGCTTGCCACGTCCGTAGTTGTCTCCAGCTGAGCGGAGGCAACTAACAGATGAAACAACTTGAAGGTGACAAAACTCCTACAGGATCACGGGCCAGGGCTACCAGGGGAGGGAGGCGGTATGCTTGACGTGCTCGCCTTGCTGTGCATGCGCGCTACAGGCTCCATGCGCTGCTCCTCGATCTCCTCCACACGCACACACACACACACACACACCACACGCGTTCACACACACACACGCGCACGCACACACACAGTGCCATCAAGTGGGGCGAGGGCGCGCCAACGCTCGGAGCGTGCGACCGGCGATGGCGACCGCAACACACACA
>VFSX01000604.1:55000-84964 GCA_016618255.1 Chlamydomonas sp. UWO 241 | reverse complement strand
TACATGAACAGGTACATGAGGCTGGTGCACCACATTCACCCTTCACAGGGCAAGCTTCGCATGGGCTGCATGGGCTGCTGCATGAGTCTACATGGGCTCCATAGAACATGGGATGCATGCAGCGCTCAGACACGCTCCCCTCAGTTTCGCATGTTGTCCGCATTCATGCAGCGCTCAGATACCTGCATGATGCGGTCAACGCCTGACCTAAGGCATTGACCACACCACAACCTGCCTGCCCTCAACGGTTTGCTGCCACGGAACGCACGCGCAGAGCACGCACAGTGCGCGCACGCCTTCTAACCAGTTACAGTCTGAGAACCCACCTGAAGACTCGGGGGTAGGAAGACAGGAACGCTCGGGGGGTAGGAAGACAGGAACGCTCGGGGGGTAGGAAGACAGGAATGCTCGGGGGGTAGGAAGACAGGTACGCTCGGGGTAGGTACGCTCAAGGGTGGGTCGCGCGCGCAGGGATGGACGCTCTCGGTACTGGAAGGTCCTGTGTGTGCGTGAGTAAGGATTGTCCATGTGAACGTGCGCGCACGCCAGTGCTGCCCTTCAGTGCGCGCAGTTGCACGCGCAGAGAGCCCCTCCCAGTGCTCCCTTCTAGTGCGCGCAGTTCCACGCGCAGAGAGCCCCTCCCAGTGCTGCCCTTTAGTGCGCGCAGTTGCACGCGCAGAGAGAGGCGCGCCGTGCACGCGCAGAGAGCCCTCCCACCCTCCCAGCGCATGCAACAGTGCAGAGTGCATGGAGCCACACGCCCCTCCTTAAGCTCACAAGCTTGAGAGGGAGCTCGAGTCGCGTTGAGCCGCGTTGAGCCGCGATCGTGACGGCGGTGTGCGCTGAAGCTGAACAACGGACTGCGGCTGCCACTTATCCCATGAGGCAGTGTCTCCCCGCTCTCTGCCCCGACGCCTTTGTTACAATCCAATTACATGTATCTCTCTCCCCTCTCCGCTCTCCCCTCTCCCTTTTACGAGACCGCCCACAGCACCAGGATGCCCACTAACGGACACATAGATTGTGGCGTCCACCAGACGAGGCACACCATCGGTGACTGAACACACTAATTGTTCTGATATTGATGTTGGATTTTATATGTGTTGAGGATTGTAAGGAAGCAACTTTGAAACTTGGAACCCGCGTCAATGCAATGGAGGGTACGCAACGGGCGCAAGGGCGGGATGCATCATTGCGCAACCAAGGTGGATGGATAAGGTTGCGAGCAGCCTTCCCATACGCAGGACCTACCTGCGCTGCGCGGAGCGACGCGACCAGAAGCGCGAAGCTTTGGTGATGTAGCGGTGCGGTCCTGCGGTGCGGTGGTGCGGTGGGCAAGATACAAGTGGTGAGTTGTCAGCAGCCCCTCCTCGCCACGCCTCGCCTTGCCTTGCCTCGCCTTGCCACGCCCCTCCCCATGCGGACGCTCAAGAGCATGTTACTGCGTTCTGGTGGAGGTGAATGTGTTGGGGGGGCGAGGTGCTGGCGCAGAGATTGTTGGATAGGTTCTCAGCAGCCTTCCCTCGCCCCTCGCCCCCCGCCCCTCCCTTGCCACGCCCCCTCCCCATGCGGACGTGCAAGAGCATGTTACTGCGTTCTGGTGGAGTGAATGTGTTGGGGGGCGAGGTGCTGCGCAGAATAGGTTGCACCTGCTGACAGCGTTGACAACGTTGACAGCGTTCACAGGTAGGGCGAGGCGAGG
The DNA here is from genome assembly GCA_016618255.1 of Chlamydomonas sp. UWO 241. Classification (NCBI taxonomy): domain Eukaryota; kingdom Viridiplantae; phylum Chlorophyta; class Chlorophyceae; order Chlamydomonadales; family Chlamydomonadaceae; genus Chlamydomonas; species Chlamydomonas priscui. The sequence continues at coordinate 83,262 of VFSX01000604.1, read as the reverse complement.
GCGCAGCGGTGGCAAGGTGCGCCGCTTGAAGGGTGAGGTAGTCGAGAGGTAGTCGACATGAATGCACAGTGTGCAGGTCCGCACCACCAAGTGCGGCATAAGTGCGGCATAAGTGCGGCGAGGCCTGCCGCGTTCCAGGCTCCACTCGACACAGCCTAACACGCTGTGCACGCCAGCCAAGCCTCCACACAATCAGCTGTGCAGCAGCACTCAACCAGCACTTATGCTCCGCATTTTTCAAGTCGTCGTGTTCCAGCCAGCCAGCCCAACCCGCTGTGCACGCCAGCCAAGCCTTAACACGCTGTGACGCGCAGAGTGCACGCGCGCCTGTTTGTGTTTGCTGCTGGCACTGCGCACGCACGCGCAGAGTGCACTGCGCACGCCTGTTTGTGTTTGCTGCAGCACTGCGCACGCCTGTTTGTGTTTGCTGCTGCCTGCACGGCTTGCAGCCCAAGCCTCAACACGCTGTGGAGAGAGCTGTGTAGGTTTTTAGTGTTGGCTTGCAGCCCAACACGCTGTGCCTCAACGCTGCTGTGTGGAGGAGCTGAGAGAGGTGGCTTGCTGGAAAGAGCTGAGTGCTGGCTGAGAGCAGAGTGCTGAGTGCTGAGCGCTGAGGGAGTTGTAGAAGAGACAGAGTGAGAGGGGCGACTCAAAAAACCTTTTTACATCCGCAGTGCATCCGTAGCGGGAATGTGGCCCCCAGCCTCGCATCGGAAGGGGCACTTGTACAGTGGCCACCCATCGTCCCCCTCTTGAGGATCAGCAGCCCAGATGCCCTGCAGGCACGCCCTACACATTCCATGCCCGCACAGCAGCACGCGCGGGCACAGATCGCTCATGGGGTCCCACAAGTCAAATGCCTCATAGCAAACGGGGCAGTACAGCAGCACTACTGATGGTGCTGGTGCTGGTGCTGGTGGTGGTGCTGCTGCTGCTGCTGCTGCAGAGCCCCCACTGCCCCCCGGGCCCCCAGAGCCCGAGGCCCCACCACTGCCTCCAGAGCCCGAGGCCCCACCACTGCCTCCAGAGCCCCCCGAGCCCCCACCACGCGCTGCTGAGAGCAGCAAGCTTGCCCTCTGCCACGGCCACCCGCCCCTCTGCCACTGCCAGCTTGCTCCGAACAACCTCCATCTCAGCATCGCGTGCATAAACAGCAGCGCTCTGACCGATGTGCTGGGCCTTGGCGAAGTCAAGCTGAGTCATCAACGCCTCGATGCGGCGGTCCGACTTGATGTTCGTCTCGAGAAGGAAGAGCATGTGATTCCGCGCCCAGGACACTGCTTCAAGTGCCGCACTCAGCTGAGCCATCTGTGAGGGTGGTGGAGTGGTGAGGATGTGATGAAGAATGTTGTTGCAGACGGGATGTGGTTGTTGCTCGTCGAAACATCGACTTATTCGTGGTTGTTCATCATGCGGCGTCAGCCAGAGGCGCAGGTAGGTGTGATGAGGGGCAGGTAGGTGTGATGAGGGGCAGGTAGGTGTGATGAATCACTATGCATTCTGCATGCGATAGTCCCACCCTCTAAACAAAGACGAGATGCAAATCAGATATCGTGTTTTACAGTGTTTACAGGACGCTCCCTCAGGGCGTGGTATTGAGGAGGGCCGACCAAACAAGCTAGGGACCTCTGTCCATCTAGTTGCTACAGGTCAAGGCCACCATGCAATGGGTCTAGGCCACCATGCGTCCCGCCGATCTCCATGCATGCCATGCATGCATGGGCCGAAGTGACAAATCCCGCAGCGGTCGTGTGCGGCACCTAGCCCGTTGTTGCTGGCCGAGGGCGTGCCAGTCCTGGTACTAGTAGTCCGCTTCACAGCGGAGAGCCGCCGGGTAAGCGGAGGCGACTCCACCCGCGCCCTCTCTTGACCGTCGAGGGCTGACGTTTGCATGGTCGCATGCAGCGCCAGGCCGGTTGTTTGTGGGTAGGCCACCCCCGTGTTTGATTTATATCCCGCTCTCACGAGCGGCGTGAGGTCTTGGCCGCCAGGAGGTCGAGCAGCAATGAAGCCACCGCCAGATGACGTTTCCAGGGGCCGCGACGTGGACGCGCCTCACATAGCCCCCCAGATATCGTGTTCTTGTAGTCAGGGCCGTAGGCGGTGTCGAATAGGAGAGAGAACTTGCACACTCGCGACGTCGCATCAACAACCACAATGTCAGGCTCAGGAAGCGGTCCACCTGCTGCATAACCAAGACGTCTCCTTATCTCGGCCCTGCCCGGCGGAAGGTCCCCCGATCCTGGGAGAACGAGGTGATGAAGAAGGTGTCGTGGATCCGCCATGAGAGTAGTTGGGGCACGCTGTTCTGGAGTTTTATAGCAACACCACCTGAAGGGATAAGGTGTTTGGGGTGGAAACTGAGTGTGGGGAGCCGAGCCGCTAACCACTATTAACCACTATTGGTGTTTGCGGTGGAAACTGAGTGTGGGGAGCCGAGCCGAGCTAACCACTACTAACCACTCTTCACAGAGGACACTCCTTATAACTCACTCACTCACTCACTCCACTACTGCCGATGCCCGAATTCTTTGTGCAGCACAACATGGCTTCTGATGGGGGGGGCCCCAGCGGAAGCGGCGGAAGCCGTGCTGCCCCCGCTTTGCACATCATCAAACGTCCTGAGCTGGCTGGCTCCAAACGTGGGGCGAATGGCGAGCTGGTGCCCACAGAGATCGATGCTGCCATCGTGTTTGTGATGCAAATCATTGAGCTCGCTGTCATAAAAGCAACAGTCAAGGCGCGAACGCAACAGGATATGGAGATGCCTGCCCCAGACGCGCCAGACTGCATGAGCGCTTACGACACAAACTCTCTTCAAGTGGCAGCCGCCCAGATGATGGCGCGAGTGTTCGGGGCCCTTTCATAAACAGAGCGCTGCTCTGGTAGAGTGGCGGGGGGGGTAACACACGTGATGAAAGATCTGGCCCCACTCTCTTGCCTCTACAGACTCCTGCCAGCCAGCGTGTGTGCAAGCAGCCTGCAACTTCAGGCCATCAGTCAGCAGAAAGCCGAGCTACAGAGTGCCCCCAGCGCGCGCACGCCTGCCTTAAACAGTTTGCTGCTGGCTGCGCACGCATGCGTGTTTGCTGTTGGACTGCGCACGCACGCCTGTTTGCTGTTGGCTGCGCACGCATGCGTGTTTGCTGCTGGACTGCGCACGCACGCCTGTTTGCTGCTGGACTGCGCACGCGTGTTTGCTGCTGGACTGCGCACGCGTGTTTGCTGCTGGACTGCGCACGCACGCGTGTTTGCTGCTGGACTGCGCACGCCTGTTTGTGTTTGCTGGCTGCACCTGTGCACGCACGCCTGTTTGTGGATCAACCATGGATCACCATGGATCACCATATGGATCACCATGGATCACCACATGGATCACCATGGATCACCAGTTTGCTGCCTGCGCACGCACGCCTGGCCCTCCCCAGCGCACGCGCAGCGCGCAGTGTTTGTGTTTGCACGCGTGTGCCTGTTTGTGGCGTGTGTGTATGATTGGATCAATATGGATCACCATGGATCACCATGGATCAAATGGATCACCATGGACGTGTGATGAGCCATGCATACATCTGTCGCCCTTCGTGTGCGACCCATGAATCGACCCACTCGCGACCCACCCGCGAGAATGAATACACCAACACAAGTGTGAATGTCTCGTTATCACCTCCAATCCGCCGCCAGCTCCATTCAGCGAGCTCCTTTACTTGAGCAACATCGATCGGACAAGCCAAGTACAAGCCACAAGCGGTCACAGGCAGGCGATGTGTCCCAACCGCTTGTTGGCCACGTGCCGTCGTCATTTGTCCGCCTCCTCCTGCCTTGCCCGCCCCCTGCCTTGCCCGCCCTCACCACAACCTGCTCTGAGAACGGAGATGCCGTCATTGTCATGCCTTCATTGTCACGCACTGCCTCACCGATGATGCCACCATCCACCATCACGGCACACAGGTTCGCATCGTGTTCTTCGCGTGCTCTTCACCATCGCGTTCCTCTCAACCATCGTGTTCGGGGTCAGGCCGTTCAACAGGTTGGTGTGTTGTTTCCTTATCCGCCGTCGCCGTGTGGTTGCCTGTTGCCGTATCCTTATCCTTGTTGCTGCCTGTTGCTGCCTGTTGCGTTGGGCGAGTGCCTGTACCTGTTGTCTGCCTGCCAGACACACACACGCACCCGTGTTTGCCTGCACATGCACCTTGTCTGCCTGCGCCCTGCTGCCTGCCTTTAGAAGGGTTTAGAGGGAGAATCGCTTGCAAAAATCTGCACTTGTTTTCTGACAGGCAGACAACAATCTGCACCTGTTGTCTGCCTGCACATGCACCTTGTCTGCCTGCGCCCTGCTGCTGCTGCTTGCACTCCCTTGCTTGCACCACTACTGCTTGCACCACTGCTGCTGCTACTGCTGCTGCTGCTCCATCTGCTGCTGCTGAGCCCCCTGTGCCCTGTGCCCTCAACCCTAAACCCCTTACCGAGAATCGCTCGCCATTTCTGTGCCCAATCTAGGAAAATGAAAACGAGTGTGAATCTCTCGCCATTTTTTGTTGCGTGCATGCAGGTATGTTTTTTTCTGATGCGATTTGTGATACTGTGATGGGTGACAACGTTTGACTCCTCCACACCCTCATGATGCTCCTCATCAGTCGCTTGTCGTGCTGCCCCGGGGAGCTCTCAGACGGCGATGACATTTCAGCACAATTTCCATCGTTCTTGATGTATGCATTGCAAACAACAATTACTGGGTCGTTAAGATGCTGTTTAGGGGCTCGATTAACGGAGGCGCGTTCTCGTCGCCGAGCCCTGGACCCAGCAATGCGGCGCTGCTGGTGACGAGGATCTCCGTGCCGCTGACGAGCGGGGTAAAATACGACTGGCCCGGCTCCTGCTAGACTGCCCCTCGGTGGAACACTTCAGGAGCGGCTTGCCCGGCGCTGCCATGGCTTGGCGAGTAGCCGCGGCGCTGCCGCGGCCCATGCTGGGAGACGGCCCTTATCCTCCCCCCATGCAGGACGCCATGCGGCACCGATCTCGACGAGTTGATCGACGAGCGGAGGAGCTGGCGCCCGTCAATGCATGCTGGACATTGGTCAAGATGGCTGCCCGTGGAGGCGGGCTACCATCACGGCTTCAGCGGTGGTGACCGCCGAGGCAACACAGAGTATATCCGCTTCACCATTCGCAGCGTTCGTCACCGCGCTCACCCTCGGGGGCGCTCGTCTGCCGGTGACTGGCGTTGGAAGGTCTTCAGGCAGCCTCCATGACAACTCTGTCGTCCATGCCCCCCTGGAGGGTGGGACCTGGCCATGCATGAGGCATGGGGCGCCGGCTGAGCCCCATGCAAACGAGAGCTGGACAGCCATGCACTGCCAGGCGGGGACCGTTCCAGTCAGCGCCAGTCGGCTCTGCCGGCTTGACTGGCCACAAGGCCACTACTGTGACCCTGAGGAAGGTCCTCTCCTATATGCTCCTTGCCAGACATGTCTCTCAGAGACCGCTGTTTGGGGTAGTCTAGCCGGCGGGAGCGGTAGTCTATTGGCCGGGAGCCGGCGGTTCTCTAGAACACTCAAGTGGGCTGGAGTATCGGCGGGTGATCTCTAGTAGAAGAGTAGCCTGCTTAGCTGGAAACCCCGTGTTACTTGTTACTTGTAAGATGCTGTTAGATTTCCTGCACAGCCCTGAAGGCTCTTACTTCTTGGTGATGCATGGCTATGAGCTCATCAATGAAGATGGCTTTAAGGGTTGCCTCATCAATTTTGTGACGGTTTGGGCAGACGAGGCGATGCTGCAAGACACACAGAGCACCGCTCTTGCATTCCGCATCAACAGCCACGCCCTTTTCAATGGACGCCCGGTCTACATTAATGGTGTCTGGTGCCCCCCCCTACACGCGTAGGGGAAATTATGCGAACTGAAGCCGAAATGATGGCTGCGCCCAAACAGTGTGAGGCAAATAATCGACTATTTGGCGGCCAATATTTTGTCAAGTGCCGATGCCTCCAAACACTGAAAAACGGCTATTTGGCGACCCATATTGTCAAGTGAGGGAAAGACTGTGACTTGGGACTACTGTTTTGAGTGAGGGAAAGACTGCGACTTGGCTGAGAAAGTATGGAACGGTGGGCAATTGGCCCAACAGTGGAAATACTATGAAACAAGGGCAAATCTCTTGTTTTTTTGGCGTCCTTGTTTTGCGAGGGAATGCATGATTTGTCTGCGAGAAAACAGGGGTCGTACCGATAGATGGCCCATAACAAAACGAGGCAAGGATGCGAGGAGTCGCTAGCCCCCGCTCCATGCACAGGCGATGCCAGGGCCTGGCATCAACGGTCGTCATTTCACATGACGCGCGGTTCACGTGGCAGTAGGGCGTGCGTGGTGGTGGTGGTGGTGGTGGCTGCGGGAGTCTCGAGACTGCACCCACCGTTCGTGCCGTTCTCGAAGCCCTACTCCACGTATGCCGTCGCGACTTGACACCAGCAGGTGCTAACGATACCTTGACAACGACGACGATGAGGTGGAATGGTCGCGGTAGATGGGGCGCCGCCTGATGTCGGATGATTGGTCCACACATTCTCACATTCCCACATTCACAGCACCTCCCTACTACCGACGTGGTAGTATAACTTCCACAGTCGAGCAGCGCAGAAGGGGGGGGGGGGGGCAGGTTGCCGAGCGTGAGCGCTGCAGCGCATGCATGCATGCGCACCCCCCTCCGGCTTCCCCTTCATGCATGCGCACCCCCCCTCTGGCTTCTCTCACACCCCAGCTGCAGGCACGTGGAGCATGGATGCCTGGTAGCTGTGAATAGAGCACACTGCCGCGCAATGACCGGGTGAATCCCACGGGGCGTTCCGCCCCCGCCGCCCCCGCCGCCACTAGGCCTCCGCGCAACACACGTTGCCGCCCGTCCACTGTGGATTCAGCACCCCCTTTACAACCCCCGCGGACAGCATTCTACACCCCTGAAATATACGGCAGACGCGGCGACGGCTTTTACCCCCCTAAAATACACAGCACATTCGACGGCGTCAGTCTACCCCCCTAGAATGCGTGTACACTGTGTAAAAGAAGTCTGTCCCACCTACGTACCATCCTAAAATGCTGTGTTCTTGTTTAGGGGGCTAATCATGTGCATGTGCGTCTACCCTACCCCCATCCCCCCCCCCCCCCCCGCCTGCTGGTAGAAACCTACATGTGTGTGTGTGTGTGGTGTGTGTGTGTGTGTGTGTGTGTGTGCTTGTCGTCGTCGTCGTCGAAAGCATAACATGTGTGTGTGTGTGTGGTGCCTGTGTGTGTGTGTGTGTGTGCTTGACTCTGTGTGAGGGGGGACTCCAGGGTGTGAATCCACACGTTTTGGAGTGCGGCCCGAGCCGGGCACCGCGGCGAGACAAGCGTGCATCATCTGATCCAAAACGCGTTGGCGAAATCGCGTAGGAGAGGGACACGTCCGCTTGCCACGTCCGTAGTTGTCTCCAGCTGAGCGGAGGCAACTAACAGATGAAACAACTTGAAGGTGACAAAACTCCTACAGGATCACGGGCCAGGGCTACCAGGGGAGGGAGGCGGTATGCTTGACGTGCTCGCCTTGCTGTGCATGCGCGCTACAGGCTCCATGCGCTGCTCCTCGATCTCCTCCACACGCACACACACACACACACACCACACGCGTTCACACACACACACGCGCACGCACACACACAGTGCCATCAAGTGGGGCGAGGGCGCGCCAACGCTCGGAGCGTGCGACCGGCGATGGCGACCGCAACACACACACACACACAAACACACACACGCCCCCTCCCCCCCACCCCACCCCACCCACCCAGCCACCCACAGGCATGCACGTTCCGCACACACACAGCCTGCCATCCTGTGGGGCGAGGGCGCGCCGACGAGCTGCGTGCGACCGGCAACGACAAGCGCCCCCCCCCCCTCCCCACCCACACAAACACACGCCCGCGCGCGCGCGCATGCACACAGCCTGTTTTTACAGTTTTTACAAGTACGCACCCGGAGGCCCCGGGGCGTGAGTTAAGGCCTAGACTACACGTATAGGGGAGCTCAACTAGTAGAGCCCTCAAGGCCACGCAGCGCGCCAGCCTACCAGGTGCACACAGCCTGCCATCATGTGGGGCGAGGGGGCGCCGACGCTCGGAGCTGCGTGCCGGCCGGCGATGGCGACCGCAACAACCCCCCCCCCCGACACACACACACACGCGCGCGCGCGTGCACACACACAACCTGCCATGGCGTGTGCCCGTTCAAGCTCGGAGTAAGGGAATGGTCACGGCCGTCGCGCGTGAGACGCAGGGGCGAATCGACTGCCGACCGACGGCAGACCCCGCCCCCACCACACACACACACGCACACACACACACGCAGAGGCACGCATTCCGGGGGGGGGACCGCACGGCCGCCCCCTGCTCCTTTGCCAAACCATCCCCTTGTAGTGTGTGTGCTGTGGAGATCGCGGCCGTCGCGCGTGCAAGGCAGGGGAGAATGGACTGCCAACCGCGGCAGATCCCGCCTCCACCACACACACACACACACACACACACGCGCAGTAGCACGCATTCCGGGGGGTCCGCACAGCCGCCCCCTGCTCCTTTTCCAACCCATCACACACACACACACGCACACACGCACACACACACACACACAAACCACACACACGTGCGCGCGCACGCACGCAGCCTGCCATCATGTGGGGCGAGGGCTCGCCGGCGCTCGGAGGTGCGTGCGACCGACGACGACGACCTTAACACACACACACGCACGCATGCACACACACACACACACCACACACACGCCCCCCCCCCTCACACACACGCGCCCCTCACACTCACACACTGCACACACACACACAGCCTCCCCCAACACACGCGCCCCCCACACACACGCGGCACACACGCGGCAGACGGCGGCCGAGCAGCGGTGTGCGCTGCGATCGATTGCGGCCGCGTAGCACGCGTGTCAGCGGCAGACGGCGGCCGGGCAGCAGTGTGAGTTGCGATCAATTGCGGCCGCGAAGCAGCGCTTGTGGTGGGCGGGCCAAGCGCGGCGGCTAGCGCGTGCGGCGCGCTGATTGTGATGGGCGGCCAAGCGCGACGGCTGGCGCACGCGGCGCGGCGATTGAGGTGGGCGGCCAAGCGCAACGGCTCGCGCGCGCGGCGTGACGCTTGTGGTTGGCGGGCCGAGCGCGACGGCTCGCGCGCGCGGCGTGGCGATTGAGGAGGACGGCCGAGCGCGACGGCTCGCGCGCGCGGCGCGGCGATTGAGGACGGCGGCCGAGCTCGACGGCTCGCGCGCGGCGTGGCGATTGAGGAGGGCGGCCGAGCGCGACGGCTCGCACGCGGCGCGGCGATTGAGGAGGGCGGCCGAGCGCGACGGCTCGCGCGCGCGGCGTGGCGATTGAGGAGGGCGGCCAAGCGCGACGGCTCGCGCGCGCGGCGCGGCGATTGAGGTGGGCGGTCGAGCGTGACGGTTTGCGCGCGCGACGCGTCGATTGAGGTGGGCGGTCGAGCGTGACGGTTCGCGCGCGCGACGCGTCGACTGAGGTGGGCGGTCGAGCGCGACGGTTCGCGCGCGCGGCGCGTCGATTGGGGTGGGCGGCCGAGCGCGACGGCTCGCGCGCGCGGCGCGACGCTTGTGATGGGCGGCCGAGCGCGGCGGCTCGCGCGCGCGACGTGTCGATTGAGGAGGGCGGCCGAGCGCGACGGCTCGCGCGCGCGGCGCGGCGATTGTGGTGGGCGGCCGAGCGCGACGGCTCGCGCGCGCGGCGCGGCGATTGAGGTGGGCGGCCGAGAGCGACGGCTCGCGCGCGCGGCGCGGCGCTTGTGGTGGGCGGGCTGAGCACGACGGCTCGCGTGCGCGGCGCGGCGCTTGTGGTGGGCGGGCTGAGCGCGGAGCGCGCGCGGCGTGACGCTTGTGGTTGGCGGGCCGAGCGCGACGGCTCGCGCGCGCGGCGTGGCGATTGAGGAGGGCGGCCGAGCGCGACGGCTCGCGCGCGCGGCGCGGCGATTGAGGACGGCGGCCGAGCTCGACGGCTCGCGCGCGGCGTGGCGATTGAGGAGGGCGGCCGAGCGCGACGGCTCGCACGCGGCGCGGCGATTGAGGAGGGCGGCCGAGCGCGACGGCTCGCGCGCGCGGCGTGGCGATTGAGGAGGGCGGCCAAGCGCGACGGCTCGCGCGCGCGGCGCGGCGATTGAGGTGGGCGGTCGAGCGTGACGGTTCGCGCGCGCGACGCGTCGATTGAGGTTGGCGGTCGAGCGCGACGGTTCGCGCGCGCGGCGCGTCGATTGGGGTGGGCGGCCGAGCGCGACGGCTCGCGCGCGCGGCGCGACGCTTGTGATGGGCGGCCGAGCGCGGCGGCTCGCGCGCGCGACGTGTCGATTGAGGAGGGCGGCCGAGCGCGACGGCTCGCGCGCGCGGCGCGGCGATTGTGGTGGGCGGCCGAGCGCGACGGCTCGCGCGCGCGGCGTGGCGATTGAGGTGGGCGGCCGAGAGCGACGGCTCGCGCGCGCGGCGCGGCGCTTGTGGTGGGCGGGCTGAGCACGACGGCTCGCGTGCGCGGCGCGGCGCTTGTGGTGGGCGGGCTGAGCGCGGAGCGCGCGCGGCGTGACGCTTGTGGTTGGCGGGCCGAGCGCGACGGCTCGCGCGCGCGGCGTGGCGATTGAGGAGGGCGGCCGAGCGCGACGGCTCGCGCGCGCGGCGCGGCGATTGAGGAGGGCGGCCGAGCTCGACGGCTCGCGCGCGGCGTGGCGATTGAGGAGGGCGGCCGAGCGCGACGGCTCGCACGCGGCGCGGCGATTGAGGAGGGCGGCCGAGCGCGACGGCTCGCGCGCGCGGCGCGGCGATTGAGGAGGGCGGCCGAGCGCGACGGCTCGCGCGCGCGGCGCGGCGATTGAGGACGGCGGTCGAGCGTGACGGTTCGCGCGCGCGGCGCGTCGATTGAGGTGGGCGGTCGAGCGCGACGGCTCGCGCGCGCGGCGCGGCGATTGAGGACGGTGGCCGAGCTCGACGGCTCGCGCGCGGCGTGGCGATTGAGGAGGGCGGCCGAGCGCGACGGCTCGCACGCGGCGCGGCGATTGAGGAGGGCGGCCGAGCGCGACGGCTCGCGCGCGCAGCGCGGCGATTGAGGAGGGCGGCCGAGCGCGACGGCTCGCGCGCGCTGCGCGGCGATTGAGGTGGGCGGTCGAGCGTGACGGTTCGCGCGCGCGACGCGTCGATTGAGGTGGGCGGTCGAGCGTGACGGTTCGCGCGCGCGACGCGTCGACTGAGGTGGGCGGTCGAGCGCGACGGTTCGCGCGCGCGGCGCGTCGATTGGGGTGGGCGGCCGAGCGCGACGGCTCGCGCGCGCGGCGCGGCGATTGAGGTGGGCGGCCGAGCGCGACGGCTCGCGCGCGCGGCGCGGCGATTGAGGTGGGCGGCCGAGCGCGACGGCTCGCGCGCGCGGCGCGGCGCTTGTGGTGGGCGGGCTGAGCACGACGGCTCGCGTGCGCGGCGCGGCGCTTGTGGTGGGCGGGCTGAGCGCGACGGCTCGCGTGCGCGGCGTGACGCTTGTGGTTGGCGGGCCGAGCGCGACGGCTCGCGCGCGCGGCGTGGCGATTGAGGAGGGCGGCCGACCGCGACGGCTCGCGCGCGCGGCGCGGCGATTGAGGAGGGCGGCCGAGCTCGACGGCTCGCGCGCGGCGTGGCGATTGAGGAGGGCGGCCGAGCGCGACGGCTAGCACGCGGCGCGGCGATTGAGGAGGGCGGCCGAGCGCGACGGCTCGCGCGCGCGGCGCGGCGATTGAGGTGGGCGGTCGAGCGTGACGGTTCGCGCGCGCGACGCGTCGATTGAGGTGGGCGGTCGAGCGTGACGGTTCGCGCGCGCGACGCGTCGACTGAGGTGGGCGGTCGAGCGCGACGGTTCGCGCGCGCGGCGCGTCGATTGGGGTGGGCAGCCGAGCGCGACGGCTCGCGCGCGCGGCGCAACGCTTGTGATGGGCGGCCGAGCGCGGCGGCTCGCGCGCGCGGCGCGTCGATTGAGGAGGGCGGCCGAGCGCGACGGCTCGCGCGCGCGGCGCGGCGGTTGTGGTTGGTGGCCGAGCGCGACGGCTCGCGCGCGCGGCGCAACGCTTGAGATGGGCGGCCGAGCGCGACAGCTGATGGGCGGCCAAGCGCGACGGCTCGCGCGCGCGGTGCGGCGATTGAGGTGGGCGGCCCAGCGCGACGGCTCGCGCGCGCGGCTCGGCGCTTTTGATGGGAGGGCCGAGCGCGACGGCCCGCGTGCACGGCGCAACGCTTGTGGTTGGCGGCCGAGCGCGACGGCTCGCGCGCACTGCGCACCAATTGTGATGGGCGGCCGAGCGCGACGGCTCGCGCGCGCGGCGCGGCGATTGAGGTGGGCGGCCGAGCGCGACGGCTCGCGCGCGCGGCGCAACGCTTGTGGTGGGCGGCTGAGTGCGAGGGGACGGCGGCCGGGCAGCGGTGTGAGTTGCCATCGATTGCGGCCGCGAAGCTCGCGTGTGTGCAGCAGATGGCGGCCTGCCAGCGGTGTGAGCTGCGATCGAATGCGGCCGCGAAGCTCGAATGTGCGGGCAGCTAGCGGCCGGGCAGCGGTGTGCGCTGTGATCATTTGCGGATGTGAAGTTTGCGTGTGTGCGGCGGCCGGGCGGCCGGGCAGACACGTGGGGGCAATGCTGCTACTAGGAAACTGTTTGAAATTGTTTGTGGTCATTGGAAGCTTTGTAGTTTTAAAATGAGTGCCCAAGAAGGGCGCGAGCACTGCAGTCTGCTGCGTTGTCCACTCAGTTACGACCCTCCAGCATGTAGTCGCTCACCACATAAGATAGATGGGGTGCTGGTGCTGCAACATTTTGTGTTATGCTTGATGTGCTTATCAAGGCTACTTGCGGCACAGTTTTGGACTGCACAGCGACGCGGCGGTGGTGCAGGCGCGCAGCTGCACGAGATGCTCGTCTGCCTAGATCATGAGATGGGCGGCAGTTCTCGAGCAAACGGGCAGCAGATGGGGGGCAGCTCAGCTGAGGAGATAAACGGGTAACGATGATACATCTTACAAGCAAGGACACCCGGACAACTGACGACCAAGTGATGTGGGGGCTGCCACACGCTTGATCAAGCACTGCTCCTCGCTCTGCGATCTTCCCGGAGCGCATTCTTTAGGTGCCTGCGATGGCTGGGGGACATGCGCGAGTATGCGCCTGAATCTCAGGCGCCTACTACTATGTACGTGTGTGTGTGTGTGTGTGGATGGCGGGGGTGGGGGTGGGGGGGTGGGGGGGGGGGCTCAGTCGAGGGTCAAGATGTGGGGGCGCGGTCACCGCACTGCGCTGGGTGCAGGGGCAGGACACACGTGTGTCGGTGCGGGAGAGGGAAGGGGGTCAGACTGCGGCGGGCGGTGGCAGCGGGCGCGGTCCTCGCCCGCACGGCTGCCCCGCTGAGCTGGCTGCAGGTGTGTGGGGGCGGGGCAGGGTTTGCGTGTGTGCGGGGGCTGTTGGTGGGAGGGTGTGTGTGTGGGGGGGGGTAAGGGGTTCTCCCCCGCGCGGGGGAGAACCGCGTCCGCCTTCACCGCACGCCGCAGTCTGACCACCTCCCCTACCCGCACACACACACACACGCTGCCACCCACCTCGCCCCCACCCACCACACACACACACACACACACACACACACACACACCTGTTGCAGCTAGCGCAGTGGGGTGGCCTCGCAGCCACCCATGGCTGCAACAGGTGCGTGTGGGGGCAGGGCAGGGTGTGCGTGTGTGCGGGGGCTGTTGTGTGTTTGTAGGGGGGGGAGGGAGGGGCAGGCACGGTTCCCCCAGCGCGGCCACCTCGCTGTGCTGTCTGCAGCAGGAATGTGTGGTGGTGGTGGTGGGCAGGGCGTGTGCGTGCGGTGGAGGGGAGGGTCAGACTGCGGCGTGCGGTGAGGGCGGGCGCGGTCCTGCCCCGCGCTGCGATCTTCATGGCAGATGAAAATGATTGAGTAGCACGCGCGCCTCGCATGCTTGAAGAAGTTGTTTGTGTGTGTGTGTGCGTGTGTGTGTGTGTGTGCGCATGCACGCGCGTGTGTATACTAATAGCTCAGCAGTTGAGGGTCGAGATGTGGCCCACTTGATGTGGCGAGGCTGCCAAGCGTGCAAACCTTGCGCTGTGATCTTCCGGGCATGAGTGATATACGTGCCTGGGGTGGAAGAGGAGCAGGGGGGAGCATTTGGCGTGAGGTTCTCCTTTGTGCGGCAGGCCAAGAGTGGGGGGAAGTCCTGCAGGTGTTTGGCGGCGGCGCTGCCTGGGGTGCATGTCTGAATTGAGCATGTTTAAGGCACAAAGAAGTGCTGTGTATGGGCTGTGAACACAGAGAACAGCACTCCAGTTGCACTCCAGTTGCCCTGCTCTGAATTATTATTTCGAATGCAGGTTGTGTGGGGGTGGGAACAGCTCGCAAGGGCCGGTTTTGAGCAGAAACCTGTGCGTCTCTGTCGTCGAGATGCTACGTGATGCAATGATGTGCCAGGGGGCCCGCGGCGGCCCTGGTAGGCCAGCATTGACCGCAGGTGACGCTGGACGCGGCGTGGCAGCGGCATCCCCCAGGTGAGCTGGCCCCACGCATGCGCTGTTGACCATTCATCCTCAGGTTCGTGAGGGGCAGGGGCAAGGGCAGGGCCGAGAGCTTGGGGCGCGGCGCATGGTTGCATGTGGTTGCTTGGGGGGCGGTCGCATGCAACGCCAGCACGGCCCACCACATCAACTCGCGTTATGGGGATCACAGCTCATTCGACGTTGCACGCGTGTGGCTGCCGCTGCCCAGGCTCGCAGGTCAACCAACCAGGTCAAGGCATGGTCAAGGCCCCAGCTGCGCTTCAAATTGAGGCAACTGCACCACTGGCATGCTGGTGGTGGATGCTGGAACGTGCAGTGGCATGCACGCGTTGGGCGGCGCACGGTGAGCGGCGCATGGCGAGCGTTGGGTGCATGCAGCTGCATGGCCGTCCGCCTCACAGCCCAACACAGCCCAAACTCCGCATGCTTCCTGCAGATTGGACCATCTGTGGTCAGCGCAAGATGTTTGCGGACAAGCTGCCCACCATGCTTGTACAGAGAATCTATATCGCGCGGCTATCTGGCGGCGATCAATCACTCCAGCGTGTTGCGGGTGTGCATGATGCGGTAAGCCCCCCCTCCCCCCTGCGCGCGCACTCCCACCCCAACCTGTGTGCCAGTGCCCCCCCCCCCCTTGCCCCCTTGCGTGCGTGTGTGTGCGCGTGCCCGCCCCCAGGGGTAATCTGCGCGAGCGTGCACGTGCCCCCCCCCCCCCATCTGCGTGTGCGCACGCTTGTGCGCACCGACCCACCCCCATGTGCGTGTGCGCGTGCCCATTCACACCACACACCACACCACACCCATAGGAGATGACCACAGTCATTAACAAGAATGCTTTCGACGTGCCCGGCAACGAGGACGGCGCGGGCGGCGTCACGACCAAGAGCTGCTTGAATAAGGCAGAGAAACTGTCGGCTGGATCAGCAGTAGCAGCGACTTCGCGGGGTTTAGGCCACCATCACCTGCCACCCTCGCCTGCCATCCCCTACCACCCCCTTGTCTGCCACCCCCTGGCCTGCCCCCTCGCCTGCATATTCGCCTGCCACCCTCGCCCTGTCCGTCTTCTCCCTCCCACACACACCCACACAGACACACATACGCGCAGCAACCTCGTGGTCCTCGTTTTGCCCGGCTGCTCCATGCCCAACCTGCCGGAGTACGGATCCGGACATCGTACACGCGCTTGAGGACGTCACCTCGATTGAGTCGGGCCGTGTGCTGAAGTGGGCCGACCAGGACGTGGCACGCACGTGGGGTGCGATGATGGGCACTGATTTGAAGTGGCGGGCTCATCTTCAAGAATGCGCGCAACGTGGCAGCGGCGGACGTGCTCAAGTACAAGAAACCGGATCTAGAGTGATCTCTGCACACGCAGTTACATAGCTCTAGATCTGC
Organism: Chlamydomonas sp. UWO 241; assembly: GCA_016618255.1. Lineage (NCBI taxonomy): Eukaryota > Viridiplantae > Chlorophyta > Chlorophyceae > Chlamydomonadales > Chlamydomonadaceae > Chlamydomonas > Chlamydomonas priscui. The sequence goes on along the minus strand of VFSX01000604.1, from coordinate 67,270 downwards.
TGTGCACTTGAGCGGGGCAGCGCGTTTTAAGGTTGAGATCTGGCTGAGTGAGAGGGGGAGGGGCACCGTTACAGAAACAGATTGAGAGCGTAGGGCTGAACATGAGAGAGGGGCACAAAATCGATTGTAAACAAAGCGCCGGCGCCCAACCCAGCTACCCAGCAGCTACCTCTATTCAGCAGGTTCCCAACAGCTACCAAGAAGCAAGTTCCTACACCCCCTAGCAGCGACAGCCAGGTACAATGGTAATTTGCAGCACGACGATTTACGGGGGTAAAAGTCGCCAACACATTAGCATGTTAACAAAGCCCACGGTTTTAGGGGGCTAGGCTTCCGCATTAGCATGGTAAACTGCAGACGGAATTAGCAGGGGTAGAACCGCGTTAAATGTATGTATTACCTTCGTTTTGGCCATTTTAGGGGGGGGTTAACAGGGGGGTAAAGCCCTTGGGGTTGTATTTCCTCACTGAGGGAATCCACGTTTTACCCCCCTGTTTAAGGGGGGTGTAAAGGGTGTGCTGAATCCACAGTGCTCACAACTTCCCACCCCACCTCCTCCTCTTCTCATGTACCAATCCAGATGGCTCCCGCACCTCGAGGGTGCGTACCGTAGACTGTAACCAGATGGCTGGGAAATGCATGCCAGGGGGGACGGAGCGCGGCGGCGGTTTGCGCTACGATCGAGTGCGGCCGCGATGATCTCTTACTTGTGGGAGATGGCGGCAGTGTGTGATCGCTTGTCGACACCCGACCTTCTGCGCAACCGCACAGACACACACACCTCCTGTCCCGTGTACGTTCCGGTCTACACATGCTCCTGTCCATTGCCTACATCTTGGGGTCTACAGCTTAAGACCGTGGCGACCTGGCTTGGCATCGGCGCCATTGTGAGACGCGCCGCACAGAGTGTACTCCGCGTGCTAGTTGCTATAGAGAGTTGCGGGCAGAGCACAAGAGAGCGCGTGCGCGCACACCGGGAAGGACGAGGGGGTGCGTTGCAACCATCAGATGTGCCTCAGTCGTCATCAAAGTCGATCTCAAAGTTCTCCTCCGGGACCGCCGCCTTTGCTGGTGTGGGCGCGGGTGCAGACGCTGCCGCCGCGGCCGCCGCAGCTGCAGCGGAGGCAGCCGCCGCCTTCTCCGCCGCTGCCAACGCTGCCACCGCAGCAGCAGCCTCCGCTGCCGCCGTTGCCGCAGCCTTGCGCACAAACGCGGCAGCCTCGAGGTCGCCCGCCTTTGTGGGTGTGCGGGGGTGGGGGGGTTGAGGGGGGGTTGGGGGTGTTTTGGGGTTTGGGGGGGGGGGGGGGGGGGCAGTTGGCGGCGGAGAAGGGAGGGCAATATTGACTGTAAAATCCATAACAGTAACAGTAACATCAGCTTTCCAGCGAAGACTACCTTCTAGTCCTAGTACCACCGCCTAGACCCAAGTCCAGTTCTGGCCCTAACAATTACTTGTGAGGGGCGGTAGCCACCAGCCGGCTGCCTGCCAACGTGTAGTCCTAGAGCAAAAAGGAGAGCTATTATGCGGCGCCTCCAAAATAGATCCTTCACTGCTTCCAGGGGATAGGGGGTCAAGTGGCGCTTGCCAATCTACCTGACCGCCGAGGTGGAGGGGCCGGCGCCCGAGGGGCAGCCGGACCATACACAACGGCTCTCCACCCGACCCTATCCTGAGCACGCACAAACGCCGTGTCCGAAAAAGTCTTCCAATCAGAACGAGTGCCACCACTTTCGCCTAGCTGCTGAGTCAGTAGCTTGAGAAAATAGTGTCGAGAGGAGGCTGGAGGCCGGCCTTGCTGCCGAGCCACATCCATTGTGCAGTCAAAAGTCGTACGAGGAAGACGAGAAGCCGGCATGCGCATCACATGGCCTAGCCACTGTATTGATCGCTTTGCCACAAGGCTCACAATTGGTTCAGTGTCGCACGCCTGCCGAATATAAGTTAATCTGTGCCGTGTAAAATCCATAATATCATCATATTGACAAGTGCATATTTTGTGACAAGTAGCAGAGACATCACGCTGACAACCCTAAACCCTAAACCCTAAACCCTAAACCCTAAACCCTAAACCCTAAACCCTAAACCCTAAACCCTAAACCCTAAACCCTAAACCCTAAACCCTAAACCCTAAACCCTAAACCCTAAACCCTAAACCCTAAACCCTAAACCCTAAACCCTAAACCCTAAACCCTAAACCCTAAACCCTAAACCCTAAACCCTAAACCCTAAACCCCCTAAACCCTAAACCCCCTAAACCCTAAACCCTAAACCCTAAACCCTAAACCCTAAACCCTAAACCCTAAACCCTAAACCCTAAACCCTAAACCCTAAACCCTAAACCCTAAACCCTAAACCCTAAACCCTAAACCCTAAACCCTAAACCCTAAACCCTAAACCCTAAACCCTAAACCCTAAACCCTAAACCCTAAACCCTAAACCCTAAACCCTAAACCCTAAACCCTAAACCCTAAACCCTAAACCCTAAACCCTAAACCCTAAACCCTAAACCCTAAACCCTAAACCCTAAACCCTAAACCCTAAACCCTAAACCCTAAACCCTAAACCCTAAACCCTAAAACCCTAAACCCTAAACCCTAAACCCTAAACCCTAAACCCTAAACCCTAAACCTTAACCCTAAACCCTAAACCCTAAGCTCACTCGGGCTCCATGGCGTCCACCACGAGCGCTGCCACCACCGCCCACACACCAGCACGCACCCCAGCGGGAGGCTGCAGCAGCCACACCTGGCAGCACGTGATGACCGGCGTAGGAGCAGGGAGGGCAGCAGCAGCCGCCACCACCACCGCCTCCGCCACCGGGCACCCCCAGAAGCTGTGCGCACGCCACGCCGTCGCCGGCGGCCCGTCCTCATCACGGCACCGCCACCCGCAGGGGCACTCGGGCACGCCTAGTGCAGCCTGCTTGTGAAAACCACTCACCCACAGCCGCCAGATGGGCTCCTTGCGAGCGTTGAGGAGCGGCATCCGCCACAGTGTCGGCACCGCCGCCTCCAGGCCGCGCAGCCCCGCGAAGACCTGCGCGTCGGTCGCGCGGGGGCCCCCGTGCGGCCCGTGGTCCAGCGCCAGAGCCGCCTCCACCGTGGCTGCCCGCCGCACTCGCCGCTCGTCCACAACCGCCCGCAGTTGAAGCGCCACCGCCAGCTTGCACGTCAGTTTCCCCACCACACCCGGGCCGTGCGCAAACCCAACCCATCGGGGCTCGCCCGCGGCGCCGCCCCCCCCAGGTAGGGGAGCAGGTTGGGCAGCTGTGGATCGGAGGCCAGGCCGCCCACGCTGCCAGCCAGCCGGCGTCATGACACTTGGCAGCTTCCACCCAACCAGCTGCAGGATCTCCACCACAGCAGCGCGCTCGCCCGCCTGGGGGAGGGGCTGGAAGTGACGGAGCGGCCAGAGCACAGTGAGGGCAGCTCCACCAGCCGCCGCCTCGACCCAGGCTGGGGGCAGCGCCGCAAGCACGACCGCCACTGCCGTGAACAGGGGGTCGAGCGTGCGCCGCACGCACAGCAGGTCTGGCACACACCCCAGCACTGGCGGCGGCACCTCTGGGAAAAGGGCGCGGCACAGGACTGCCCTCCAGACATTGCCCTCGTCATAAGCGCCGCACGCCAGCGCCGCGCGTATCTGCCCCAGCACGAGCTGCGCGCGCGCCGGATCCGCAGCAGCGTACACCCTCAGGCAGGCGTGGTCAACCGTGCGTGTGCTGCGCACCATGTCGACAGCAGCGAGCCACGCCCACAGCACGCACACCGTCCGTGCCGGGGAGGGCGTGCCAGGCCGTCCACCAGCCAGCGTGCCGCATCGGTCGGGCTGAAGAGCGCATGCCCTGCCGCATCCCAAGTGGGCTCCCGCACTGTACCGACCGCTGCGCAGCCGGCAGCTCCAGCTGGAGGAGGGGGTTAGCCCAGAGCGGCGCCTCCGCCCCCCACAGCTCAGCTGTTTGCACGCGCCCCGTGATGCGCGCCACCGGCCCCAGGGCCTGCACCCCATCGAGCATGCGCCTCATCGGCCCAGCCAAGAGCGCCGCCCTCACAGCCGGGTCCACGCACTCACCAATAAGGCCGTCCGGGAGGGCGCCGGCCCTGGGCGCGAGGCCAGCCATAAGCACAAAGAGGCTCGGGTGGGCCTCCGGGCACAGGCGGTGCACCGCCTCCACCATGAGCGGCTGCCATGCCGGCTGGGCCGGGGGCGCGGGCTGCTGTTCCGGCTGTGTCCCGCCGCCGCCACCGCCGCCACTGCCGCCAGCCCCGCCGCCACCGCCGGCCCGTGGGGCCGGCAGCAGGAGATGGGGGGCGCCTGCCGCCCACGCCCCAAACAGGCACGCGAGGTGGACGGCCCACTGCCCGTGCACGATCTCCCGCCACGCCGGCGCCCCAAAACCACCATGCGCCGGTCGCCCCAGGAGCATCGCAGCAGGCGCACCAGGCACCGAAGAGGCCCACCGCGGCAGCTCTGCCGGCGGGTCCGGCCCCACGCTCCTGTCCACCAGAGTAGCCGTCCACCGGGAGAGCACCCTCTCGGCCTCCGGAGTCATGCCACAGTGCACCGCCCGGAACAGGATGCGGGAGACCCCGTACGTCGCCGCCGCGTGCCCCCTGCCAAACGCCGACATGGGGAAGCGCGCGAGCTTGGTATACGCGGCCGCAAGCCTCTCACGGCACACCCCGGTGACGCCCTCCGGGGGCGGCAAGCCGGCAGAGACGGGCACCCCCAGCGACACGCCCGCGTCCAGCACGCGCAGCCCAGCAACCTCGGCACCCGCCAGCAGGCCCTCCCCCGCCGACCCCAGGGGCAGGATGCCGCACTTGCCGAGGTTGAGGACAAGGCCCGTCGCTCGGCCAAACACCGCCATCGTCTCCACCAGTGCAGCGACGTCAGCCGGCGCACACGACCGGAGGAGGGGCATGCAGTCGTCAGCGTACTGGGGGCAGGTCACTCGGCAGCCAGGCACGACCTCGACCCCCACTTCCGGGCAGGTGCGCAGGAAGCATGCGAGCGCATGCCCCAGGAACAGGAAGAGGGCTGGCGCGGCGGGGCAGCCCTGGCGCACGCCCGCCGCATACTTGCGCGGCGCAAAGATAAGCCCGTTGACCTCGGCCGACGCATACGTGTGCGTGAGGATGGCGCGGGTCCACGCCAGCACGCCGTCGCCGACGCCCACCGCCTCCATGACCGCAATGAGGAAGCCACGGTCGATGGTGTCGTATGCCTTGTGGAAGTCCAGGAGCGCCAGCGCTGCACCCGTCGGCCCCACGCCATCCGCCGCGTTGGCAGCCAGCAGGCCAGGCAGCATCTGCGTGAGGCAGATATTGTCCGAGATGCGGCGGCCAGCGAGGAAAGCGGTCTGTTCCGGCCCCACCACCGCAGAGAGCAGGGGCGTCCACCGCGTCGCCAGCACCTTGGCGAGGATGCGGTAGTCGGAGCCCAGCATGGTGAGTCGGCGGTAGTTTGCCGCATCCTCAGCGTTCTTGGCCTTGTAGATTGAGGCAACGACGCCGTCGAGAAAACCAGGCGGAGTCCCACCCGTAGCTCCCACCGCGGTGAAGACCGCCGCCAGAAGCTCAAAGGCTGGCTCGCCCAGCTTCCGCCACACATCCACTGGGATGCCATCCGGGCCCGGGGCGGTGCCAGGCTTGGAGTGGGTGGCCGCCGCCCGTACCTCGGCGGGTGTGACAACAAGCGCGCCGGCTGCATCCGCCACCGCCTGCGGCACGCGCGGCGAGTGCGCACGCACCGCCCCCAGCACAGCCTCCCGATCAGCGGGGGATGGCGGTGGCGGCCGTGAGACCGCCGCCACGGCGTCAGCCATGATGTCAGCCATTCCCCTGCCATCAGTGACGAGGATGCCACGCGCATCTCTGAGGGCGGCGACGCGCCGTGCCGCCGCTGGCTTGCGGAAGGCTGCCGCCATGCCCCCGGAAACGCGCTCTCCCGGCCGCACACAGGCGGGCGGGGCTGGAGCGTACCGCCGCACCGCCGCGTCCAGGCGCCGCTGCAGCGCATAGAGCCTGGCGAGCTCCGCAAGCCCATCGCGCCCCGCCTCAACGGCCGCGCGCGCTAGCTGCAGGTCTGCACGCAGCCGGGTCACCTCCACCGACACAGCATCTCGCCGCCGACCCAGGTCGCAGTCGAGACGACGGGCCTCGCGAGCCAGACGCGGCTTGAAAGCCTGCCACCACCGCATGAGCTCCGTGTGGCCATGGGTGGGCGCGCCCGCTGCCTCCCGACCAAACCATGCCCTGAACCCATCGGCCAAGTCACGATCAGCCCAGATATGGGCACGCACACGCGGCCGCCCCGGCCCGCGCGACTCTGGCACCAGGGGGGAGAGGTGCATTGCCACAACGCGGTGATCCGACCCGCCCGACTCGCCCGCGTCGCACCCGAGGACGCGTGGCACGAGGGCCATCGACACGTAGAGGCGGTCGAGCCGCGCCTGTGCATTATACGCACTGAAGGTGTACCCCCTCTGCATGGGGTGGATGAGGCGGTACGCGTCACGGAGCGGGGAGTCCTCCACCAGCGCTGCCATCGCCGCCGCCGGGGCGCGGTCGCGCCACTCGAGGGGCCCCTCAGAGCGGGCGCGGTCACGCGGGCTCTCGACAAAGTTGAAATCGCCTGCGAGCACGAGGTGCGTCTGGCCAGCAGCAAGCGGTCGGATGCGCTCCTCGATGAACGCCGCCTGCACCGCTGGCCGGTTCGGCTGCGAGGCCGGCAGGTACGCATTGACGAGGCGCAGCCGCCCAGCTCCCCCACCTCCAGCTCCCCCACCCCCACCGCCCGCGCCCCCACCACCCCACGTGATATCCATCACCATCAGCCGGCCGTCGCCATCCGCCTGGACAACCGGCTGGAGCGACGCCAAGAGGTCTGACCGCACGAGGATGGCGACCCCGGCCGAGGTCCCCGCGCCGCCCCCCCAGAAGAAGGTGTAGGACTCAGTCCCCAGGTGGTAGGCACAGCTGGACGCATAGCGGTCGACGCCATCCATGCTTGCGACGTCATCAGCTGCAATATGCACCTCCTGGAGGCACACCACATCGAGGCGGCGGTCGCGCGCCCAGACGCGCATGAGATCCACCAGCTTGGTCCCCTGTCGCAAGCCGCGCACGTTGTGCGTGCCCACTCGGAGGCCGGGGGCAAAGCGGCCTCCGTGTGCCGGCTGCTCAGAGGGCGGCGTCATCGGGCACGTGGAACGGGTGGCCAATTGTATGTGTTGTGCTTGCCCCAAGGACCTTGCTGCCTGTGAGCTGGGCTAGCACACACACGCATCAGGGGGATTGGCCGCCCCTCTACCTGGGGCTGCGCCCCCAAACCCCGCCACGCAGCCCGAGATATGTGGCGACAACGCCTGCTAATGTGCAGTCTGGCTGCCTGGGCCCGCACCAACCTCCACCTTGGGGGAGGACTTTCTGGTCCCTTCATGGTTTTATACCTTGGGCCCGCCCTCTGGCCATTTTAGGGGCTGGGTGTGCAGCCTGCACAGTGGTGCTGCTTGCTTGGCGCCCGCCACCAAGTGTGGATGGCGTTACTGTGGGCTACTAGTAGCTTGACCTTTTGTGGGCTTTTAGCCTTGTTTCTCTAAGTCCCACTGGAGCTTTGGAACCGTGCGTGTGACCGCCAGAAGTGGATTGTAAAACTCTCATCATCATCCACCTACTGCCGAAGAAAACTTCCGACATGGCTAGCAGCTAGTTCTAATGCTCAGTTCTAATGCTCAGTTCTAAATAACAAGCGATGGCGATGGCGCGACAGCCTCCGCCTACAAGAGCGTCCATCAGGAAAGCCGCCGTCCTCGCCGCAAACAGCGGACCGATCGGCGGCGAGGCAGCGCGCTGGCAGCAGCCAGGCAGCGGGGAGGCAGCGGCAGCGGAGAGGGCAGAGAGAGGGGGGGATCTCGTGAACGGGATGCGTGCAGAGATGCAGGCCATGCGGGGAGAGATGCAGGCCATGCGGGCAGATATGCGAAATGTTTGATGCGCAGACCAGCACCAGGCACAGCAGCGGGGCGACAGCGACAGCGACAGCGGATAAGGCAGCCGCCATCGTGGTGCCCGAACCCTCAACCCCCGCGCGCGCTACCCCCGACCATGCAACGGTCTGGGGAGCGCTAGCGGGGGCGGCGTCAGGCGGGGGCATGCGGACACCGGGGGGAACAGCCGCCACCATGACGAACCTGACGGCCATGCATGCAGAGCAGATGGCCAGGAATGCAACGAGGGCGGCAGTATGGGCAGCATGCCCATGGCGAGACAGCGGGGGGGAGATTTGCTGACGAGTCGCATGGGCGACGTGCATGGAGGAAAGAGCGTTGCGCACGCATGGAGCGCAGCGGGGGTGCGGGCCGCGCGCCAGCACAGCACAGGGTGCGGGCCGGGCCTCGCGCCAGCACAGCACAGGGGCCGGGCCTCGCGCCAGCACAGCGGAGGGTGCGGGCCGGGCCTCGCGCCAGCACAGCACAGGGGCCGGGCCTCGCGCCAGCACAGCAGGGGCCGGGCCTCGCGCCAGCACAGCGTTGATTCGTTGGGGAGTTGACGATGCTATTGGAGCGGAGCTATTGGAGCGATTGTTGCGGAGCCTGCGGCTGCTGGAAGGGAGCCTGCATGAAGATTGCTGCGGGCACGGCGGCGGCAGGGACTAGCATAAGGCACACCTGCGGCCTGCGCAGTCACATAGTATAAATTCAAGAGGCACACATATTTGGCGATTGGCGATTTACCTGCCTCGCGTTTCCGTTTCCCCACATGCGTTCTTCAACAAGCGTTTGCTGTCGCTGCGGTAGGGGACCTAGGGGTGCGCCCACGCTCTTTACAGAGTTGGGGTTCCCTGCCACCAACAGCCAGCCATCTCAGTAAGGTGCTCGGGCCATACGCGCCGAGCACGGTCTTATACGCCTTTAGAGGTGTCCCCGACTGTAACATCCATCATCACTGCCTGTGACCAGGCCTACGGCAAGCACACGCACGCATCAGGAATGGGCTGCCTCTCGACCCCGCCACACGCAGCTCGAGATCTGCGGCGGCAACGCCTGCTCCCCCCACACACCTCACTTACCACGACGGCACTCCAACACGGCACATGTGGCCCACAAGGAGCGGGTCACCCCTCGTTTTCCCCTTCCTTCGCGCAGCTTGCCCACACCTGCCCGTGCAGCATGTTCACGCACACACGCTCCAGTCGAAACCGTGTTTATAACACATCTGCTTTCCGCTTTTCATTGACTACAGAAAGTCGCTTATTCAAGAGGGGCAAGGTGCACACGCGCGTGCGTGCACGCACACGCACGCACTGCCAGCGGTTGGCAGCCATACCTTGTGGCACGCCCTCCAACACAACAAAACAAAGAGCAAGGGTAAAAAACGCCAACAAAACAATAAGCCCCCCCCCCTGGTTAGTGTGCATTGCTGCACTTGCACTGTCCACCCCCCAGTCAGTGTGAACTGTCGCACTTGCTGTCCCATCTTTGCGGGGGTACAGCGACCCTAGCGTGAGTCCCCTCCCCTCCCGCTCCGTCATCCCGCGTCCACACGCGCACCGTCACTCCAAGGACGGTTGCATGCGCCGTCTCCACACACGTGGGCATGCGCACACGCGTCACGTGAGGGCACACACGCCATCTCTCCACACGCGTGCCGTCTTTCCACAAAGTGTGCCATCTTTCCACGGAGAGACAAAAGTGTGCACACGCACACGCATGTCCCGCGGTGACATGCGCCGTGTCCCCCCAACACACGCGCCGTCTCGCAGCACTCATGGTCACGCCGTTTCTCCAGAAACGTGCTCACGCGCCGTCCTTCCACGGCGACAACAGAAACTTGAGTGCGCCGGTGAGCCGGCACTGCCATGCGCGCTCGTGGTGGCCAGCGCCCTCCTGAGTGTGTGTGTGTGTGTGTGTGTGTGTGTGCGTGTGTGTGTGTGTGTGTGCACGCGCCATTGCCACGCGCGCGCGTGGTGGTCGGCGAGCTCCTGCACATGCATGGTTTTGTGCGTCACAACTTTACACTCCATCATCAGCATCATCGTCGTCATCAGCATGGAGATCAGGCAGGCGGGCACACGCATGTGTGCGCCTCGCAAGGTTCTTTGGCATTTTGTGCGTGTGTGCGCAACCAACCGACCTGCCAACGCAGCCTCTGCCACATGATGGCAGCTACGGATAGATGGCGGCTGGACAACATATGTGGAAGCTAGGTAGCTGCTAAGCAAGGTGGCCTGGTTTCACAGGTGTTACAAGTCGGCGCTTGGAGGAACCATCCCGGGGGGTGAGTCACGGCCAAGGCTAGATGCCTAGGGCGGCTTAACTAGAAGCGGCCTCGGGGACGCGCGAGCGCCAGACTTTAACACCAACACCACTCCACTCACAGCAACACAAACCGCAGCCGCCCACCCGTACACGCTCAGCCCGTTGTACTCTAGCAAACCGCACGCACGCTGACACGCACGCACACAGACACGCACACACACACACACATACACACACACACACACTGCCCCCCCCCCTCCGCTCACCTCCACCACAAATTGCAGCCGCCCAGTCGCCTCACTCAGCCCGTTGTACTCCAGCGCCCGTGCTGCATCTTGGTAGTACTCCATCAGTAGGGCATCAACCTCTGGCTTGTCGTGGTCACGGGTGGCGGAGTACTCGAGGGTGCCGCAGCCCATGAACAGGCGCTCGGGCAGCATGCCGCTGCCATTGGGGGTGTGTGTGGGGTGGGGGTATGTTCGGAGTCTTGAGGATGAGGGGGGGGTGTTGGAGGGTGCCGCAGCCCATAAAGAGGCGCTCGGGGAGCATGCTGCTGAGGAATTGCGGGGGGAGGGGAGGTTTGAGCATGTGAGGTGGGGTAGGGGAGTGCAGGAAAGAGCTGGGATGAGGAGGTGATGGTGTGGGGAAGAGGGGCATGCGCAAGAGTGCACCCAGCTACCACCCAGCTGCCACCCAGCTTTCCCCACTCACGCATGTTGTTGCAGGTCACCCACCACACGCCCCTCTGCTATCCGCAGCGACGGGGACCCGTCCACCACTGCACCAAACACACACGTGTGGGTACCATCAAGTGCACCCAGCTGCCATCCAGCTGCCACCCAGCTGCCATCCAGCTTCCCCCACTCACGTGTGCTTCTGTAGGTCCTCCACCATGCGCCCCTCTGCGATCCAAAGCGACGGGGACTCTGCCAGCACGCTTCCAAATACGTGTGCGTAGTTCATTGCGACATGCAGGGCGTTGATGCCGCCGAACGAGGCGCCGCCGAATGCGGTGCGGCGGGGGTCGGTGGAAAGCTGCGTGTGTTGAGGGGTGTGTGTGTGCGTGTTTGTGTGTGCGTGTTTGGTGGTGGTGAGGGGGGGGGGGGGATCCTGTTGGAGGAGCCTGCCCACGCAGAATCAGGGTTGAACCGCACATGAAAACAGGCCGTGCCAATTCGCATGATCTCAGCAGTGCCACACACACACGCATACCCCCACCCCACCCCAAACAGCCAGCCACCCACCCACAGACCCACCCGCGAACCACCCCGCCCTCGTGGGCTTTCCGTGATTTCCTTGTTGAATGTACACAGCCAGACACCGTCAGAATCTCTGTGGAATGTATGTGGAGAAAACTTGCATCTCAAGTATAACGAATTCGCTGTGGGTCATCACTCACATTGAAGCGCGCAGTGACCATCGGCATGACCTCAAAGATGACGCGCTCCATGTATTTTTCGACGCCGCCGCCAGGCCACCTGCGTGCATGTGTTTCCTTGTTTGCTTGTGTGCCTTTTCTGCCTGTTTTCTTGTTTGCTTGTTTTCGTGTGTTCTTTTTCCTTGCTTGCGTGTTTGCTTGTTTGCTTATTTGCCTGTTTGCTTGATTGCCTATTTGCTTGTTTAGTTTAGACAATTGCGATGGACAGCCCTCACTGTAAGGAAGCCATGCGCATTGGTCCCGGCACTGTCTTACACTCCTGAGGCCACTACTCTCATACTGTGGGAGCCACACAGTCCACACTACTCTGCAGTACTATGGCTGTCCCTTCAGCTTCCCCACAGCACATCAGTGTGTTCCTGACAAAAGTCTCCACGGATTCAGGAGCAGGTGCATGTGGCGGGGGGAGGTCAGGGGAGGGCGCACAGGCACTGTGAATGGAGTTGCCGTCCGGGGTCATGCCTCCCAAAACTATACTGACACAAAACCCCCGATCTTAGAACGCGTTGTGTGTCGCCCACGGTGCATGGAGGCACGAACCTCCTGAGCAAGTAAGTCACCACGGATCCA